>CM057348.1:465049728-465495394 GCA_030015575.1 Agapanthus africanus
ACGTCTAAGAGTTTCAAGTAAGCCGAAACCCGGAATCTAAACCCTTTTGAAAATATTGGAGGTGAAATTTAAAATACTCATCAGATGGAATTAGTTTAAAATAATATTTAAGTTTAACTAAGTATGTTTGAAAAACATGTATGGCGTTTTGAAATTCAACAGCACCTCCTTTGCTTTTTTGTATAACCCGATACAACATAATAATATAAATAGCATCCCAACGGCAGCTAGCTTCCACGCCCATACGGTGGAGAAACCAAGCAAACAATATACCACGTACAATGGCGAAGAAAGAAAGCGAAACAAAACCAACAATATAAAATGGTCGACTCCAATGAGTGCGACACCACAACACACAAACTCTAAGTCTCGCTTCTAAGTCCACAATATACCATTTCTAAGTTGATGGAGTTTTCACTAGATATAAGAATATATGAATAATCAAGTGTGAGTACGATACAATAGTAACCCATTTACCAATCAATCACCGAAAAGAATGTGTGCCCAAGCCGCTAATAATCCAGGAGGTAAGACCTGCAAGAAACTGTGGCACAATGGGGATGAGTTGTCAACTCAGTGAATAAAAGTACATCTAAAGGTAGAAATCGAAATGCACGACGATACCTAAGTCATATGTAAAGTACTATCATAATCTGTACTAATATAATATATGATATGCATATGTATCATAATGCAACACTATCTATCATGCAATCCTAGGTAAAACATATCAATGCAAATGACCTGTATCTATGTATAAGCCCAATGTAACCAAATATATATATATATATATATATATATATATATATATATATATAAACCTCTTCTTTAAAATAGCCGCGGAATAGATATGTCCCGGCATAGATCAGACGTGATAATATAAAATACAATAGATATCTTATTTAAGATATGCGTCCTGCTATTTTAATGAATAGTGTTAAGAGGTTTACAATTTAAAAGATTTCAGTGTCATCTCAGACACATCAAAATATTGAGACTATAGCTCGATTTTGAAATCCATTTTATGTATATGAATTCCCGTACAAATATATGCAGGTACTGTCCCCCGGATCAGTTCTGGTCGGCTATAATAACTGTAATATAACTGTGTACCTCATGATAGCAATCATATCAATATATATGGATGTCCAGCATCGACACCCGAAATCAGAAATCTCTCGTGTCCATCACCGACACGTAAATGCAGATATCGTCGACACCATCTCAATAGATGATCGCCACCCGATATCCCTGGCCCCGGTCAGTATTCCCTAGATATCAGCTATGTCGAATCGAACCCCGATCAGTATCCCCGGGATATCTACCGTGCTCATCTCTATCTCCGGTATCGAGCATCCTCGCTAGGCTCCCCTCCTATAATGCGGTTTTCCTGCCCCTCGGTCTCGAACCGGGTCCACCATGTATCCGACTGTATAGCTCCCCCACTCAGTTCGGATAAGAACAAGTCCGAAACCTATAGCTCCCCCACTCGGTTCGGAAAAAATACTGAAAAAACATAAAGCTCATGGTGGACGCCAACTAATCATATACAAAAATATCAAGTAAAGAATGAGAATACTTGCTTAGATCATTCTGATGATATATTATATATACACATATATAACAGTGTCCCATACCACCGATATATATCACCAGGAGTAAAATATCCAGAAATCTATAAGAATCAAATACAACATCTATAGTATTAATATTTACAATACACAACAGGTAATAAAGAAGGACTACGAAATTACATCATATAGGCATAATGATATCAATCCTACTGTGTCATGGCACTACTAATGATGTGTAGTGTAGCATACGCGTCTGTGCTCGTGCAGCATGGCAATCATTAGTATTTGTGCAAGTTTTCTAAAAGTGTAATAGCCTACTTATATTAATGTCTATATACGTATTACATAACATAACGGTTCTACAGTGACATGGCAGTACCAATGAGGTGTGGTGTAACATAGATGTATGTGCTTGTGCAGCATAGTACTCATTGGTCATTGTGCAGTGTTCTATCAGAGTTTCGTATTACGGAAACGTATAACATCAATAATATCACGCTAACATGTAAAGTAATCTAAGCGTAACTATTGTAATTACTTGCTATGAGCTTTACCATTATCTTTGGGAATGAAACGAAACGTTGGTTTTGAGATAAGGAAGCTGCCTTAGGTTAAAATAGATATTCGTTTTGGAAATTGGCACCGGATCCTTGTATTTTATCATTAAAAGAAAAACGAATCGTAGTTTTTAAAAGAATATAGCTCACATTAGTCTTACATCCTCAAACGGAATATAATCTATCTCTACGAGTCTAAAGAAAAAATTTGGCCGTTATTCGACATACGAATCTCATCATTTCCAATACATATAATTTCTCGTATAATACCTCATCGCATCACTATATCTGTATTTAAATACGGCATGGTCTCTCATACAAATCCATCAAACTATATACATGTCACACAGATCTAACGTTACGTACGTATGTCATTAAAACTATGTATGAAACGATATGCAAATGAAGGAGAAACTATATGTGATACTATATCAATAATATTCACATCTAACTAGATATCATAATATTTTATTTATAAGGTTGCGGGGGGGGGGGGCTGTTCATATCAGAATTTTACATTATTATATTCCCCATTCTTAATCATATTACGAATAAATAGGTGCTTTTGATCCATGTCTGCTAAATAATTGCAAGTTACAGGTTCTCAGAATAATACAGTGAAATTCATGAAAAGACGCTACGAACGTGAGACTACGACCAACAAATAGATGAATCTGTATGATGCCGCCTACCATTTCAAGGAACAACTGAAAATCATTAGACAGTTCAATACACAAAGTGTTGGAGATAGTGCCCTCAGAGTCAATTATTGGATCACAGGCACGTGATTACAATGATTGAGGGGGGACCTATGCCGGTAGGACAGTCTTACTCAAGATGATAGTATGCTATCTGGTTTATGTTTATCATCGTGTACTGCTTTAGGTGACCTTACAGGTCACTATTGCACGTTGATAGAGCCCCTAGGATTCTTGCTTGACTACCAGCAGTATGAGGGCGATCATATACGTGAGAGCTGGGGTTTATAAGCACATCCTTAAAAGGTCCCTAGTCGAGGGAGTTTTGAGACAGGGCATCGATACTCCAGAGTAGACTAGTGTATACAGTCGAGACCCCGACGAGGGGCGGTGGCCGGTCTCACAAGCCACTGGTGTCAGTTGGTTCACCTAAGATGTATTCAGGTGCTCATTGGGTTATGAGTACACCGGATAGGACTTGCCGGGAACCTACTAGTTGGTATTATACCTAGCGTCAGATAGCAGTTCCCTGGTGACATGTGTACAGGTTAGTTCATCGACCTGAGATCGACATTTGTCTCGTGTGAGTTCCCACTGTACTTTGATTACTACCCTACCATGCTCAAAGGAGACGTGCAAACAGGTTTTAGTTGGGTACAGTCCCGAGCCACATGGAGGCAATGAGCGGATCTGCAGGGGTTCGTCTCTCCCGGTATTGGGGGTGAGCTCGCTCTATCTCTGGGAGAGCCATTACACGATGTCCTTGGCCAAGGCAGGAGATTTACTGGTAGGTATTCCAGTAGTATCTCAGGGTGTTCTGGGCTACACTCCGACACGGCTTGTACCGCTTTTGAGGGTCTGACTTTTACCAACCCCCTAGGCCCGCCATGCGATGCTCATAGACGAACGGACCAGACTGTACGGATATTGTTACTGACAGGCTCAGTAGGATGTAAGGATGAGTTCTCTCATCGACGTCCCTTTTGGTCAATACCTGGTAGCCCGTTATGTATAGGCTAATACCTCTGACGTGCTAGTGGTTAAATCCACAACCAAGGTGTTGACGAGTCTTTAGAGTCCCCCACAGACCGTTTTCTTAAGTTTCGGGCGAAACGCTGTAGAGACCATATGGAGATATTGCAGGGTTCGATCAGATATGTGCGGTATTGCACGGATCGTGATCGGACGGATTTTACTAGCGGGCTTTGGTTTAAGCCGGATCCTAGTATTGTACATTGTAGATTTTGTCTCTTTGCATTTGTATTCAGTGGGAATACAAATGCGCGTATGTATATACAGTCACGGGGTTTTCCTGTAATTTATTACGGGATCAGTTTTCTGAAGTTGCCAGTTTGCATTCCATTTCGGCCAGTTTTCCTTTGTTCCTTTCCGGCCGGATTTTTCTAATGGAGGGGCTAATTTGCAAGTTCGCAAATTAGCAATTGTGGAGGGGGTTTCTTGTATATTAAGTCATCATGATGGTTCTTTCATCATTAGATTCTTTTTGCATCACTTGTCTTGCATTTATGGTGATGGTTTTTGATTGGATTTGATTTGGAAAATGGTGTGACCATTTTCTTATCATTATCTTGTCTTTTCTTCTCCTTTTTGATTCATTCTTTTTTCTCCCACCAAGGAGAGGGGCCGGCCACATTTTCTAGAGAGAGAAGGAGAGGTTCATTTTGGTGTAGGAAATTTCTTCATCTCATATTTCTTTACTTGCCACAATTCCTCACATCTCTCTATAGTTCTCTCTCTTCTCCATCGTCAAAGGCAACTTCTATAACCCCAAGAGACAACCATTCTACACTTCATCTACACCACCCCTTGGGCACGTCGGCTCGCCAACATCGTGCCCGAGTTTTTTCGGTCCAGAGGTGGGAGCCCGTAAAAGAATCCGGCGATGTAGTGCCCGTTCCGACGAGGAGATGAAGACCGGAGATTCCGCGAGAAGATCGGAGTGGAGGCGAAGACCGAAGGACACGGATCGCTTGGTATAGCTTCTCTACTCCTTTTCTAGTTTTCTAGAGTTAGGTTAATGGCCCGATCCGGGTTTAAAGTGCGTGGTGGTGCCAGTTTCTAAGTTCTAGAAAATTTTTGTTTCCGCATTTCGGCGTCGGATTGACGGCCGGGGCCCCGCCGTGCACTTACATTGGTATCAGAGCCACGCCATTATCCTAGTCTAGCTTGGTCTAATGTGTTTAAAACTTCGATCGAACATTTATCCCAAAACCGCATTTACATTGCATATGTTTCTGTCGAAATTTGGTTTGGCTCTAAAAATTTTTTCAGTACATTGCAGAAACATGTGCAGGAAATTATAAGCATTCTGCAAAAATTTAGTTGGGTGATGCTTCAGTTCGACCGCGGAAATGCGGCCAAACCCATAGTTTGGCCGCGGTTCCGCGGTGGAAGAAAGTCAACGCCGTACCAAAATTTTACAGAGGGCTTTCTACATGGAAATAGGGTTTTTGGAATATTCTTTTTGGGCCCAGATTTTTTGTAAGTGCTACAGTAGTGCTTGGGGCCCAATTCGGTAAATTTGATCGATCGAAAATTTTAAACATGTTAGTTCACAGTATTTACATTATATCTGCGACCGTGAATGTCATTTGATCGGTAAATCCTGTCTAACTGCTATAGCCCTTTTAGACGGATTTGCGAACGTGACATTCACGTTGATGTTCTGTGTTGTGCTGTGATGTTGCGGATTGGTCGTGGGGATAGCCTGGTTGCAGTGGTAGTACAGTTTTGTTTTATATGTACATTTGATATTGCGGAGCAAGCGTCCGACATGTGGACTGCCGTCACAGCCTGTTTGTACTATTCTTTTGGGGCACGACCGGGTTGAGGTCGATGTACCCGTTGTATGTATATTTTACTTTCTGTACTAGGATTACCCCAAGGAGGGGTGCACGGATAGCCGGGTTCTAGAGGGCAATGGGCTCGTATCTGATGGCATTGAGACGGAGGGGGCTTCACTCTAGAATTGGCGGGCTATTCGCCACACTCGTAGGGGGTATAGGTTGACCCAGGAGGGGTGCCCAAGTTACCGGATTCCGTGAAGTGCTGGGTGGTCCATTCACGTTGGTGAAGGGGGCTGCCTCGCTTCAGGTTTTGGCGGGTAACTTTCCGCGCCCGTAGGGATCTAGGATTTCATTGCACAGGCTATCCACACGACCAGGGGAACGTCGGGTTTCAGTAGCGGCTCTATGAAACCCGGGGATCCCAGATATCTGTATTGTTCTGTGATGCTGATTACATTTCTGTGATGTTGCATTTTATCACGCCTTGAGCGAATATTATATATTGATATATATAATAGTAGATATTGTATATGTTTTGCATCCGCGCTAGTCCAGTCCCCACTCTGTCGTTAGTTAAGTAACCTAACGGGTGATGACGGGACCCAGTGGCGAATGCGGATGGCCTATACGTACATCATTATTTTCGTTCTTTATTGGTGTGATCAATTGATGAGACTGCGTTGATTCGGATCAATGCAAGCTAAACAAACCTATTCTGATGTTGTTGGAACATTTTTCAAAAAGCTGTTATTGCAAGGGCGTTCTCTTTTGTTTTGCACAGTGGTATTCGGTTATGAATATCCAGCTCCTCAGTCGACGAGGGAAGGGCCGAGATCCCTTCACCGGGAGTGACCCCTTGGACAGAAGTTTGCATCAGGGCAATAACTTCACTATAGCCGATTACTTTTGCTTTGCATCCTGGTATTCAGTTGGAATATCCTGCACCTCATTCTACGAGGAAAGAGCCGAGATCCCTTCACCGGGAGTGACATCTTTAGCAAAGGTTTTCGTCACTATATTTTTATAAAAGCTATCCGGTTCCTTCAATGATATCAAGTTCATTACGTTAAAGATTTTTCGCCAGAAACCATTCGTAGCCCTCCGTCGTTTCAGACGGGTAGCACGTAGTATTCATGCTATGTTTGTTGACCTTCGTCAAGGCATAGTGTATGGTAGCTGCTTGTTACCTTTCTGCTGCATAGATAGATGCGTTGGTTTGGGACAGTCGTATAGCCTTGTTGACCTTCGTCAAGGGCTTGTGCGGGTGGGTTCAAATTAACCTGGACAATAACGGGTAGAACTTGACATGTGACATATGATTTGTTGACCTTCGTCAAGGTCATAAGAGCATGGGGCAAAAATCACATCGGGAGTTTCTAAAGAAACTGAAACTTGCCAGATATGCGCATACCTTCTGGAGTGTGATAACGTGAGAGGATTCCGTCACGTTATCATGTGATGATAGTTGGATCCCGATTCCCACTGATGAGTTGGTTTACTCCTCGGGTGATCCCGACTAATTCTTCTTTCAGGTTTGGGGAAGAATTTGACGTTACAGTGGGACGTTTCCTGATTAGATAAAGTGATAACCATTCTGATCTAGGTTAGAGTGCACGCTGAGTGTTTCTTTTCTCTCTCTCTTTGGCAGCGACCATTGACCCGACCTTAGACTATGAATCAGTGACCAAGTTGACTGAACCTTCTTATAAGACTGGCTTTTGGATTGTCAGAGTTGCATACCTCATTGCCGCTCCTACTTTTACCCTTTTCTCCAGGACACCCCGTATTACTACGAACGTCCACTTCCATTAGACAAAACCATCGTATGGTTATATACGAACTCGAAGGAATTTATTCGAGGATGGTTTCTGGTTCTGGAGAAAACGAATAGGACTATTCTGTTGTCTTTTCCTTTTATCTTCTCTCAGGTTGCGAGTGCCCCTTAGATTAGGGGACAGTACACCAATTGCGCAAATTGGATAGTCTTCTTCCAAACCATAGGCAGGTGCCGAACGGTGGGGAATGAAGAAAACCAATTAGCCTAACGATGGTGTACAGAAGGTATTAAGTAAAGACATATCAAGGGATTAGTAAGAGGGCAAAGTAAATTGCGACTGCTATTCATGACCAAACCATGTATTTATTCGCCAATCCTAAATCACCTTGGTATTTCTCCAGAACACTACGTATCACTACGAAGATCTACAGTTTATCTGGATACTCCATCGTATGGTTATATACGAACTCGAAAGGAACTTGTTCCAGTTCGGGGATAGATTCTGGTTCAAGAGAAATAGGAATAAGGTTTATTCAGGTGTCTTTTATCTTTACCTTCTCTCGTGTTGCGAGTGCTCCTAGGATTAGGACAGTACACCCATTATGCTTATTGGATAGTCTTCTTCCAAACCTTAGGCTGGTGCCGAACGGTAGGAAAGGAAGAAAACCATTTGGCCTAAAGGGGTGTGCAGAAGGTAATGACTAAAGACATATAAAGGGATTTGGAGAGATGGCCAAGAAATATACGGTTACAGTTGTGAATCTGGATAATGGAAGAGGCATTACTAGGAATAGCGGGATACCCCATCGAAACATTTCAATGTTTCAGTTTCACTGTGTATTGTTAAAAGAAAACTGATTTCCTAATTAGAAACTTGCCCCAGGGTATGTATTTACCAGGTATGATTCTCACATCTGTATGGTTTTACAAATGTTGAGTGGGAGTAAGTTATTGGGAATTAGGTGATCAACCTCATTATATCGGAATTCATTGTAATTGGTGATATTTGAGGAAATCGCCTGGGATTGTTTGCCGGATGGCAAATATTTGGTTTTGAATATCCGTTATTATGCACCAATTTCAAATTGATATATCTGTACGTCTATTTTCATAGAGTGAGATATACCTTTTTGAAATTATGTCTTTGATATTTACCTATATCAGTGGATGGTTAGGTAAGGAGTATTGAACAGCGGCGTAATTCTTCTTAACCATAAGTACAGTTTTCAACCTACGACATACAGTGAATGAGTCACTAGACTCAGGGGACTTATACAGAGTATTGTATATTGTCCAGTGTCCATTAGGACAGAGGGGTTGGTCCTCGTACTATATTCTGTTTACTTATGACTTCTCTAGTTCTTAGACTTGTGTTTCGTAGAAACACAAGGTCTAAGTTTTGAGAAGTTATAGGTATAAGAATATAGTAGAGAACCAGGTGTTGCAAGTATCGGGATTCTTCAGAGTGATCGAAGATTTAGATACTTGTGTATGGTATTCAGTTGATAATAATGATTAAGAGAACTTGCTTCTCTTTCAGGTTACTCATAATTGGAAGAACTCCTAAGTTGAGTAACGCTGATTGGCCTCTTTCCATTTAGTTGACATGCACTGGAGACAGCTGCATGATTTGAATCTGGTTCAATTAAATCAGTGCCTCTGTTTCTGTATTGGATATAGAACAGTTCATATCTTGACATTGTTAACATACGGGGAGTTGTCCGGCTTATGCTTAAAACCAGACTCCGGATGACTCAAGGCACGTTTTTGTAGTGGCTGTTTGTGGGTTGACCTAGGCTATGACGAGGGTTGATTTTCTACCATCTGGAAGATCAATAGTGATATTGTTCTTGACTCGCCACAGTTTTAATAAAAATGGATTTTTTTTTCAGAAAACAGTAGTGGGAGTATGGTAGAACTGGAAGTGATTCCAGAACCGCAAACGATTACTGAAAATTTGATAAGAACCTAAAGATTCAATCTGTATTGACATTCCATTAGCCACTCCGCAGATATGGTGGGTAACCTCAGGCACCCGAGAGATACTCCGGTAGCCTCAAGGACGGTGACAGGGAGGTTCTTGCTTACCCAGACTTGCCATTGCTGTTGTTCCAGACTGTGAGACCCGGCAGGAGGATGAGTATAGAGTCGTTCTAAACTAGCTTTAGAAGTGTACGTGTATATGACTCTGTCAGAGGGTTGTCGTGGTCAGTGGGAGCAGCGGAAGCATTGGTGGATAAGTGGCTTATATTTATTTATAGACTAAAGCACATATAGAGGAGATAGATCATCTATTTCTGATGTGACAGTCATAGGTTTGACTTCATCGGAATAAGGGATGGATCTGTTAAGAAGGTAGTAGTGTGTGATGTCCTGGTATTTGGATGACATACACAGCGTAGGAAGTGATATTCCTATACTACGATCGGTTATACTTTGGTTTCCACACAGTGGTTTCTCCACATGGGACTTGGATATTATATCAGACATTCTGGTTACTGGATCTATGGTTTTAGATCTAGATTTGGGTAGTTTCCTAATCAGGGTACTTTGACAGCATTCTAAAAGTTTTAGAATGGACGACTCCTGGCACGGTAGTGTACCTGCAGGTGATGGAGTCACCCTCTCTAAAGGTGTCTTACAAACTAAAAAGGAGAGGGATGCGCATGATTGGCAGATCACTTGCTTAGGCAATTGAGTCAATCATGAGATGTCAAGTACCACACCAGATGTTGTTTTTGCAGTAGATGCAATATGTTGATGTTGATCCAATCCTGGAGAAACATTCAGAAGCAGTTTTGGAACATAAGTTAATGTTCTAGGGATATGATAACGACAGCCTCATTTGGGAGACAGTTATCATTCAAGGCTTCCAAGGTGACCTGGTTGACAGAGTGGCTGTCAGAGTTATAGTTTTCCTTCTGACGAGGGGCAGTATTTTGGACAGGTGGTCCAAGCGGATACTGAGGGAGGAATGGCGCAGGATACTGATTAAGTTCAGTTGACGATATAGTCTGAGAAGTTTGGATTTGGAGTTCATTTATGAGCTAGGTCCCATCAGATATCCAGACATACTCTAAGACAGGTATTGCTCATTTCGGGAGATGGCGTTCTCCGCGAGCTTGAGATAAGAAAGACATAGAAAGAAACATCAAAGCGGATCCACTCACTGAGGCTATTCCTCGAACGCAATAGTTTCGCAAACGAGCTTTGTGAGACTGATTAGCAGAGGAGTTAGGTGTTCGGTATCACACGGGCTGTGAGTATGCGACATCGCAATAATTAGCCTTGAGTGCAAGTGGGAGATGGTTGGAGATAGTGCCCTCAGAGTCAATTATTGGATCACAGGCATGTGATTACAATGATTGAGGGAGGACCTATGCCAGTAGGACAGTCTTACTCAAGATGATAGTATGCTATCTGGTTTATCTTTATCATCGTATACTGCTTTAGGTGACCTTACAGGTCACTATTGCACGTTGATAGAGCCTCTAAGATTCTTGCTTGACAACCAGCAGTATGAGGGCGATCATATACGTGAGAGCTGGGGTCTATAAGCACATCCTTAAAAGGTCCCTAGTCGAGGGAGTTTCGAGACAGGGCATCGATACTCCAGTGTAGACTAGTGTATACAGTCGAGACCCCGACGAGGGGCGGTGGCCGGTCTCACAAGCCACTGGTGTCAGTTGGTTCACCTAAGATGTATACAGGTGCTCATTGGGTTATGATTTCACCGGACAGGACTCGCCGGGAACCTGCTAGTTGGTATTATACCTAACGTCAGATAGCAGTTACCTGGTGACATGTGTACAGGCTAATTCATCGACCTGAGATCGTCATTTGTCTCGTGTGAGCTCCCACTGTACTTTGATTACTACCCTACCACGCTCAAAGGAGACGTGCAAACAGGTTTTAGTTGGGTACAGTCCCGAGCCATATGGAGGCAGTGAGCGGATCTGTAGGGGTTCGTCTCTCCCGGTATTGGGGGTGAGGTCGCGCTGTGTCTAGAAGAGCCATTACACGAAGTCCTTGGCTAAGGCAGGAGATTTACTGGTAGGTATTCCAGTAGTATCTCAGGGTGTTCTGGGCTACACTCCGACACGACTTGTACCGCTTTTGGGGGTCTGACTTTTACCAACCCCCTAGGCCCGCCATACGATGCTCATAGACGAACGGACCGGACAGTACAGATATTGTTACTGACAGGCTCAGTAGGGTGTCAGGATGAGTTCGCTTATCGACGTCCCTTTTGGTCAATACCTGGTTGCCCGTTACGTATAGGTTAATACCTCTGACGTGCTAGTGGTTAAATCCACAACCAAGGTGTTGACGAGTCTTTAGAGTCCCCCACAGACCGTTTTCTTAAGTTTCGGGCGAAATGCTGTAGAGGCCGTATGGAGATATGGCAGGGTTCGATCAGATAAGTGCGGTATTGCACGGATCGTGATCGGACGGATTTTACTAGCGGGCTTTGGTTTAAGCCGGATCCTAGTATTGTACAGTGTAGATTTTGTCTCTTTGCATTTGTATTCAGTGGGAATACAAATGCGGGTATGTATATACAGTCGCGGGGTTTTCCTGTAATTTATTACGGGATCGGTTTTCTGAAGTTACCAGTTTGCATTCCGTTTCGGCCAGTTTTCCTTTGTTCCTTCCCGGCCGGATTTTTCTGATGGAGGGGTTAATTTGCAAGTTTGCAAATTAGCAATTGTGGAGGGGGTTTCTTGTATATTGAGGCATCATGATGGTTCTTTCATTATTAGATTCTTTTTGCATCACTTGTCTTGCATTTATGGTGATGGTTTTTGATTGGATTTGATTTGGAAAATGGTGTGACCATTTTCTTATCATTATCTTGGCTTTTCTTCTTCTTTTTGATTCATTCTTTTTTTCCCCACCAAGGAGAGGGGCCGGCCACATTTTCTAGAGAGAGAGGGAGAGGTACATTTTAGTGCAGGAAATTTCTTCATCTCATATTTCTTTACTTGCCACAATTCCTCACATCTCTCCATAGTTCCCTCTCTCCTCCATCATCAAAGGCAACTTCTATAACCCCAAAAGACAACCATTCTACACTTCATCTACACCACCCCTTGGGCACGTCGGCTCGCCAACTTCGTGCCCGAGTTGCCTCATTCCAGAGGTGGGAGCCCGTAAAAGAACCCGGTGATGTGGTGCCCGTTCCGACAAGGAGATGAAGACCGGAGATTCCGCGAGGAGATCGGAGTGGAGGCGAAGACCGAAGGACATGGATCGCTTGGTATAGCTTCTCTACTCCTTTTCTAGTTTGCTAAAGTTAGGTTAATGGCCAGATCCGGGTTTAAAGTGCGCGGTGGTGCCGGTTTCTAAGTTCTTCGTTTCCGCATTCCGGCGTCGGATTGACGGCCGGGGCGCCGCCGTGCACTTACAGGGCAGCACAAGAATCAAGACTTCAACGTGAAGCTCACGGTAAAAAGTCCACTGTTGAATATCTAGAAGAGAATTGAAGAGATTCTGAGAGACCAAGTGAAGAAAACAGAAGATAAAAGCAACTTGAAGAAACCCTAAAGAATTAGGCCCATGATCCCACCAAAAGGCCGTAGATCCGCGGCCCAACAGGCTATTCTGCCGCGGTTCCGCGGCCATAATATGCACGTGTCGGTAGGGTGTCGGTGCTTTGACTCGGTCTTTGGGGTTGTTTTGTAATTTCCTATATGGATCAGAATGTAAACCTAGGGTTTTTCCTATCTATAAATAGGAGGGATCAAAGCTAAATAAAGGGTGCCTCTTCGAGGGTGTTTTTCTTAGGATGCCTCTCTTTGCCTTTTTTCTAGATCTAAATTCAATTGTAATGCGTTCTTGAGGTCATCAATAAAGTAAGAGTATTTATTTTTATCTCGCATTCTTTTATTATCTGAATTTAATTCTTGCAATTTTTATCTGTTCTTTTAATATCTGCAATTTAGTTTTCTAATATAAGAATTTTAAAAAAATGAATTTCATTGTTAACTTCCTAATGAGTGAGTAATCCCTCACTTGTTAGGGTTAGGATAGGGAAGATTTGAGAGATGGAAATACCTCACTCCTTTCTTTGCCTATATAATTTTATTAAAGGACTCTTTTTAAATCAACCACACACCGCTCACTACGGCACCCTATCCTACGTGATAGCGGTGATTTCCTAGTTAGACCGGGTGTGATTGAATTAACTGGAGGTTAGGTCTAAGAGCCAAGAACGGACGGATAAGACCAATAGGAAGAAACTTAGTTTCTTCCCAGTCGTGCTAATCCCCGTTGTTGCCGATTACCCAAACACCTTTATTCATAACTAGGGCATTGAATGAAGGGAGAAGATCCCTATCTCGAACTAACCTAATCCTAACTCTAGAAAGTTTTTTATCAACTTTTATCTCATTCTTAGATCTTAAAACAAAACCACCAATTTTTTCCACTTAACTCGTTAAAACATAAAGAAAAGGAATTCTTCTCCCTGTGGATCGACCCGTACTCAACCGGCTAGCTACCAAGCGACACCGTCTTGATTGCGGTATATTCATAATTTTGATTTTAAAACACACGCACGCAAAAAAACAATCAATAAAATGGCGCCGTTGCCGGGGAGACGGTAGTCTCTTTCTTTGTGTAATTTCGGGTTAATAATAAAAATAAAAAATTTATGAAAATTGAAATTTTTTAAAACAAAACAAAATAAAATAAAAATAAAAATAAAAATCATCTTGTTCTTTTTGAAAGGTTTTTGTGCAAGTGTGCAGGCTTGGAGCAAACTCTGTTTCAGATCCGGAGCAAGCCCGGTGAACAAATCAAGAAACTGAGAATCTGAACAGACAGGGGAGAACCAAAACAACACAGAGAAAAAATTTGGAGATCTAAACCAACTAAACCGGCGCGGAACCGCGGCAGATTCAGGGGTTTGACAGCGGAACCACGGTCAACTGGTGACATCAGCACCCAAAAATCTCTGTGAGTATCTCATTTCTCATCTACTCTCCTCTGCACTCCACTAAAAAAATTTCCTGCAGATTTCTTTGCACAGATTCTCTTTCTCCTATCCAATAAATTATTTTTGTGAAGGATTCTTTGCGCTGCCAAATAAAAAAAATTTGCAAAATGTTTTAGATTTTTGGTGTGTTAACTGCTTTGCATAATTAATACGGACTTTTAAGGGGCTATAACACCAATTCAGATTGGGCGGGGATTTCATTACCCTTTGTAAGACCCCAAAAATCACTAAAAAGCATATGCATCACCCTCGAGTTAATTAAAAAATATTTAGACTCAGCCAACTAAAGACTGTCGTGCTCAATAAGACAGAGAAAAGTTGTGGGCATTCAATCGTTTATCTAAACCTGAGTTTGTGGTGCCTAGGCTAGACAAGTGAGAAAGGTAACTTTAAAAGGCCCGTCTCACGGTGATTCACGAACGGAACCCTCCTTTCTTCATTTGTGCTTACCTGGAAACAATTGGCGGTGAAGAGGCGATTTGAGAGATATCTCACAACTTGTCACTTTGGAACAGTTAGGAGCAGTCTAGTTGACTTAGGAGACCTTAGCTCTAGGTTTGATTGTGCATATTTAAACTGTGGTTATTTGAAATTGTGCTGTAGTTCCGTACAAATATTTGCAATACTCTTTCTAAAAAAAAAACTTTCAAAAATTTCAAAACTCCAAAAATAAATAATTTTTTAAAAAAAAATTAAAAGAAATTAAAAGAAATTAAAAGACAAAAAAATTAAATAAAAAAATATCACATTCTTTTTCTTCTCCTTTCTCTCATCACATCATAAGAACCCCCACCTCGCAAAACTCTTGCCGAACTTTGGTACCCACAACCAAACATTACTTCCTACGCTTATTATTTTGGTCGAATTTCGAACGACCCCTCCATGCCCAAAATTTCTTTGAAAGATCGAATAGACGCATCTAGAACAACCAGTTGGACTCCGCAATCCACCTTATGTCAACCATTTCAACCTTCACCACCTTCTTACGTTGATACCCCTTTTTCGAGTCCTGTTGTAACTCCGAAACCCATGTCCATTGCTGAACATATTGAACAATCTCGTAAACAATCTTTCACTCCTTTCACCAATGCGAATTCTTTGGATCAACAATTCCAATCACCTTCTTATCCAAATATTGATCTTACTCCTGTACAACCATTCAATTCCTACCAGTCCTACCCGACTTTTGCACCTTCCCTAGACATTGCTTCTACACAGTCATTTGGGTGTTTCACGTATCCAAACAATTTTGAATGTTTTACTGAAACCCCGTCACAACCCATGTCTAGTCTGGAACAGTCGTTGGAAGACTTTATGGTAGCGTCACGCCAACAGATGAGGGATTTGAATGCGTCCATGGCCCCCTTATACAACCTAGTGGCCCGGTAGCTAGTTTCCAACTAGCTCCAAATTTTCCAATGTATGATGAGGCGGTTGGAAAGATTGATAATTTGAGTGGAGAGAGTGAGCTGTGCACCTTTCCAAATCAAACCTACCCATCCCCAATTGAATCCCAAAATTCCGGTTTTGAATGTCTATCAAGTGTTCCAAATGATTCACCGGTTGAAAATAAAACGTTTAATGAGTTGTGCGACTTTGTAGTGTTTGATTTACCTGATTGTGAAGGGTCCCTTTCGAGTGAAACCATCACCAATTCTTTTGACCTCTACACCTCCACTCTAGAACCAGAATTGATTAATATCCATGCTTTTGATGAGGTGTCTAAAAAAATTGATTTTCACTTGATTGAGGCTATAGACGATGGGAATATTTTGGATGATGAACCCACAGATTTAGATGAGTTTCTCTCTCCAATTCATCATCCCGAGTCATTAACTGCTTTTCCCGAACTTTATATGCGTGTTGATTTTGATGAGAATTGCATAGATAAGCTAAATTTTGAGGAGAGTATTGGGGAAATTACTGAGGATGAAGCAGTTTTACTTGAGGAGTCGGATTTTCCAATTCATTCTATCCCTTTCATTGACTGCATACACCCTCCTGAATCTTTAACCGATACCCTTCCTCAATCACTTCCGTCCATTCTCGTTCTGACCTTGCAAGAAACCGTTACACTTTCATTTTTTATTTCTGGTTTACCAAGTTTGACATACCCATGTTTTCTCACGAATCTTGAGGGATTTGAACTCATTTCTCAGTGGGTTGATAGATTAGCACAATCGCTTTTTACACATCAATCATTACAAATAGTGCTAATTTATACACTCCATCTACACCCTCAAGTTCGTTTTCAACTTCTTTCTCCCACTTTCTCGGGTTCTTCTTCTATTCTTCCTATAATTTCAGTGAGTGTTGATGATTTTTCGAGTCTCCTACCTCCATAATTTTTAACAAATCAAGTATGATAAATTCTGGCACAAAACTTGCTGACAGTAAAATGTTCAATTATATCGATGAGAGTTTTGAAGAACTTTTTGCTGACGAACTTGCATTCCTAAACAACATGGATGTTGTGATTAATCAACCACCACCTATAGAAGTTGAACCACCACCCTTTCTTCTTATAAAATACGAGAATGCCAATATTCCACTCATTTATGATCATTCACATTCTCGTTTTTATTTATCATCACCTCTTATCTCCTCACATTCACGTTCACACAAACCCTTTCCATACCACCACTTATCTCTTCCCCACTTCTTCTTAGCTCTATTTAATATGTTCTTCCACCGACCTATACGTTATATTGATAAATTTTTTGAATGGTTGTTGTTGACTTTTGGTCTTTGCAGAGCTTGGTATTGACCGATAACTTTGACCCCCCTCTTTAAAAAGCTTAGCATTGTTTAATTTAAGTTTGGGGGGGTTATAATTTGGCTCTTGAAAATAATTTTTTTAACTCAAAGTGGTGAGCCAAAAATAAGTTTGGGGGAGATTTTCACAATTATATTCCATGTCCCCGTTAATAAATTTTTCCTTCCAAGTTTACAAGTTTATGAGATTTAAAAAATTGCAACGGTAGAAACAATGTTTCACTTAATTTTGGGGGGAACCTTTTTGTGTATATATATATTTTATTCTTTTTCTATTAATAATAAAAATAAAAATTTAAAAAAAGCGGGGGGGGGGGGGGTGGGGGGGTAGTGCCGACAATTTTGACCCTCTTGGTGTAGCCTGACAGTGAGGGCACTGTCAAGTTTAAGTTTGAGGGTGTGCTCTGTAAGGTTTCTTCCTTCGCATTCATATGTATATTTTTGCATTTGCATACTTATTTTAAAACCAATAAAAATTGAAAAAAATTTAAAAAATTATAAAAATTGAAAAGTTCAATTTTGAACTTTTTTAACTTAAGTTTAACATGACGGTTGACTAGTTAGGAAAAACTAGATCGTAAACTTTGTAAATTAAAAACCCTAAAAATAACCTTTCTTAAATTTTAACTATAGAAAATATAGGTACTTGTGGTTTATTTAGAAATAGGCAAATTTTGAGTTCAGTTCTTGGGCTAAGTCAAAATAAGGGAAGAGTATTGAAATTTTTATTGAAGTGTAAGTTTGAAAAATAATTATGAACTTTATGTCTAAATTCTGAAAATATATACCCTACAACTAGCACATACGCACACCTTGAAACTTGGAATAGTAGAGGTTACCTTGAAATGCTCTTGTCTAAAATCCTCAGTATGAGAAAAAAAATAAAAGAATAAGTATGAATAAAGAGATATAAAAAAATGAACACTGGTTTTGTAACTAGTTAAGGCTGCATAAATAAAAAAATATAGGAAGGGTGCTTTATCACCTAGTGCCTTACACCAACTGGTTTGGGAGTCACTGCTGAGCCTTAGGTATTGCAAGACGGGGATTTACGCCTAAATACGCAAACACATTTTGTAATCGGTCGTTCAGTACCTCAAGAAGTATTAACGGTCGCATGAAGGATGTGTGAGCAATTTCATCTAAAATTCACCAACTAAAAGTATTTTGGAAGATGGACAAGAGTATGATAGCTAGAATTGAATTTCCAAGTGTAGGGTGATACATA
Source organism: Agapanthus africanus (assembly GCA_030015575.1). Lineage (NCBI taxonomy): Eukaryota > Viridiplantae > Streptophyta > Magnoliopsida > Asparagales > Amaryllidaceae > Agapanthus > Agapanthus africanus. The sequence goes on from CM057348.1 coordinate 465,068,145, forward strand.
CACGCACGTAAGGGTATATGATTGGGGTTTGGATGAGAGATAGAAATAAAAGATAGGGCTTATATCTTCACTGGAGATGATAAAAATTCCTGAGTTAAGATTGCACCTTAGAAGGAAAATTCAAAAGAAGCTGAAAGTTTAATAAATTTGCAAAACATATATGATCTTAACTTAAATGAAAAGTGAGTGTGAAAAATATGAGTTGATGATTTCTAAGTTGAAGATAATAGAATTTCTTGCTAGAATACTGAATTGGAGAATTAGAGTCAACAGGCCAAATTGATCGGATTTTGTGGGTAGTATCCGCTGAAAACCCTCAGGAGACAACACTCCTCCTACTAGTGACACCTAGAGGTTTAACGGCTTGTTGCACGAGCTCAGTGCAATCGCGATTCCCTGCGAAAGTGAGGTTAGGATTTTTCGAGAATAAAATTAGTTTTGCTCGGGACGAGCAAAAGATAAGTTTGGGGGTATTTGTTCATATCAGAATTTTGCATTATTATATTCCCCATTCTTAATCATATTATGAATAAATAGGTGCTTTTGATCCATGTCTGCTAAATAGTTGCAGGTTATAGGTTCTCAGAACAATACAGTTAAATTCATGAAAAGACGCTACAAACGTGAGACTACGACCGACAAATAGATGAATCTGTATGATGTCGCCCACCATTTCAAGGAACAACTGAAAATCATTAGACAGTTCAATGCACAAAGTTCAAGGGCAGCAAAAGATTCAAGACTTCAACGTGAAGCTCATGGTAAAAAGTCCGCTGTTGAATATCTGGAAGAGAATTGAAGAGATTCTGAGAGACCAAGTGAAGAAAACAGAAGATAAAAGCAACTTGAAGAAACCATAAAGAATTGGGCCCATGAGCCCACCAAATGGCCGTGGATCCACGGCCGAACAGGCTATTCTGCCGCGGTTCCGCTGCCATAATATGCACGTTTCGGTGGGGTGTCGGTGGTTTGACTCGGTCTTTGGGGTTGTTTTGTAATTTCTTGTATGGATCAGAATGTAAACCAAGGGTTTTTCCTATCTATAAATAGGAGGGCTTAAATCCAAATAAAGGGTGCCTCTTCGAGAGTGCCTTTCTTAGGATGCCTCTCTTTGCCTTTTTTCTAGATCTAAATTCAATTGTAATGCGTTCTTGAGGTCATCAATAAAGTAAGTGTTTTTATTTTTATCTCGCACTCTTTTATTATCTGAATTTAATTCTTGCAGTTTTTATTTGTTCTTTTAATATCTGCAATTTAGTTTTCTATATAAAAATTATTAAAAAAATGAATTTCATTGTTAACTTCCTAATCAGTGAGTAAACCCTCACTTGTTAGGGTTAGGATAGGGAAGATTTGAGAGATCGAAATCTCTCTCACTCCTTTCTTTGTCTATATAATTTTATTAAAAGGACTCTTTTTAAATCAACCACGCACCGCTCACTAAGGCACCCTATCCTACATGATAGCGGTGATTCCCTAGTTAGACCGGGTGTTATTGGATTAACTGGAGGTTAGGGCTAAGAGCCAAGAACGGACGGACAAGGACCAAAAGGAAGAAACTTAGTTTCTTCCCAGTCGTGCTAATCCACGTTGTTGCCAATTACCCTAACACCTTTATTCATAACTAAGGCATTGAATGAAGCGAGAAGATCCCTATCTCGAACTAATCTAATCCTAACCCTAGCAAGCTTTTTATCAACTTTTATCATATTCTTAGATCTTAAAACAAAACCACCAATTTTTTGGACTTAACTCGTTAAAACATAAAGAAAAGGAATTCTTCTCCCTGTGGATCGACCCGTACTCAACCGGCTAGCTACCAAGCGATGCCGTCTTGATTGCGGTATATTCTTAATTTTGATTTTAAAACACACGCACGCAAAAGAACGATCAATTAGGTGCTATACGCCATCCACCCGACTTCCCCCGTAGATATAAATCTACTCATCAACTCGTTGAGCTCGCTAAAATCCACGCTGTTATGTCTGCCAACTCTGTCTTGGAAACCTTTGAAATCGTACCTATAATCGTATTTATATCAAATCGATGGGAAAATCATCTCAAAACTCAAAACAATGAGATAGGCATCCATAGGTTAAAACCTACAGCATACTTAACCCAAAATAACAAAACAATCATGTTGTTAACATATAAACGTTAACAGTTCAGTTGCATTTCAAAATACGAAACATCCATATCGTAAATATAGAAAAACATGATAAAACCTTAACTAACCACTTCCAGATTTGTCTGTATACATCTAGAGAAAAAACAAAACAATACTATAGATCATAAAATACCCAAAATAGGCCACAGAAGAAAAACCAACACCAACAGCCAAAGAGAGGCCGGCGAGCTCGGAAAATGGAGGGATTTTGCCGGTTCGAGTATGGAGTTTCGGTCTCGGGTTTTGTATAAATTCTCCTAATGATCTTACTATAGTTTTGGTCTTACTAGTTTTTCTAGTAATTATACCTAATGGTTCCAGATTCAATTGCAGTGAACTAGATATCACAAAATACACTGTTTTCTATACTGCACACTAAAAACAGATATGGAATTTTACTGAACAAGCAAAGAGAAAAGGAATTATACCTATGGAGATTATACACAATGAAATACCAGCTTAAGAATTGTGTATGGGAGCATCTATGGATTGTAGTATCTTAAGCTTGATGAAGTGCACACTTGATGAAGGAAATCATTGTTCTCTCTCTCTCTTTTGGTATGAACACTTGGGAATTATTTTGCTTGGAGTTGAAAAACTAATGTGTTCAGTTGAGAACTAAAGAATTCCCTAGGAGTTGTATAGTGTAGTGAAAGCATGAGGTGGATGTCGAGAGGTGGAGGTGGGATGAGAGGAAAGAGGAGGTGTCATCAAGAGGAAGTATGATACATCCATGCAAGGAGGTGTTAAACTTGAAGTAGGATGTGTAAAGTTTGAAGGAGGAGGTGTAGGGTTATGAACAAGGGTGAAGATGAGGTATTATGTGAAGGTTAACATAGAATATCATATGCCATCCATAATTAAAAGAAATACCACAATAAAGAAAAACCTTCATATTATAAATCCAAATCCATATGACATAAAAGATATGAAATGATAATTTTATCACTAAATTTTCATTACCATAATGACAATTACAATGTCATGTTAAAATAAATAAAATATCATTTTTATGATATCACTCACCTTTCTTTATATTTACCAATATAATTACATTTTTACGGGTATACTTCCGATACCAAAAGTTGTATGTGATATCACTTTTATAAACTCATTATTTTTATATTTAAAATTATAAATTAATATTTATAATTTTCCTAAATGTTACATATATATAATATAAGCATCCGTCTCAGAATATCAAGTGATCACATCACAGATTATCAGCAGCAGAAGAACACATATAAACTATTGGATATATTAGGAATTCCGTGTTTAAATTAAGCCATTAAAAAACACGGATTCTACGGTCTCGATGAATAGCCAAACCCACATCCCTAGACCCCTACGAGAGTGGCAAGCAACCCTACCAATTCTAGCGTTAGGAGACCCGGTCTCAACTCCTTGAGATGGTCTCCCACTGGACCCTAGAACCTGGTTACTTGTGCTCTCCTCCTTGGGTCTATCCTAATGCGGAAAAGTAAATAATATACATCAATGGTGACATCATCCTCAACCCGAAAGTGCCCCAATAAAAGAATATTACATACAAGTTCTTACATGAATGAAAATGAAAAACTCTCATCTCACATAAAAAAAAACCGGCTATTCAAAACACGAAGATCCAATATAATATACCACAACAACACATAATATCACATGTCATCAACGTAAGTCAATATGTGTATCCCAATTGTCGTTGACATATAGTAACGAAACCGGCGATACACCACATATTACACTTACGGGCGCAGAAAAGAAAGTGAAAAACTACAAGAGCTGGAATCTGCAACCACCTTAGACATCATAAACCCAATGTATCGCATACATTGGATTTCATGCCTAACTATATGAATTCCTTAGACATCACATGCCTAACAATTATAAACCCCGCATTTTAGTCTCGTCATTGAAAACACTTTCCAATAATCAGTCGGGTAATTCAACAAGATTCCCGACAACCTGATCGAATGATCGTCGGAAACTTTAGTAGACGGTCGCACCCCCGATGCCGTCGACGAAGTGCACTTAGGCGAAACACCGCGGCCGCGAGCACCCAAACAGATGCCTTTGGCGACGGGGTTCTCCTACAGTCACTTGGTCGGGGCTATGGGACGTAGCTATCTAGTAAGATTACCAGGCGAGTATCCGCGTACGCTACGTAATTGCGATGGACATTTTATCCACATCAAAAGCCCATGGCAACCAATCAAATGAGACTAACTTGCTAGATTTATAAAATTCAAATTAGTTTTCATAAATTTAATTTTGTGGATCCCAAATATTGTATCACAATCACAGATAGCTAGACGATGTTAAACTTTTCGATCAAATAAACAAACACCCAAAATTTCCCAACGAACTCAACACTTGAGCGGAGTTTAAAAAAGTACCCAGATCATGCCACAGCACCTATGGACCAACCGTAGAAGGGTCAACCCTTGCCTCACCTGTGGCACCGCGGAACTACCACAAACCTTAGGGTTTGGTGACGGTTCTGACGGTCACAGAATTGAGTTAGGGTTTCATTCTTCTAGAGGGTCCATAGAAAATACCTGCACGATTTTCTGAAGATTTTAATCTTGGAAAAAATCCAACTCTTGGAAAATTTCCAGCAAGGGAAAATATGGGTTATTGATATCCGTTCGAACTTTTTAACCTCGTCTAAGTAGCCCGAATAGATGTTAGAATTACGATTACGAAACACTCTGAATTGCCTTTGCACAAAAATAGCATCATATGCAATTTTAGCAAAAACAAGCAACGTCTGAAATACCAAAACCCAGAGACTGGAACACAGAAAAAATTTGAACCCTAGAACTATGAACAGGGAAGGCCAGGCCGTAAATTTGCAATATGTCGCCGGGTGAAATCCGGCGAAGTGGGTTCAATTTTCTTACTTGTTCATGTCTCCTCACATGTAACATTCTGCGGTTGCTTAAAAAAATTTTAGACTCTCTGAAAATTTCGACAGAAACTAGATTTTTATTTCGTGTGTTTCGGAGTTATTTCGGTTTCGTAATCCTACAAATATCGTCTAAATATCTAGCATGGCTCTGAGACCACTGTTGGGTTCCATAGGGCGGCCGCTGGGTTTCGGAAGGCATCGACCATGCCGTTTTCAAAAAATTGACGCGCTAAAGAACCCTAACGCTAGAATCTAAACTAGAGAATTAGACGAACAAGCATATAAACTTCTTTACATCTAAGTGAACGAGGAATACAACCTTTGTAGGCCGGTCCTTCACTTCAATAGCTCCGTATGGTAGTCCCTTCACTCCAAGTAGTGATATCCTGGACTCTAGTGAGGTTCCATAAGGTGAAATGAACAAGCTTGCTTGAAGTCTTCGAGGTCAAAGATGATTTACGTCGGGCAGACACTAACTCAAGCTACCTCTTCACTAAGTGATGAACTTAGTGAAGAAACAACCCAATCTAAATGACTAGTAGAGAAGAGGTTGAAGAAGTAGGAATTTTGCTCACTTTAGAAATTATTTTCTCACTATATTTCGTCACATCTCATGAAGCTAGAAAGCTTTTTGGAGATGAGGAAGAAGATGAAGTGTGAATGGAATGAATGAGTGAGAATAGCAACCATGGGTGAGTTAGTGTCATACACTAACTCATGAAGAGAATAAACCATGGGTAAACAATAATGGTTGGGTTAATAAATATCTTCAAGTAAAACAAAATGAGTGGACTTGGTCAATGGTTCCACAAGCTTCTACAAGCTTCAACCATGTTACAATTTCCAACTAATTTGTTTTACTTTAAATAAACAAAACCTCACATTATTATATGCATGGTGTGAGTCTCATACACCCATGTAGCATGTAGCATCAAGCATGACACAAAATAATGTACATTAATATATATCACATATATACTAAGTGTACACAAGTGAGGAAAAGAAATCTTAAGTGAGCTAATATTAGTTAATGTAAGATAATATATCAAATATATAATTATACATTAAATTATTAAATCAACACTTGATTTAATAATCTGGCTATATCATATACAACCGACTAATACCAAATGTATCAACTTATCGAATCAACACTTGATTCAACAGCTCGGCTATATCACATATAACTGATCGATATCACATATCGCGAGAATAGAATAGGGTATCACATACTCTTATTAATCTCGGTCCCGTACATATCACATATGTGCTCCTACTTCGTTTCGATTGAGCCGGGAAACCTCCGTCTATGACTCTAAAGACTCGTTAATACGCCGACAGTAGGTGGTGATCATATCAGTCACCCACAAGCCGCAAGCGGTCTGCTAAACGTAACAGCCACCCGGGTATTGAGCGATCAGAAGATCAACTAGCGAGCCTGCTCATACTCCCGCGAATCCAATCAGTAACACTACCGTACAGTCCAGTCTCTTCGTCTGATATGTCGCATATCACAACCTGGGAGTGGTTTAACGTCAGACCCCAATAGCTTGATAAGTCATGACGATTTGAGGCTCATAACAGTTCGAGAAACTATTGATAACACATACCAGTAAATCTCAGTAACCCTGGCAAGGGATTTTCTGTTATGGCCAATCAAGCAAAGCGCGATATCAACCCCCAATACTGGGATAGACGAATCCCCTCCTATCGCTCATTTCCTCTATGTGAGTCGGGATTGTACCCAAAAAACCACAGTTTTGCATGATCTCTTGAACGTGGTAAGGTGGAAATCAAATTACAGTGGGAATCAGACAAGACTCTATGACGATCTCGGGTCTATAGACTAACCTGTACCAGTGTCACCAGAGAACTGCTATCTGACGATAGGTATAATACCATCTAGGAGTTCTCGACGAGTCCGTCCAGTTTACCCAGTCTCTACTGAGCACCCGTATATCTTCTCTGATGTCAAACACCAATGGATGTGGGATCATCCATTGCCTATCATATGGGTTAAGAAGTGCATACGCTAGTCTACTCTGGAGTATCGATGCCCTGTCTCGATGCTCCCACGACTAGGAACATTTGAAGGATGTACTTACCGACTACCCTGTCTCCACTAGTATGATCTGCACCATAATCCAGGTAGTCAAGTACTCATCCTAAAGGCATTATCAACATGTAATTGAGAGACAATAAGTGTACATGTTAAGATAAAGTGCAACCATATAGCATACTATCATGTCGAGCAAGAAAGTCCTCCCTATATATGTCCAAGTATCCACTACAATATACATCGCATGTATAGTAATGGCCTTTAGGGAATGCAATAAGTCCATATACACAAACCAAACATCACAGAAATGTGCAACCCCCAACTAACCGACATATAGCAATTAGCGGAAGTTTACAAACACATATATTACAACTTGAAACATTAAACGACGTTAAATTACGATTTCGAAACACCCCATATTGCGACAGTAAAGAATTGACAGTATATTCAAAATTAGCAAAAATAAACAACTCCTGAAACCCTGGATCCAACTAACAAGACCACATACCAAAACACGAAGCATTCCCTCACTGTAAAATGGTGAGGCCGGATTTTTTACCATTGTGGCCGGCCAAAATCCGAGGGAATTGTCTTGTTTTTTGAAATGTTCATTTTACAAGTAAAGGAGTACTCTGCAGTTGCTAAAATAATTTTTAGAGCCTCGGAAAAATTCAACAGAAACTAGGATCTATGTTTCAATGTTTTAGGGTTATTTTAGTTTCATAGTTGTACTTGTCGTTTAATCTGTTAGTTATGGTTTAGTAGGCTCTGATACTACTGTAAGTCGATGCCATGCAACCCACATGTTTACGGGGAGGCGATGTTTGCAAAAAACGATTTTTATAACCTTCGTAACATCGACTAAACTTCAGGATCGATACTAAACCCTAACTAACAATCTAGCTTAGAGGTTTAACTACTATGTGAAAAATTTATACCTCAAGTTCTTGTTGTCCTTCACCTCCTCATTGTCCTTCTCCACCTCGTGAGCTCCTCGATGTGAGAATGGATCGTGCTTCCTCGTCGGCTTCTCTAAATCGTAGAAGATCCACCCCAGAGTTCCTACTTTGAGCTTAACCTCTGACTTGAGGTAACTAGGTCACTTGGTGTGCTAAACTAACTAGCCTAGGATGTGTAAAGAGTGATTAGGGGTCTAGTAGTCTCACAAACCCTAGGATTCTCAACTCATGAGATGGTTAGGGTTTGAAATGAGATGGAGAAAGCTTGAGGAAATGAGAAGGAGAAAAGTATCTGTTGTTTTCTTTTAGTGAAAGAGATTAATGTGAAATGGCTTGAGTTTTTGTCTTTTAAATCAAAAGAAAATATCTCATACAAATATCTCAAAATATCTAAGTCAAAAAAACTCACATGTGTCCAAGACAGTCAACATGAAACCCTAATCTCATATTTCACTAAAATACCACAAAGTTTCCTCTCTCATTTCCTCCACCTCATAAAAGATTTTACTAATAAAGAAAAACCCTAATTGAGGTGTCATTCTCCAAAAACAATCTTGATCAAATCACAAGAATGCCTTTCTCATTCGTATATACATACACGTATCTTTATCCCGAGAAACACGAATACAATGAGACGAAACTAATCCAATAATTATATACTAGGATCTGGCTTAAACTAAAGCCCACTAATAATGTCCGCCCGAACATCATATGCGCACAAGTATACGTATGTGATCGAACCATGTACTAAAACAATACGACCTCTACACGTTTCGCCCAAAGCTGGGAAACCTTCTGTGTGGGACTATAAAAATTCGACAGTACGCTGCAGTGGGTTTAACCACATGCGTGTCAGTGGTACTAGCTGCATGTAACGGCTACCCAGGTATCTATCGACATGAAGGTCTACGAGCAAACTTATCCGTACCCCTACTAAGCCTGTCTGTGGCAATCTCCGTACAGTCCGGTCTGTTCGTCTAAGAGTGTCGCATATCGGTCTAGGGGTGGCAAGTGTCAGACCCGTAATAGTGCAATAAGTCATGTCGGAGTGCGGCCAAAAATACCTTGAGAAACCACTGGAATCCCTACCAGTAAAAATTGCTTTCCTTGGCCAGGGACTTTGTGTAATGGCTTTCCGAACACAGCGCGATATCAACCCTCAATACCAGGAGAGACGAATCCTATCTAACCGCCACTACGTCCAAGTTCTTCGAGGCTGCACCCAACTACTACTTGTTTGCACGACTCAACATAGTCATGGTAGGGTAGTAATCTAAGAACAGTGGGAACACACTTGAGGCGAAGTAGCAGTATCAAGTCGACAGACTAAGCTGTACTCATGTCACCTGGGAACTGCTTCCTGATGATAGGTATAGTACCAACTAGCAGTTCCCCATGAGTCCGTCTAGTGTAACTCATAACCCAATAATGTAACGTTTTGAAAATCGTTTCGGTGAAATTTTGAAAAAACGGTAAAATAAGGGGGTTTTCTGTAAAAAGTCAAAATGTAAATATCTTTATTATAAAATTAAATATACATATTCTAGCTATGTAATTACTAGTATTTGGTGTTTATTGAGCCACTGGTGAAATTTCAAATTTTCTGAAAAAAATATTATTTTAATATTATTTTAAGCCGTCACTAATACATTTAATTAGGGAAAATTACAAATTGGAATGAGTTGAAACAAATTTTGTGCATCATAAAACATTAAATAAAATTTTATCATGTGGTTTTTGAAATGAAATCGTTTGCCAAAACGGTTTAGAAAATATCGAAGAAAAAGGCTTAATTAGTGATATTAGTGTAAATAGAAATTGGGGTATAATATTTATCATTTTCTTTCTTCACCCAAACTCACTCATACCCTCTCACCCCCCTCCCTATGTGCTGGCCGAGCCTTGCTTCCCCATCCCCAAAATTTGTCCCCACTTCTAAGGCTAAAGAAAAGAAAAGAAACGAAAATGAAAACAATAAAGAAATGAGAATGGGTTGACTTGTGATATGGGCCTTTGACTTAACCAATCACTTTCCCCACCTCACTCTCTCTCCTCCCCCTCCCTAATTTGGCCGAGCCTCCCTCTTGCAACAGCCCCATTTTAGCTTCTTCAATTCTTGAGCTAAAAACCTCACAAATTCATCAAAAAACCCACAAAAAATCAAAATCTAATCCCTACCCATTTCTTATTGGCTATTCTAGTATGAATCTAGGGAACAAGATTTCTTTTTGGGAGGCCATGGGTGCTTGTGGATCTTCAAATGTGTTTGGGTATAATTCTAAACATTTTGCTTAATTTGTTACTTAATTTCTTAAAGCTAAATTACTTAAGTGTTAATTAGGCTTTAGTTGCAAGTTTTGAAATTCAAGATAAGAATTTGAATGCAAGTTAGGGTTTTGTGAAATTGGTGTTTGGTTGTGTGATATATTTAGGCTCTTATGTTGTGTTAATACAAGATTAGTAGTTAGTTGCTAATGGTTAGTTTAAAAATTGTGTTAATTATGCCAATTTGTTAACTAGGTTTTTGAAATTGGTTAAATAATTGGGATTAAAAATGTGATTAGGTTTTTCATGACTTCTTTAACATTATTAAGTGTAGTTTAACACTTTAGTTCATGGAAATCCAAACTAGATTGTAGTTTGTGCATTTTTGCTATAAAATTGTTAAAATTTAGGTATTTTGTTAACTAGAATTTTAGGGTTTTTGGAATTTAACGAGATTAAATTATGGGAATTGTTTTTATGACTTATTTAAGATATTTAGTGAATATTGTGGCCGCTAGATTCGTTTATACGTCGAGTTTTGTACTAAAACGGCGAATTGTGCTTGCTAGATTTTCGGAAAAATGACTTTTTAAGTGAAATTGGGGTTTTTGTGAGTTTTAACCTATTTTATATTAAAATTAGTGTTCGTGAATGTACAAATGAGGGTATATGGGTTTTTCTCGATGGTTGGGCGTTTGTACGCCGACGTCGAGCGTTTTTTGGTCGATTTGTGAAAGCAACCATAGGTTTTGACCTATGTGGGTTTCGTGCGTCGTTTTGGTCATGAGTCAGATTTTAATGCGATATGTGTTAGTGTATATGCCCTAGAGGCCATTGCTGTATCATACTAGTTTGTATATTACTTAATGGAAGCTTGGGATATTCACCTTGTATAAACAATCTTGCTCAATATAGTAGTATGCTACTTGGTTTGTTTCTACTTCAATGTGTACATGTGTTTATTTTTGTATATCACCTATACACATTAGTGGAGCCCTTAGGATCTTTGCTTGATTACCAGCGTTGTGATGGCAGTTACACTAGTGGAGGCTGGGTAATCTATAAGCACATCCTTATACAGGTCCCTAGTCGCAGGACTATCGAGACAGGGCATCGATACTCCGGAGTAGACTAGCGTATGTGCTTCTCATCCCAGTGTGGGAGATGGTCTGTCCCACAGCCATCAGTACGTCGTACTGGAGATAGTATACGGGTGCTCGTTAGGTTATGAGTACACTGGACAGGACTCGTCGGGAACTGATAGGTTGGTATTATACCTATCGTCAGTTATCAGTTCCTAGGTGACATGAGTACAGCTTAGTCCGCTGACTTGACACTGGCACTACGCCTCGAGTGTGTTCCCACTGCATTTTGATCACTACCCTACTACGGTTCAAAGGAGTCGTGCAAACAGGTAATGGTTGGGTGCAGTCCCGAAGCACTTGGAGGCAGTGACGGTTAGACTGGATTCGTCTCTCCCGGTATTTGGGGTTGACATCGCGCTGTGTCTAGGAGAGCCATTACACGTGTAGTCCCTGGCCAGGGCAAGCGAGATATACTGGTAGGCTTCCAGTGTTATCTCAGGGTGTTTTGGGCTTCACTCCGACACGACTTGTACCGCTATTGGGGGACTGACGTTTACCGCCCCCTAGGCCCGACATGCGATGTATCAGACGAACAGACCGGACTGTACGGAGAATGTCACATTCAGACTCAGTAGGAGTTCAGATGGGTTTTACCTCGTCAGTCTTCTTATCGGCATCTACCTGGGGACCGTTACGCACAGCTAGTGCCGCTTGCGGTCTGTGGTTAAACCCACTGCCAGCGTAGTGTCGGGTCTTTAGAGTCCCACACAGAGGGTATTCGCCTCTGGGCAAAATAGGGTAGAGGTCGCATGGTTTTGCGACAGGGTTCGTTCTCATCCGCGCACTAGTGCACGTTTGGAGTCCGGACGGATATTACTGGCTGGCTCTGGTTTGAGTCAGATACTGGTATATGTTTTGGGGTTGCTTTTATCTCTCAGTATTCTTGTTCCTCGGAACGAGAATGCAGGTGTGTATGCACAGTTGTTTGAGGCGGAGGAAGAGGTTTTTCATTAGGGTTTCGGAACGGGTGCGTATGCACAGTTGACAGTCGTCTTTTTCCAAACCCTAATGGATTTATGAAATATCAATTAATAATAGTAATTAATGAAATTGTGTCATGGTTGATTTTGTTGACTTGTTGACCATGGTTGACTTGTTGACCATGGTTGAATGTTTGACCATCATCATTGCTTTGCAAGGATACTCCTTGATTCTAGCTTACATTCATTTAATGAAGTGATGATAATGGTCATTCCAAATACAACCATCAACTATTTCATTTGAATTATTATTATTAATTAGATAATTCTTTTTCCTTTTGTTATGGTTGCAAGAGGAAAAAGAGCTCATTCTATCATATTCATTCTCTCTCCTCACTTCATCTTCTTCTTCCTCAAGCTCAAGGAGAATCCTTCTCATGTGTTGAGAATCCCTCTCCTTGAAAAGAAAACACCCTATAGATACTCTCTACTCTCTCTAGGGTTCAAGGTTTAGCAAGCCAGAGATCCTGGTTCACTCTAAGTTCGAGAAAGAGCCCGAAGGTTGAACCCTCAGGTGGATCCATCTTTGACGGAAGAAGGCGACGAGGAGAGAACCATCAACCTCTACTAGGTTTCAAGAAGAAGGAGTTCAAGTTAGCTATAACCACTTTGCCGAGTAGTTAACTCTCCTTTGCATGTTTGCTAGTTTAGTTTTGAAAAGATCCCGACTTTGTTTAGTCCATGTTGCCCCTTGCGCTAAAAATTTGATTTTTATACCGTTTCCGCCTCCCCGTAAGAACCGGGGGTCGCAACGTGGACTTACAGTGGTATCAGAGCCTAACTAAACTTAAACTAGCTTGGTAGCGAAGTGTATGGAAGTTCGAAACGGAAAAATTGCAAAACCGGATATTCTAAAACCCTAAGTTTCTGTTGAAATTTTTTGTGCTCTAAAAGTAAAAAGTTTTACTCCTAAAATCGGCTCAGGGTTTTGTGAGAACACCCACCAAAAACGATCCCATGAATCCTTCAAACCGCCGCGGATCCGCGCCCTCAGCTATTCTCTTCGCCACGGATCCGCCGCCGTTTGGGCTCTTCATGTGATCGGGTTTTGTGCAGTGTTCTTCTGGTAGGGTTTTGGATTTTTTCAAATATGTTATATGTGCCCAGATTTTCCAGAAAAGAAATTTACTTTTGGGGTCCTATAAATCCGTATTTTTTTCGAACTTCGCTACACTTCGGCTATATTGGTTATATCTGTGATGTTTGTATGTATTGAACGTCGGCTAATCGCTATAAGTCGATTAGTCGGGGTTATACATCTCTGTGATCTGTGTTTGATATTGGAATGTGTATATGAATGTGTTGGACTGTCGCGGGTGAATAGCCGGGGTGGATGTGAGATGAGCTTTTGTTTTTCTTTCATTCATTTGTAATATGTAAATTGATGTAATAATATTATTTGTATGGCCGCACAACCGGGTCGGGGTTGTAGCCGTCATTGTATAATTCTTTTTACTATTTTTGCTCCTAGGATAGACCCATGGAGGGGTGCACAAACTACCGGGTACTTGGCGGGTAGTTTGCCGCACCCGTAGGGGTCTTGGGTGGGGTATTTGCTATTCACCGCGACCGTGTAATCCGCTTTTCGTTGCAGGCTCGAACGGATTGCGGATTCCTAGTATATCCAATGTATTCATCTGTGATCTGTAATGTCTATCATTGCTTTATATTTAGGCGTTGCTTATGTTTTACAGCCGCGCTAGCCCAGCCCCCGCTCTGTCGTTAGTTAAGTAACCTAACGGGTGATGACGGGACCCCGTGGCGAATGCGAATGGCATAAGCGTACGTCATATTTTGGTTGTTTTCTGCAATGGTAGGATTAAATGATGGGACACATTAAAAGAACTAATGCAAGAATATCATGCATTAAAAGAACTAATGCAAGATAATAAACCAAGTTAAAGTCGTTGGAACACTTTCGAAAAACCACTCGGTTCTTTTCAAAACTAACTTTTAAATGCGGAGCTTGAGCCACTCCTTCTAAAAGCTATCTCGTTCCATCGATTATATCAAGTTCACTACGTTCACGGTTTTACCAAAACCATTCGTAGCCCTCCGTCGTTTCGCATGAATAGGCAATAGTATTCAAGCTATGTATGTTGGCCAAAGTCAAGGCATAGTGATTGGTAGCTATTGGATGTTCATGTGTAGCATAGATAGATGCGTTGGTTTGGGACAATCGTACTGCCATTTTGGCCAAAGTCAAGGGTAGGTACGGGTGGATCCAAATTAACCTGGATAGTGACGGGTAGAACTTGACATGTGACTTATGATATTTTGGCCAAAGTCAAGGTCATAAGAGCATGGGGCAAAAATCCACATCGGGGGTTTCATAAGTACTGAAACTTGCTAGATTTGCATACCATTTGGAGTGTGATGATTCTGGTAGGATTCCTTCAGTTTCGTCACGCGATGATATTTGGATCCCGATCCTACTGTGAGTATATGCTACTCCTCGGGAAATTTCTCACTAAACGATCAATGCTATAAACCTAGTAGGTGCCTAGAAAGGTGTTAGCGGGGCTACGCCCCCAGGAAAAAGAGGTTCTTAAATTAAGGAATTTCGCGAAAGCGTTGGAAAACCTCCCTCGAAGTACCGACACTGGCCTGGCTGAACGGTTAAGCAAGTATTGTGCGGTGGGATTGATCCCGACTGATTCTTCCTTTATGGTTTGAGGAGGGATTCGAGAGACAGTGGGAGCCATCCTGTTTAGACAAATTAAAAACCACTCTAAACTTGCAAGAGCATCATGCTAAAGTGTTTCTTCTCTCTCCCCCTGCAGCGACCAAATCGAAATGACTGGACTTAAGTTACTTCTTGATAAAAACATACTGACAGGGCCAAACTATAAAGATTGGCTCAGGAATGTCAAAATGGCAATCATTTACGACAAGCTGGGGTATCTTCTTACCACCAAAGCTCCCCCCGTCCTAGGTCCCACCTCCAGCGTCGCGGATAAGGAAATCCGTAAGACTTGGGAGATTGATTGCGCGAAGGCCAGGTGCCTCGTGCTTGCCTCTATGGACAACGAACATCAGAGGAGGCACGAGAATATGGACTTGGAATCCATATTTCTTCATACAAAAGAACTGTATGGAGAGCAGTCTCGTATCGCAAGATACGAAGTGTCGAAGAAGTTATTTTCGGCAAAGTTGGCCGTCGGATCATCGGTAGCGGACCACGTGCTTAAGATGATTGGCTACATTGAGGAGCTCGCGGAACTTGGGACCACGTTGGAAAGTGAACTCTATACGGATTTAATTCTCCAGTCCCTTCTATCCACTTACGCCCAGTTTATACTGAACTTCAACTTACAAGAAAAAGAAGTTGAACTTTCAGAACTCCTCAACATGCTGAGGAGCGCAGAGGGCACCCTACAGAAAGATAGGGAAACACCCGCTTTGTTTGTAGGAGGATCTTCTTCTTCTAGATCCAAGGCGAAAGCCAAGGGAAAGAGGAAGAAAGCCCCCGCCAAACCAAGGGGCGGTGTTAGTAAAGTGGGTACGAAGGGAAAGGAAAAGGCAACAAAGATTGCGGGGAAGCTTGTGGGTAAAGAGGAATGCTTCTATTGTCACAAGAGTGGACACTGGAAGAAAGATTGCAGGGCTTGGAAAGCCAGGACACAGGAACTGAAGCAGGTTGCGGCTTCAGCTTTAGGTGTGTATGTTATTGAAAACTGTCTTTCGATAAACTCTACTTCCTGGATATTGGATACCGGATCAGGATCTCATATCTGTAATTCTTTGCAGGCGTTGAGAAACCGTAGGGTTTTGAAGGCAGGTGACATGACCCTCAGAGTTGCGAACGGAGCTAGCATGGATGCTAAAGCCGTGGGGGACTATCACCTGGGAATGTCAGATGGACATGTTTTGGTTCTGCGTAATTGCTTTTTTGTACCCAACGCAACTTGTAATATCATTTCTGTATCTTTGGTTTCTAAAGAAGGTTATGAATTTGCGTTTGTAAGTAATGTTGTAAACATTCACCTTAATCAAGTTCTGATTGGGTCAGGTACACTGAGCAATGGTATATACGTATTGAACCAACCACAGATTTTCAATGTCCAGAATACACACAAAAGAAAGTCTCCGGAAATCAATCAGACTTTCTTATGGCATTGTAGACTGGGTCACATCAATGAGAGAAGGTTGACTAAGTTACATACAGAAGGATATTTAGATCCGTTCGAATATCAATCGTATGCCACTTGTCAATCCTTTCTCAAAGGAAAGATGACAAAGACTCCATTCACTGGACACGGAGTAAGAGCGAGCGAGCTCTTGGGACTCGTACACAGCGACGTGTGCGGTCCAATGTCTACACATGCGCGAAGCGGTTATTCTTACTTCATTACTTTTACGGATGATTTTTCAAGGTACGGTTATGTCTTCTTAATGAAACATAAGTTCGAAGCCTTTGAAAAATTCCAGGAATATAAGAATGAAGTAGAAAAACAAACCGGCAAAAGTATCAAGATTCTAAGATCGGATCGAGGTGGAGAATACTTAAGTGCCGAGTTCCTGAATTACTTAAAAGAGAATGGGATTCTCTCTCAGCTTACTCCTCCATACACTCCGCAACATAACGGTGTATCGGAGAGACGGAACCGGACCCTATTGGATATGGTACGGTCCATGATGAGTAACGCTGAGTTACCGCGATCATTCTGGGGGTATGCGCTAGAATCAGCTGCGTACCTTTTGAACCGAGTTCCTACTAAGACTGTGCCTACTACACCATATGAGATGTGGTGTGGGAAGAGGCCCCATCTCAGTCACATTAAGACTTGGGGAAGTCCAGCTTTTGTTAAAAAGCAGCATGCGGACAAGCTCGAGGCGCGCTCAGTACTGTGTAAGTTTGTGGGATATCCAAAGAATTCTAAGGGATATCTCTTCTACTACGAGGAGGAACAAAAAGTTCTTGTTTCTCGTCATGCCCACTTTCTAGAACACCAGTTCTTAGAAAAAGAATTAAGTGGGAGCGCAGTAGAACTGGAAGAAATTCCAGAACCACAGACTATTACTGAAAGCTTAGTGGAACCAGAGGGTTCAAATGAACAGGACATTCCTACGCCGCTCCGCAGGAGTAGTAGGCAGTCTCATCCGCCCGAGAGATACTACGGTTTTCTCATAGACGGGGATAGAGAGGATTGCATCATAGATTATGATGAGCCTACTAGCTTCCAGCAGGCCGTTCAGAGCGTTGACTCGGTAAAATGGCTGGATGCAATGCGGACCGAAATGGAGTCCATGTACACCAACAAAGTATGGACGTTGGACATTGCTCCAGACGGGGTAAAACCCGTAGGATGCAAGTGGATCTTCAAAAGGAAGATTGGTGTAGATGGACAGGTTGAGACCTATAAAGCTAGACTTGTAGCAAAGGGTTTCCGTCAAAGACCTGGCTTGGACTATGACGAAACCTTTTCTCCAGTGGCTATGCTGAAATCCATTCGGATCCTTCTTGCCATTGCTGCCTTCCACGATTATGAGATTTGGCAGATGGACGTAAAAACCGCTTTTCTAAATGGAAATTTAGAGGAGTGTGTCTATATGGATCAGCCAGAGGGTTTCATTCAGAGTGGGAGCAACGGAAAGGTGTGCAAGTTGCTTAAGTCCATCTATGGACTAAAGCAGGCATCGCGGAGTTGGAACATCTGTTTTGATGAGACAGTCAAGGAATTTGGCTTTATCAAAAATCCAGATGAACCATGCATCTATAGTAGATTTGTAGCGAGAACTGTAGTATTCCTCGTTTTATACGTGGATGACATTCTCTTAATAGGAAATGACATTCCTATGCTACAATCTGTCAAGGGGTTCTTGTCACAAAGGTTCTCCATGAAAGACCTGGGTGATGCCTCATACATCCTGGGGATCCGGATCCATCGTGATAGATCCAAGAGGATATTAGGACTTTCACAGTCTAGGTACATCGACACCGTACTGAAAAGATTCAGTATGGAAGATTCCAAGCGCGGTAACCTACCGGCTTGTCACGGGATCACCCTCTCTAAAGAGATGTCTCCTAAGACTGATTTGGAGAGGGATCGCATGTCTATTATACCCTACGCTTCTGCGGTAGGCTCTATAATGTATGCGATGTTGTGTACCAGACCGGATGTAGCTTATGCACTGAGTGTAGTAAGCCGGTATCAGTCAAACCCTGGGGAGAAACACTGGATAGCAGTAAAGAACATTCTCAAGTACCTGAGGAGGACTAAGGAGATGTTCTTGGTGTATGGCGGAAAAGACCTCCAGATCGAGGCCTTTGCTGACTCCGGCTTCCAGAGTGACAAGGATGATTCCAAGTCCATGTAGGGTTTTGTCTTTACCCTCAATGGAGGGGCGGTGTGTTGGAGGAGTTCCAAACAGGAAACCGTTGCAGACTCGACGATGGAAGCGGAATACATCGCTGCATCTGATGCCGCAAAAGAAGCTGTCTGGATGAGGAAGTTCTTGAAAGAACTTCAGGTGGTTCCGTCCATTGTTGACCCAATACCTCTGTATTGCGACAACAACGGGGCTATAGCTTTAGCGAAGGAACCCAGGTCCCATCAGAGATCCAGGCACATCTTGAGGCGGTATCACCTGATCAGGGAGATCGTGGATCGCAAGGAGATCGAGGTTCGGAGGGTTGCTTCAGAAGAAAACACTGCAGATCCATTCACTAAGGCCCTACCCCAGACTAAGTTCGAGCGGCTGATCGAGATGATAGGTCTTCGATACGCCAGTACATGGCCTTAGTGCAAGTGGGAGATTGTTAGTGTATATGCCCTAGAGGCCATTACTGTATCATACTAGTTTGTATATTACTTAATGGAAGCTTGGGATATTCACCTTGTATAAACAATCTTGCTCAATATAGTAGTATGCTACTTGGTTTGTTTCTACTTCAATGTGTACATGTGTTTATTTTTGTATATCACCTATACACATTAGTGGAGCCCTTAGGATCTTTGCTTGATTACCAGCGTTGTGATGGCAGTCACACTAGTGGGGGCTGGGTAATCTATAAGCACATCCTTATACAGGTCCCTAGTCGCAGGACTATCAAGACAGGGCATCGATACTCCGGAGTAGACTAGCGTATGCGCTTCTCATCCCAGTGTGGGAGATGGTCTGTCCCACAGCCATCAGTACGTCGTACTGGAGATAGTATACGGGTGCTCGTTAGGTTACGAGTACACTAGACAGGACTCGTCGGGAACTGATAGGTTGGTATTATACCTATCGTCAGTTATCAGTTCCCAGGTGACATGAGTACAGCTTAGTCCGCTGACTTGACACTGGCACTTCGCCTCGAGTGTGTTCCCACTGCATTTTGATCACTACCCTACCACGGCTCAAAGGAGTCGTGCAAACAGGTAATGGTTGGGTGCAGTCCCGAAGCACTTGGAGGCAGTGACGGTTAGACAGTATTCGTCTCTCCCGGTATTTGGGGTTGACATCGCGCTGTGTCTAGGAGAGCCATTACACGAGTAGTCCCTGGCCAGGGCAAGCGAGATATACTGGTAGGCTTCCAGTGTTATCTCAGGGTGTTTTGGGCTTCACTCCGACACGACTTGTACCGCTATTGGGGGACTGACGTTTACCGCCCCCTAGGCCCGACATGCGATGTATCAGACGAACAGACCGGACTGTACGGAGAATGTCACATTCAGACTCAGTAGGAGTTCAGATGGGTTTTACCTCGTCAGTCTTCTTATTGGCATCTACCTGGGTACCGTTACGCACAGCTAGTGCCGCTTGCGGTCTGTGGTTAAACCCACTGCCAGCGTAGTGTCGGGTCTTTAGAGTCCCACACAGAGGGTATTCGCCTCTGGGCAAAACAGGGTAGAGGTCGCATGGTTTTGCGACAGGGTTCGTTCTCATCCGCGCACTAGTGCACGTTTGGAGTCCGGACGGATATTACTGGCTGGCTCTGGTTTGAGTCAGATACTGGTATATGTTTTGGGGTTGCTTTTATCTCTCAGTATTCTTGTTCCTCGGAACGAGAATGCAGGTGTGTATGCACAGTTGTTTGAGGCGGAGGAAGAGATTTTTCATTAGGGTTTCGGAACGGGTGCGTATGCACAGTTGACAGTCGTCTTTTTCCAAACCCTAATGGATTTATGAAATATCAATTAATAATAGTAATTAAATGAAATTGTGTCATGGTTGATTTTGTTGACTTGTTAACCATGGTTGACTTGTTGACCATGGTTGAATGTTTGACCATCATCATTGCTTTGCAAGGATACTCCTTGATTCTAGCTTACATTCATTTAATGAAGTGATGATAATGGTCATTCCAAATACAACCATCAACTATTTCATTTGAATTATTATTATTAATTAGATAATTCTTTTTCCTTTTGTTATGGTTGCAAGAGGAAAAAGAGCTCATTCTATCATATTCATTCTCTCTCCTCACTTCATCTTCTTCTTCCTCAAGCTCAAGGAGAATCCTTCTCATGTGTTGAGAATCCCTCTCCTTGAAAAGAAAACACCCCATAGATACTCTCTACTCTCTCTAGGGTTCAAGGTTTAGCAAGCCGGAGATCCTAGTTCACTCTAAGTTTGAGAAAGAGCCCGAAGGTTGAACCCTCAGGTGGATCCATCTTTGACGGAAGAAGGCGACGAGGAGAGAACCATCAACCTCTACTAGGTTTCAAGAAGAAGGTGTTCAAGTTAGGTATAACCACTTTGCCGAGTAGTTAACTCTCCTTTGCATGTTTGCTAGTTTAGTTTTGAAAAGATCCCGACTTTGTTTAGTCCATGTTGCCCCTTGCGCTAAAAATTTGATTTTTATACCGTTTCCGCCTCCCCGTAAGAACCGGGGGTCGCAACGTGGACTTACAATATGGTGCGTTATGATATGTAGGTACCCCATGTAGACTTCGAGACGACAAGCAAGCGCGTGGCGACGTCGGCACCGGCGAGCGAGGACCAGGTGAGTAGATTTATATCTACGGGGAGAAGTCGGGTGGATGGCGTATAGCACCCCCGCAGTCCGTGGTGATGTATACGGATGCGTATACACACCAACAATTATTATATGTTATTTGGGATTAATAACGATGTTTAGGATGGATATTGGTGTGTTGGATTACTTTAGTGTTGCGAACCCTAAGGTAGTGTTGCACTACACATACACACATACATACACACATACATACTTGCATTCATTCCTATTTATATGTGCTCATGGGATTCTTTATAGTTATGTGTTCACATGGGTATGGGACTATGTGTTCACATACGGATATGAGGACGATACTTGGGATTGAGCTGAGTCGATGAGTTTTGTTTTGAAGTTGTGATATCGGTTTGTACGAGACTGTCGATCAGTAGTCAGATCATGACTATATTGATGATATTAGTATTGTACTAGACATAGGTCAGTACCCTGGACTATGATCTTGGATAAAGAGGATACTAGATGAATAGTGTGATGAATATGATATTAACCCGTACCCAGATTTGGGGATGCCGTACGACGGATTTACGTACGAGCTAGATTTTGATGATTGATCCGCACTCTTGACTTGGGATGTCTGATTATAGATATGGTATCGGATATGATATTATTGAGGCGGGATCACCGACTAATATATATACAGGTATGTATATGTATCGACTCAGATGTTAGGCGGTTTCCTTACCTATAGTCCAGCTGGTTAGCTTAGCCCTTTAGTTTAGTTTAGTTGTTAGATTAGATTCGATTCTTACCTATTTCAAAAACTAACGAATCGTGGGTATTTTAAAAGACAGCCCAAGGGATCCTACGGATATTTCAAAGGACGTATATTTTCATAA
Source organism: Agapanthus africanus (assembly GCA_030015575.1). Classification (NCBI taxonomy): domain Eukaryota; kingdom Viridiplantae; phylum Streptophyta; class Magnoliopsida; order Asparagales; family Amaryllidaceae; genus Agapanthus; species Agapanthus africanus. The sequence continues at coordinate 465,090,429 of CM057348.1, forward strand.
AAACACCGTAGCCCCTATTTTCAAAACCCCATGATTCGTGTTATTTCAAAAAGGCACCATTTGTGGAACTTATATTAGGTTAATGCAGATTAGTTATAGTTGCGTCTAGTATTCAGCTCCCGCTCATTATTGTGGTTCACTTCGCATCGCATGCTTATATTATGTTTCATACTCCATTATTGATATCATGCTGTTAGGATACCAGCACCATTACCGATGATGCGTATGTACCACGTACACTTACTTGCCGGCTCTCACACATCTTCATCGGTAATTGCCATGTCACGTACACCTTAGAAAATATTATTGCTTGACATAGCCTGTTAGCTAAAAGTTTAGACATTGTAGTTATTACCTGCTACTTCATGCATACTGTTATTCATTGTTATGCCGCATTCATGGATTCTCATGCATATATTCACTATTTTACTTGTTATTAAGGTTTTGGATTCGGATTTCCATGAGATTTTCTGGATTTGGAAGAAAACCGCAAAAACTTATCTAAACTGATTTCTCTCTTTTTAAATAAAAAAAAAGTGCGGTTTTTCCCATGATGTATGAGTCGTCCACCATGAGTTTGCTGATGGATTTCGAGACCCGATTCGAGGAGACGGATGAACCGTTTCGGGTACATGGTGGACCCGGTAAGGTACCCCGGGGCAAGAAGCGCGTGATGATGACGATGTGAGCCTGGCAGGGGAGCACTACCTACCGGTGATTTTACCCGACACGTTGGATATCCGGAGGATACCGTCGTGGTCTTGAGATGGATGGTAGGGGCCGGTCTGGACTGACGGCGCCCTAGATATTGAGACTGTGATATTGAGATTTCGAGATATTGAGGTACAGAGACTGTGATACAGAGATATCGAGATATTGGGATTACGTTTTGTGCCGATGCTAGGCACTGTTTTATGCTGATTTTATTATGATACCTCAGATTAAAAATACAAAGGAAATCTCACTAAATTATGAAAACAGTTCTTCATTTACATGTATTCTGTTTTCATGCATTCATACCTCATTCATATGATTATATTGCTACCTGAGGCACTGACACGGGCACATGTGATTACACTCGGGTTAGATATCTACCCTAGCCTTGTTATAGGTTGCATGTTATTCTTATATTTGAGGATATATTATGATCATTGACCTACGTTTCGTTATTTATGCGATTTCTTTCCGTAGATGTTTTTCTATTTACGAGTTGGCAACTCACCCCCGTTGTGCCCCAGTTTCTTGCAGGTTTGCCGTACAGGTTTCATTACGGCTTTGCGGGCATAGTTTTCTTCGGGTGATTTGCTAGTAGGTGGGTTTACTTGTATCGTACCCCCATTATATAACTTGTATATTATTATTCTGTTGTATCTAGAAGTTCCATCAACCAAACATGTATTTATTTTTGAGATAGAGACCGGTGATGTTATTCTTTCGACCTTAGAGTCGCGCGTATATTTCTGCGGATTTCTTGTGGTTTTGAGTTCCTTTGAGTTTTTGATCCTCGCCGTTGGCGTTGTATATTATATTGCTTGTGTGGTTGTGACCGTCGATTGACGAAGAGCTAGCTCCCGCTTGGGGATGCATTTTTATTGATTTCGTATACTATTCATGTTGTATCCCGTTTGGGGGCCAGTATTTACAAAGGAGACTCTGCCGAAATTTTCAGGAAATTTTTGATGTTTTTAGAAACCCGCATAATTCAGCTTATGCTTTTAAAACAACTTATTTAAATTGGTTTTCCTTCACTCTGCTACTTTTCTTGGTTTGCATTTCTGGGTTTTCGGCTTACTTGGATTACGTACGCCTCGAGACGTTTCGTAGTTTAAGTGCCGGTCATGTTCTGTACTTTCGGGACGTGACAAATAAGCACCTGCATACTATCTCTAGTACGACATACTGATGGCTGTAAGACATACCATCTCCCCTGCTGGGATGAGAAGCGTTTACACTAGTCTACTCTGGAGTATCGATGCCCTGTCTCGATAATCTTGCGACTAGGGACCTGTGTAAGGATGTGCTTGTAGGCTACCCAGCCCCCACTAGTGTAACTGCCATCACAACGCTGGTAGTCAAGCAAAGATCCTAAGGGCTCTATCAATATATATTAGCATACGTTAAAAGAAACATATACACATATTAAGATAGATACAAATCAAGTAGCATACTACTATATCGAGCAAGACTGTCATAAATCCGTGTATATATCCTGATCGCACGCTTTTGGCGTGTCGGATGTTCAAAGTTCTAAAGTATAACCGAGATCAGGACGGTGTCGCTATGCAGCTAGCCGGTTGAGCACGGGTCGATCCACAGGGAGATGGTTGTATGTCCGTTCGAGTTTTAGACGAGTCAATAAAGAATGAGTATATGTTTGTTCAATCTAACCAATGTGTATTATTTGCAAGTATAAAGTTGTTAAGAAAAGATACGATAATGTAAGCTAAAGAAATCCGTACTCAAAACCTTTGAGCCAAGCCTTGACCAATTGAAGCTAGAGCAATCGGCAACAACGTGGATTAGGGGATTTAAGCGCGGTATTCGTGGAATCCGGCTTATTTACCCTTGTCCTTCCGTTCTTGTCTCTTGCTTTCGCCTCCGGCCAAACCGAACGCAACCGGTCGCGGTTAGGAATCACCGTTACCTTGTTAGGGTAGGGTGCCTAACGGAGCGCTTGCGTATCGTTTAGGCGGAGTTCAATGGAAAATAACGGGAAAAGGAAAAGAGCAAAGAAAATCTTAACTTACAATACCGTATTTATTAATCAACAATAATAATTACAACCATTCACAAAGAGAACCAAGAAGAGCAAAAGAAAAGAACAAAGAAAAGAAAAGATTACAAGTAAATAAGTGCATGAATTAAATTGCAAGTAAGTAAAGCAAGGTAATAAAAATCAAGTAATAAAAAGCGAGAAAGAAAACTAGAAACTAGAACTCAAGACAAGCATGAGATCAATAGCCAACCCTTAAACTTGCAAGCTCAATCAAGAGGTTGCAAGATCAAGAGAAGGGTAAAGAACGCATGTGAAATGAAGCACTAATTCCATAAGAAAAATACGACCCTTGAGATCAATAACAAACCCTTAACCTTTCAAGCTCAATGAAGAGGTTGAAAGATCAAGAGAAAGCAAGAATCTCAAGGGGAAGTTAAACAAAAGAGAATGATACAAATACCCTCATCTTCATTAACATCCACTCAATGCTCTCACTACATTTTCATGGAGGAAGAATGGAAAAGAAGAAGAAGAAGAAAACTAAAACTAACAAAAAGAGGGCATGAGAATGAACAAAGAATTGACCCCCTTGGTTTGGCTCAGTTCTGGGGTATTTATAGGAGGGGAACTGGAAACCTAGGGCAAGAATCTGCCCCTATAAGAAAAGACCAACATGCCCCTGAAAAACGACAACGAGAGGAGACTAAATGGCCGCGGTTCCGCGGCCTAAGCGTTCTTATGCCGCGGAACCGCGGCCGTTTAGAGGAGTTAGGCCATGAAATTTGGTGGTTTTCCCTAGTTTTTAGTACTCATCAGTGTGGTATATGACTTTTTCTCAGAAACTCTTCCCATTTCTTCCAGAATTTCAGTAGATCAAAAGGTGATGTGATATGGATCTTTTGCCATGATTTCCTCGAGCTCCGCGTAGATTTCTTGGATCTTGTGTTGACATTAAGCTTTGTGCACGAAAATGACATCGATTTGCCATTTTGTCCCTTAAACTGGTGTGTGGCAACATACGGATAGAGAGCGGAGACCCGTGTTTTATCTGTTGTTGGCAGTAATCCGGAATTTGACGTACTTTTCCATGAATTCCACTGTTCAGAGCCGAGAACCTGTATTCTGCAAATATGTAGCAAACACTGATCAAAAGCACCTGCCTATAAACAAACGAGCGTAAGAATGGGCGGTATAAAATGCAATATTCTGGTATGAACAAATACCCCCAAACTTAACTTTTGCTCGTCCCGAGCAAAACCAATTATTCATAAAAAAATCCTAACCGCACTTTCGCAGGGAACGCGATTGCACTGAGCACGTGCAACAAGCCGTTAAACCTCTAGGTGTCCCTAGTAGGAGGAGTGTTGTCTCCTGAGGGTTTTCAGCGGATTACACCCACAAAATCCCGTCAAGCTAGTGTCATAAGTTAACATCGATTCTACTCCTACAGTTTAGTATTTACATTAGAAACTCTATCATCCTAAGTTAGAAATATTCAACCCTTATTTTTCACACCTCCTATCTATTTAACCTTAGATCATATACATTCCAAAAAAGTTTAAAAAGATATTGGTTCTCCTGAGTTTTCCTTCTAAAGTGTGCCTTAAATCAGGGATTTTTATCAACTTTACAGAAAACACAAGTCTTATTCTTTATTTCTATCTTTTATCCAAATATCGATTGTATACCCCTACGTGTGTGTATCTTTGCACCCCTACACTTGAGAATTCAATTCAAGCTATAATACCCTTGCCCTAATACCAAATACTACTTCTTTTTCATTACGGATGGACGGATTTGCTCACACCTTTTATGCGACTATTAATGCTTCTTGAGGCACTAACGACCGATTACTGAATGTGTGAACTTTAAAGCGGAAATAGCAGTTTCCAGGTCTTGACTTTATTCTATTATTATTTTTTTTTCTTTTTCTTTTTCTTTTTCAAGACCGGATATATTTTTCACATGCTCTTTTGGTGTTTAGCTTTAAATACAGTTTTTTCTTTCATGCTAGGCTTTCAGGCAAGAGTATTTCTAGGTATCTTCTACTATCCCAAGTTTCAAGGTGCGTGTAAGTGCATTTTGTAGGGTATATACTTTCTAAATTTGAACTCAAGAAAAGAAACTATTTTTCAAACTTATCCTTCAGTAAAGCATCAATACTTTCCCTTCATCTTGACTTAACTCAAGAATTGAACTCAAGATTACCTATTTCTCAAAAAAACTGTAAGGACGTATACTTACCAAAGTTAGACAGAATGAGGGTTATTTTTAGGATTTTCAATTCCTAGGCCAAGAATTTAGTTATTTCTATCATATCAACTAAACTTTTGGAATAAAGATCTAAGTTACCCTATTAGCTAACTTGACGACAAAGTTTTAATATTTTTTGGAAAATTTTTAATTTTTGTGGGTTTTTAATAAGGTATGCAAATACAAAATATACAAATGAATGCGAAGGAAGAAAGCTTACCGAGCACACCCCCAAACTTAAACTTGACAGTGCCCTCACTGTCAGGCTACACCAAGAGGGTCAAAAATTGTCGGTGCTCCCTAGAAACAAATTATATACAAAACAAAAAACAAAAAATATATACAAAAAAGGGTCCCCCCAAATTTAAGTAAAACAGTGTTTCCACTGTTAAGCGTCGAAGTTCAGTATTAGGGGGGGAAAAAGAATAGTATCAATCTATACAAGGCCTTACACAGGCCAAAAGTGAGCACCAACCATTCAAAGATTTTATCTCTATAATGTGCTGGTTGGTGAAAGAACGCGGAGAGGTAAGAAATGGAGAATACGCGAGACCGTATGGAGATAGAAGCGGGATACGGTCTCGGTATATGAGAAGAAGAATGGCGGAAGGGAAAAAGAAGTGGAGTACGAACTTGAGGGTGCAAATGGAGTGAATAGATTAGCACAATTTGTGATGAGCGATGTGTAAAAAGCGGTTGTGCTAATCTATTAACCCGTCGAGAAATAGGGTCAAATCCCCGGCAACAGCGCCATTTGATCGCACGCTTTTGGCGTGTCGGATGTTCAAAGTTCTAAAGTATAACCGAGATCAGGACGGTGTCGCTATGCAGCTAGCCGGTTGAGCACGGGTCGATCCACAGGGAGATGGTTGTATGTCCGTTCGAGTTTTAGACGAGTCAATAAAGAATGAGTATATGTTTGTTCAATCTAACCTATGTGTATTATTTGCAAGTATAAAGTTGTTAAGAAAAGATACGATAATGTAAGCTAAAGAAATCCTTACTCAAAACCTTTTAGCCGAGTCTTGACCAATTGAAGCTAGAGCAATCAGCAACAACGTGGATTAGGGGATTTAAGCGCGGTATTCGTGGAATCCGGCTTATTTACCCTTGTCCTTCCGTTCTTGTCTCTTGCTTTCGCCTCCGGCCAAACCGAACGCAACCGGTCGCGGTTAGGAATCACCGTTACCTTGTTAGGGTAGGGTGCCTAACAGAGCGCTTGCGTATCGTTTGGGCGGAGTTCAATGGAAAATAACGGGAAAAGGAAAAGAGCAAAGAAAATCTTAACTTACAATACCGTATTTATTAATCAACAACAATAATTACAACCATTCACAAAGAGAACCAAGAAGAGCAAAAGAAAAGAACAAAGAAAAGAAAAGATTACAAGTAAATAAGTGCATGAATTAAATTGCAAGTAAGTAAAGCAAGGTAATAAAAATCAAGTAATAAAAAGCGAGAAAGAAAACTAGAAACTAGAACTCAAGACAAGCATGGGATCAATAGCCAACCCTTAAACTTGCAAGCTCAATCAAGAGGTTGCAAGATCAAGAGAAGGGTAAAGAACGCATGTGAAATGAAGCACTAATTCCATAAGAAAAATACGACCCTTGAGATCAATAACAAACCCTTAACCTTTCAAGCTCAATGAAGAGGTTGAAAGATCAAGAGAAAGCAAGAATCTCAAGGGGAAGTTAAACAAAAGAGAATGATACAAAAACCCTCATCTTCATTAACATCCACTCAATGCTCTCACTACATTTTCATGGAGGAAGAATGGAAAAGAAGAAGAAGAAGAAAACTAAAACTAACAAAAAGAGGGCATGAGAATGAACAAAGAATTGACCCCCTTGGTTTGGCTCAGTTCTGGGGTATTTATAGGAGGGGAACTGGAAACCTAGGGCAAGAATCTGCCCCTACAAGAAAAGACCAACATGCCCCTGAAAAACGACAACGAGAGGAGACTAAATGGCCGCGGTTCCGCGGCCTAAGCGTTCTTATGCCGCGGAACCGCGGCCGTTTAGAGGAGTTAGGCCATGAAATTTGGTGGTTTTCCCTAGTTTTTAGTACTCATCAGTGTGGTATATGACTTTTTCTCAGAAACTCTTCCCATTTCTTCCAGAATTTCAGTAGATCAAAAGGTGATGTGATGTGGATCTTTTGCCATGATTTCCTCGAGCTCCGCGTAGATTTCTTGGATCTTGTATTGACATTGAGCTTTGTGCACGAAAATGACATCGATTTGCCATTTTGTCCCTTAAACTGGTGTGTGGCAACATACGGATAGAGAGCGGAGACCCGTGTTTTATCTGTTGTTGGCAGTAATCCGGAATTTGACGTACTTTTCCATGAATTCCACTGTTCAGAGCCGAGAACCTGTATTCTGCAAATATGTAGCAAACACTGATCAAAAGCACCTGCCTATAAACAAACGAGCGTAAGAATGGGCGATATAAAATGCAATATTCTGGTATGAACATATCCCAAGCTTCCAAAATGTAATATACAAATTAATACTTTACAATAATGGCCTCTACACTAACAAGTTCGTAACATATCCTTTATCAAAATTACAATTTATAAACGATCTTTCATATCAATGGTTCCGGGGGTGCTACACGCCATCCACCCTATAGGGATTCTCTAGCACCATCCTAGGTTTTGAGTTGCATCACACATGCAATAACAAAAATTTAACGGGGGTGCTAAACAATTCCAACCATGAATCGAACTAGAAAAATAGAGTAACAACATACTAGTATCATATACTACAAGTATCTAACACTAAGTGGGGAGAAATACAACCTTTGTAGACCTCCTCCTTAACTCCTTGGATCGAGTGGGGTTTAAACTGGTTGGCTTGTGTCCTTCCAAGTCCACGATGATCCACCACGAAGTCCCTTTGCACCTGTTGGTGTGTAGTAGCGCCTCTAGTTGGGTTACAACATGATAAAGTAGTGAACTTTCATTTTAAAAAGGGCTATTACAAACGAACTACGAATCATAACTAGAGATTAGGGTAATAACATCATTATGTGAAGTCTAAACTAAAGGAAAAGGAAATACAACCTTTGTAGCCAACTCCTTCGGTCTTTAGGACTCTTACGGCTTTGCACAAGGTTTGGAACGACTCCGCTCGAGGTCCTTCGTCGTCTACGATGATCCACCAGGAGATTCCTACAACAAGCTCTTAGCTTCACAAAATGAAGCAAGCACTCTACACTAAAGGGCTAAGATAGTGTAGAATGGTTGTGTGGTTTGTATACTCACTTAAAAACCCTTTCTTTTTAATATCCTCACTTAAAACAAAACTCAAGAGAGCTTGGAAAAGGAGGAAAGTGAAGATGGCAAAAGCTATTGTGTGAATAATGAAAACTTATTTTAGAAAATGAAAAATGAAAATATTATATATGAGACACTCTCACATATAACCATGGTTGATTAAATATCTAGATATTATTTGGATGTGTTAAAGAACAAAAGGAAATTAAACCGTGGTTAAAGTCAATGGTCAAATAAGAAGTGTGTAGAAAATGAGTCATTAATCTAATTTCCTTTTTCCTTTAGTCCATTAACAAAAATCTAGATATTTAGTAACCATGCGAGTCATATATTGCCATCTCCTTTGTATCATCAACCATGACACATATGTATGTGTGTATGTGTGCATGCACATCATCATGTGTATGTGTGAACATACATACATACATCCAAAAGAAAAGGTGTTAATTAAAAGTGAGCTTAAAGATAATATTAAATCAACACTTGATTTAATAAATCGGTCCCATCAAATGTGACCCGACCAATATCAAACGTCCGATTAAAATACGGTATCACATATCCGTATTTAATCAAGCTCCTGCGCATATCTCATATGCACACCACAACATTTCGCCTGAGCTAGAAAAATCCTGTGTGGGTCTCTAAGACTCGTCAATACGCCGGCAGTAGGTGATGATCATATCAAAACACCTACAAGTCGTAAGCGGTCAGCTAAATATAACGGCCATCCAGGTATTGAGCGATCAGAAGAAAAACAAGCGAACCCGTCCAAACTCCCATCGAGCCATTGGCAACACTTACCGTACAGTCCGGTCTCTTCGTCTGATTTGCTACATATCAAGTCTAGGGATGGAATCGTCGAGCCCTAATAACTCAATAAGTCATGTCGATATGGTCTATGACCATTCGAGAAACTACTGATAACACTTATCAGTAAATCTCATCAGCCCTGGCCAGGGACTTTAAGTCAGAGCCAATCGCACATAGCACAACATCAACTCCCAATACCGGGAGAGATGAAACCCCTCCTATCGCTCACTGTCTCCATGTGTCTCGAGACTATACCCAAAAGCCACCTGTTTGCACGACTCAGTAGAGTCGTGGTAGGGTGGAAATCAAAGTACAGTTGGAGAACACACAAGACTCTATGATAATCTCGGGTCTACAGACTAACCTGTACCAGTGTCACCAGAGAACTGCTATCCGACGATAGATATATTACCATATAGGAATTCTCTGTGAGTCCGTTCGGTGTACCCAATCTCCATTGAGCACCCGTATAAAATCTTCAATGTCACAACACTAATGGATATGGGATCATCCATCGCCCATCATATGGGTCAAGAAACGTATACGCTAGTCTACTCTGGAATATCGATGCCCTATCTCGATATACCTACAACTAGGAACATTTTAAGGATATGCTTATAGACTACGCATGCCCCACTAGTATGATCTCCATCATAGCCACGGAAGTCAAGCAAATATCCTTAGGGCTTTATCAACATGTATCAAATGAACAGTATCAAGCAAACATGTCAGATAAAGTAAAACCAGATAGCATACTATCATGTCGAGCAAGAAATTCATATAACAAAATATACATATATATAAATGTCCAAGCATCCACTATACATATAATGGCCTCTAGGGCATACATATATCCAATAATCTCCCACTTGCACTAAGGCCAATTATTGGCGTATCTCATACCCAACTTCTCAAAAAGTCGCTCATGTTGCGGCTGTGGAAGTACCTTGGTGAGTGGATCCGCGGTGTTGTCCTTTGTGTCTACTCTCCGAATCTCGATCTCATGGCGATCAACTATCTCCCGGATCAAATGATATCACTTGAGGATATGTCTGGACTTTTGATGGGATCTGGGTTCTTTGGCCAACGCCATAGCTCCATTATTATCACAATACAATGGTATTGGATCAATAATGGTTAGAACTACTCCTAGCTCCGCAACGAACTTTCTCATCCAGACGGCTTCCTTGGCAGCATCATTTGCAGCAATATACTCAGCTTCCATCGTGGAGTCTGCAACGGTATCCTGTTTGGAACTCTTCCAACATACCGCCCCTCCATTGAGGGTAAATACAAACCCTGAGATAGATTTACTGTCATCCTTATCACTTTGGAAGCTGGAATCGGTAAAGGCCTCCATTTGGAGATCCCCATTACCATACACCAAGAACATTTCTTTAGTCCATCGCAAGTACTTAAGAATGTTCTTCACGGCTATCCAGTGTTGCTCCCCTGGGTTGGATTGATACCTGCTTACTACAGCTAGTGCATAAGCTACATCAGGACGAGTATATAACATTGTATACATTATAGATCCTACGGCTGAAGTGTAGGGTATAATGCTCATGCGAGCTCTCTCTACATCAGTCTTCGGACAGAAGTCCTTAGAGAGAGTGATTCCATGACAAGCGGGCAAGGCACCACGCTTGGAATCTTTCATATTAAACCTTTTTTGGATGGTATCAATGTACTTTGATTAGGACAATCCCAATAATCTCTTGGATCTATCTCTATAGATCCTTATGCCCAAAATGTATGAGGCATGACCCAGGTCCCTCATGGAGAACCTTTATGATAAGAATAATTTGAACGATTGTAGCATATGAATATCATTTCCTATCAAGAGAATGTCATCTACGTACAATACGAGGAATGTGACAGTACTCTCTACAATCTTCTTATAAATGCATGGTTCATCTATATTTTTGATAAAATCAAACTCTTTGATTGTATCATCAAAACGGATGTTCCAGCTCCGTGTGGCCTGCGTTAATCCATAAATGGATTTAAGCAATCTACATGCTTTCCCGCTGCTCCCACTGTCAATGAAGCCCTCTGGCTGATCCATATAAACACATTCCACTAAATCACCATTTAGAAATGCAGTTTTAACCTCCATCTGCCAGATTTCATAGTCGTAGTGAGCAGAAATAGCAAGTAGGATCCGAATGGATTTAAGTATTGCTACTGGAGAGAAAGTTTCATCATAGTCTAGTCCTGGTCTTTGACGAAAACCTTTCGCTACAAGCCTTTCTTTATAGGTCCCTACCTGTCCATGTACACCAATCTTTCTCTTAAAGATCCATTTGCACCCAACGGGTTTTATCCCAGGAGGTGCAACGTCCAATATCCATACTTTGTTGGTCTACATGGACTCCATTTCGGATCTCATGGCATCCAGCCACTTCACTGAGTCACCACTCGTGATAGCTTGCTGAAAACTAGTAAGGTCAACATCATCCATGATGCAATCTTCTCTATCACCATCAACGAGAAAACCATAGTATCTCTCCGGTGGGCGAGAAGTTCTACTAGATCTCCGGAGCGGCTGAGCTTCTTGATGTTCTACTGCAACATCAGATTCAACCAATTCGTCCTAAGTAATTTGTGTCTTTAGAACATCTTCTAGTTCTACCGCACTGCCATCAGTACTATTTGTAAAAATTTCATTTTCCAAAAATGTGGCATGTTGAGAAACAAACACCTTTTTTTCCTCCTTGTGGTAGAAAAGATATCCATATGAATGTTTTGGATATCCCACAAATGTACACATGACAGATCGTGTCTCGAGTTTATCCGGATTCTTCTTTTTGACATAAACCGAACAACCCTATATCCTAACTCTTTTAAGAGATGGTCTCTTTCCATACCACATCTCATATGGAGTGGTAGACACGGTCTTTGATGGAACCCTATTCAATAGATAAATTGCTGTCTCTAATGCATGTCCCCAAAAGGAATGTGGCAACTCAGTATCACTTATCATGGACCGTACCATATCCAATAGGGTACGATTCCTCCGTTCTGACACACCATTGTGCTGTGGTGTGTATGGAGGAGTGAGCTGAGAGAGAATCCTATTCTCTTTTAAGAAGTCTGAAAACTCAGTGCTTAAATACTCTCCACCTCGATCTGATCGAAGTTTCTTGATGCTCGAGCCAGTTTGTTTTTCTACTTCAAGTTTGTACTCCTTGAATTTCTTAAAAGCTTCGGATTTATGCTTCAGTAAAAACACGTGTCCGAATCTTGAGAAATCAATAGTAAAATTGATGAAGTATGAAAAACCGCCTCTAGCATGTGTAGACATTGGTCCGCATACATCACTATGTATGAGGCTTAAGAGTTCAGTAGCTCTCTCTCCGTGTCCTGTAAACGGAGTTTTGGTCATTTTACCTTTGATACAAGACTGACAAGTCGCATAAGATTTATATTCAAAAGGTTTTAAATATCCATCTTTGTGTAGCTTGTTTAGTCTTGTTTCATTAATATGACCAAGTCTACAATGCCAAAGAAAAGATTCATTTATATATGAAATCTTTCTTTTGTTTGTATGTTGTACATAGAATACTGTGTGTTGGTTTAGGACATAAATTCCGTTACTTAATGTACCATACCCAATCAACTGTTAATTCAAGTTAATGTTCATAACATTATTTTGCAACACAAAATGATATCCTTCATTGTCCAACAAATATACGGATATTATATTACATAGCATACCAGGTACAAAATAACAAGGGTTCAAAATCAAAATACATCCTGAAAGCAACTCCAGATGATACTCTCCTACGGATACAGAATGTACATTGGAACCATTTCCAACCCGCAAAGTGTGGTCCCCAGTCTTCAAAACTCTACTGTTTCTCAATCCCTGCATATAATTACAAATGTGAGAACCAGAACCGGTATCTAATACCCAAGATGTAGAGTTTAATGAAAAACAGTTTTCAGTTACAAACACACCTGAAGCGGAAGCATCATCATGCTTCTTCTTCTTGAGATCTGCAAGGTACAAAGAACAATTGCGTTTCCAGTGTCCCGACTTGTGGCAGTAAAAACATTCTCCTTTTCAACTTCCCGCGGTCCCAGATTTGTCTTTCCCCTTCGCCTTTTGAACTTCACCTCTCGGCTAGGTGGGATTCTTCTTCTTCTTTCCCTTGGCCTTGGCTTTCGGGACTGAAGAGGAAGATGGCCCATAAAGCAGAGCGAAAGTTTTCGCTGTCTTAAGCGTGCTCTCTGCATTTCTCAACATATTGAGAAGTTCAGGTAATGATTTCTCCAAATCAATCATATTGAAATTCACTATGAACGGAGCAAAGGCGGGGGAGAGAGACTGTAGGACAATATATGTATATTGCTCGTTATCCATAGTCTATCCCAGTTCCTCAAGTTCTTCTATAAGACCAATCATCTTCTAAATATGGTCTCCTACTGATGCACCGGGGGCCAACCGCATCTAAAACAGCTTTCTAGATGCGTCGTATCGTAAAGTACGAGATTGCTCTTCATACAACTCCTTTGTATGAAGAATGATGGATTGCACATCCATCTTCTCGTCCAGTTTCTGATAGACACTGTCCAAAGAGGCAAGCGCGAGGCACGTGGCCATTTTGCAATCAATATCCCATGTTTTTCGGATCTCCTTATTCGAAACAGATGATTCAGGTCCTGAGACGGGTGGAGCTTTGGTAGTGAGGACATATGATACTTTATCATATGTGAGTGCAATGTTCAAGTTCCTCAACCATTCTTTATAATTTGGTCCAGTCAGTTTGTTTTTCTCTAAAACAAGCTTAAATCCCGTCATCGGTATCTGCTATTAGGAGAGAGAAAAGAATACACTCAGCGAAATGCTCTTGCAAATATCAGATTGTTTAATATCTTATCTAATCGATGTCTCCCACTGCTTTTATCAAATTTTCTTTCAAACCTGAAAAGAAAACTAGCCAGGATTAATGTAGCGTTTTGAAAATCGTTTCGGTGAAATTTCGGAAAATCGGTAAAATAAGGGGGTTTTCTGTAAAAAAAGTCAAAATGCAAATATCTTATTATAAAAATTAAATATACATATTCTAGCTATAAAATTACTAGTATTTGGTGTTTATTGAGCCACTGGTGAAATTTCAAATTTTCTGAAAAAAATTTATTTTATTATTATTTTAAGCCGGTAAGAAAATACATTAAATTAGCGATAAATACAAATTTAAATGGGCTAATTTTAATCCTTAAAATCATGTTGATTAAAATCTAGTTGTAATATAAATTTTTAGTATTTTATTTCAAGTTTTAATTGATTTATTTTATGGAAAACAAAAATATAGTTATTTTGAACTAAAACTTGCAAATTTGGTATTGTGGGGGGTCTTTTTGCATAGAATTTTTTTGTAAAGTCTCTCACACTCAACCTCACTCACCTTGGCCGGCCCCACACTATTGTAGCAGCCCAAGAATTTTATTTCCCTCTTTTTGACCTTAAATCATGTGAGAAATGAGTTAAAATAAGGTTTTTATATATAGTAAAGTAGGTGGGGGTATTATGGTAATTGGGAGGGGCTTTGACCTTGGAATTTCCACACCAATCACTCACCTCTCCCCACTCCCCTCTTCTGGCCGAAATATTCAGCAGCCCCCCCCTCATTTTTCCCCCAAGTTTCCACTTCATTTCATCTCCAAAAACCTCACAAAAATCCATCAAAAATCCCACAAAATCAAAATCCGACTCCTACCCATTTTCCCTCATCTTCTTTAGCATGGATCTTGGTGCAAGGATTTCAAAATGGAGGTCTAGAATTCAAGTTTGATCATGGTTTGTGAGGTATAACTTTTGACCCATTATTCATTTTGTTTGATTTAAATTCCTTAATGAAGCTAATTAAGTGTTAAATTGTGGGTTTAATTGAATGTTTGGAAATTCAATTGGGAATTTTGAATTGAAGCTAGGGTTTGAATTAAATTAGGTTCTTTATCATTAGCTTATGATTGTAATGAGGGGATTAACATGTAATTGAATGCAAAATCTAATTTGGTTACTAATTGCTAATTTGTTAGTTTAAAAATGGTGATAATTATGCTAAATTGCTAACTAGGTTTTAGAAATTAAATAAAAACGTGGGATTAAAATCTAGTTAGGATTTTTAGCACATCATTAAGGTTTCCATGAGTGGTTTAACCATTTATTATATGCAAAACCAAGTTTAATTGTAAAATTGTGAATTTTACAATAAAAAGTGTTAAAATTGATATTTTTGCAATCTAGGATTTTGGAAATTATGCAAATTTATGTGATTAAATTATGGAAATGGTTTTTATGACTTATTTAAGTTATTTAATAAGTATTATGGCCGCTAGAATTGTTTAAACATCGAGTTTTGCACTAAAATGGGTAATTTTGCTTGCTAGTTTTTCGGAAAAACGGCTTTTAAAGTGAATTTGGGGTTTTTGTGAGTTTTAACCTAGTTTATATTAAAATTAGTGTGCGTGAATGTGCAAATGAGTGTGATTGGATTTTTCTCGATGGTTTGACGTTTGTAAATCGACATCGAGGGTTGGTTTGACTATTCTTGCATGCGTAGGCGATAAGTTTGGACCTATGCGTGATACGCGTGCCGATTTGATTTTCGTATGCCGTTTCGATTTCGAATTTAGTTTTAATACGATACGGTGCGTTATGATATGTAGGTACCCCATGTGGACTTCGAGACGACCAGCAAGCGCGTGGCGACGTCGGCACCGGCGAGCGAGGACCAGGTGACTAAATTTATATCTACGGGGAGAAGTCGGGTGGATGGCGTATAGCACCCCCGCAGTTCATGGTGATGTATACGGACACGTATACACATATATATATATATTGGTTATATATTGTTTGAGTTATTGATGATAAATATGGATATTTGGTGTTCTTGGATGATTGAGTGTCGCGAAACCCTAGAGTAGCGGTCGCACCACACTTGCACACACCCACCCATACTTGCATACTTTCTTCTTTCTTTTGTGCTTATTCGGGAATATATAGCTATGTGTTCACATAGGTATGGGACTGTGTGTTCACATACGGATTTGAGGATAGTACTTGGGATTTATGATGAGTCAATGAGATTTGATTTGAGGCCGTGAGATCGGTGATATAGCGGGGTTCGTATTTGAGATACGACATGACGTTGTAGCGGGTCCTTGACGTAGTTTTACACACGTGCATGCATACTTAGGCGATATCAGTATTGTACTAGACGTAGATCAGTACCAGATCATAATATTGATAAATAGGATACCAGGTGAATAGTATGATGAATGTGATTTTGACCCGTACCCAGAATTGGAGGATGCCGTACGACGGATTTACGTACGAGCTATATCTTGATGATTGATCCGCACTCTTGACTTGGGATGTCTGATTATAGATATGGTATCGGATATGATATTATTGAGGCGGGATCACCGACTAATAAATATACAGGTATGTATATGTATCGACTCAGACGTTAGGCGGTTTCCTTACCTGTAGTCCAGCTTGTTAGCTTAGCCCTTTAGCTTAGTTTAGTTGTTAGATTAGATTCGATTCTTACCTATTTCAAAGCTTACGAATCATGCGTATTTTAAAAGACAGGTCAAGGGATTCTACGGATATTTCAAAAAACGTATCTTTTCTTAAAAACACCGTAGCCCCTATTTTCAAAACCCCATGATTCGTGTTATTTCAAAAGGCACCATTTGTAGGACTTATATTAGATTAGTGCAGATTAGTTATAGTTGCGTCTAGTATTCAGCTCCCGCTCATTTTTACTGTTCGCTCCGCATCGCATACTTATATTATAATTTCTTATTGCATTATTAATATCATGCTGTTAGGACACTAGCACCATTACCGATGACGCGTATGTACCACGTACACTTACTTGCCGGCTCACACACATCTTCATCGGTAATTGACATGTCACGAACACTTTAGAAAATACTATTTCATTTGACATAGGTTGTTAGCTAATAGTTTTGACATGATATTAGTGTACTTGCCTTATATGCTAGTTAGACATTGTAGTTATTGCCTCTACTTCATGCATGTTATTATTCACTGTTGTGTCGCATTCATGGATTCTCATGCCTATATTCACTGTTTACATGCTATTGATGACTTGGATTCGGATTTCATGAGATTTCTTGGATTTGGAGGAAAACCGCAAAAACATAAATAAACCTTTTCTCCCTTTTAAAATAAAAAGTGCGGTTTTCCCATGATGTATGAGTCATCCACCATGAGTTTGCTGATGGATTTCGAGACCCGATTCGAGGAGTGGAGGAACCGTTTCGGGTACATGGTGGGCCCGGTATGGTACCCCGGGGCAAGAGGAATGTGGTGTTGATGTTGAGCCTGGCTGGGGAGCACTACCTACCGGTGATATTACCCGACACGTCGGATATCCGGAGGATACCGTCGTGGTCTTGAGATGGATGGTAGGGGCCGGTCTGGACTGACGGCACCCTAGATATTGAGATTGAGACATTGATATTTCGAGATATTGAGATTTATTTTTTGTGTCGATGCTAGACACTGTTGATACTGATTTCATTTATGATACCTCAGTTTAAAAATACAAAGGAAATCTCACTAATTTATGAAAACAGTTCTTCATTTACATGTATTCTGTTTTCATGCATTCATACCTCATTCATATGATATATTGCTACCTGAGGCACTGACACGGGCACATGAGATTACACTCGGGTTAGATATTTACCCTAGCCTTGTTATAGGCTACGTGTTATTCCTATATTTGAGAACATATTATGATCGTTGACCTAGGATTGCGTTATTTATGCGATTTCTGTGCGTAGATGTTTTTCTATTCACGAGTTGGCAACTCACCCCCGTTGTGCCCCAGTTTCTTGCAGGTTTGCCGTACAGGTTTCATTACGGCTTTGCTAGCACTACTTCCATTTCCGGGTGATTTGCTAGTAGGTGGGTTTATTTGTATCGTACCCCAATTATATATCTTGTATATCATTATTCTGTTGTATTTAGAAGTTCCATCAACCAAACATGTATTTATTGAGATAGAGACCAGTGTTGTTTATTCTTTCGACCTTAGAGTCGCTCGTTATATATTTGGTGGTTTTGAGTTTCCTTTTGAGTTTTGATCCTCGCCGTTGGCGTTGTATATTATATTGCTTGTGTGGTTGTGACCGTCGATTGACGAAGAGCTAGCTCCTGCTTGGGGATGCCTTTTTCTTGATTTCGTATACTATTCATGTTGTATCCCGTTTGGGGGCCAGTATTTACAAAGGAGACTCTGCCGAAATTTTCAGTAAAATTTTGATGTTTTAAAAAACCGCATAATTCGGCTTATGCTATTGAAATTACTTGCTTTTAGTTGGTTTTTCCTGCACTCTACTACTTTTCTTGGTTTGGATTTCTGGGTTTTCGGTTTACTTAGATTACGTACGCCTCGAGACGTTTCGTAGTTTAAGTGCCGGTCATGTTCCGTACTTTCGGGACGTGACAAAGTTGGTATCAGAGCGTTAGGTTTTAACCTTCGGAGCGTAGGATGACCCTTGGTTGATGGAATAGGTGACTAAAGTAGAGTGACGTACCGTTGATATGTTCCACGGCATATTTACGACACGCCACTCCACTTATGAAGCCTTAGGATGTACATTTCCTTGTTCAGTATTATATTCCTTCCTGATCTAGCTTCATCGGTACCAGTTTGGTTTTGCTGCTACGGTTATGGCAGGAAGAGCTACGGCTAGAGTTGCGGTCAGCACAAGCTCGTCACGAACGAGGACTGACCAGGGCATGATTCCGGCGACACACGATTGCGGAGATGTGTCTTTTTACTGTGTTTCCGCGCTACGAGCGTTTGGCGGATCGCCTTTATGAGGTTACTCGGATGTGCTGATCGACACTAGAGGATTGAGCCACTGACAGAGGCCAGCCAGATTTTGATGACCATTGGTATATTACTTACTCATGATGATTGAGACACTGTTCAGCGTGCGGACGAGTGAGCCAGTTGTTGCAGCGAACGACGGGATATCGCCCCAGATGTTGGAGCTATTGCGGGACGAGTTGTACTAATAGATGCTAGAAGGTCGCTAGTCATCGAGGATGAATGACTAGGACATGTGGATCGTTCGCCTACCCCGATGCGAGGTCATCAGATAGATTGATTCCAGCTGGAGACGACTTCACGCGGAGACGTTGAGAGTCGACAGAGACGATCGAATGTCAGAAACCTATTATTCCAAGTTTAAAGTAGTCGGAAAGACATGCAGGCATTTCTATGGTCCCTCTAGAAGAATGAAACCCTAACTCGACTTAATGACCGTGTGAAAGCCTTTGAACCTTCGGGTTTGCGGCAGTTCTACGGCGCCATTAGTGAGGCTTGGGTTTGCCCTTCTACGGCTGGACCACCGATGCTGTGGTATGTACTCGATACTATTAAACTGTGCCCAAGAGGTTGAGCTCTTGGGGGATTATAAGGTTTTGACAAATCGATCGGATGGCTCGACTTAATTCGGATGCTAGGTGGTGAGATGCATTTCTTGGGAGACTCGGGATACGAGGATAGCCGTGGGAGCTCAGTCCATGCAGCCACGACGAGACGAGTCCGAAACGGTCGACATTAGAGAAAAGTGAAGAAAGAGGTTCGTACCAGATCTAGATGAGATGACGTTCCACTCCGCCGACATCAGAGATGCGATGCGCATGCCGAGGCGTGGTACTTGGATTTACCTTCCAGAAGGAGTCGCGTTGAGTATGCAGCCGTTCCAGAACGAGAACAGATCTAGTAAGGGACGATGACTTCCGGACAGTTCGGCAAAGACGAGATTTGGGAGAGATCTCGATAGGACCTTTCTGGAATAAATTACAAGAAGACCTTGACCCAGGAGTGGTCATTGTTACGCACACCTGGGTGGTTATTGTTACGCACACCAGCAGGCCAGAGTTCATGATCATTGACGAGACGTCCCACTAGTGACCGCGACAGTTGGCCCGAGATTCTTAGAGGATGCGCTTGAGCGGTACTATTCCGCCATTATTGATTTCGATGTTTTGGGTGATTTATTCGCATGATTTGATTTTGATGATTGAGGATTTACGATCTTTGCACAGTGTAGCACTTGATATCGTTTTCGTGGTTTGGTTTCACATGTTTGTGATTTTACGGTTTTAGACATTTGAGTTGATTTTGTGCGTATATACGCACACGTTTTGGTTCCTGCACTCTGTATAGTTTATATATGCTTGCAGTGCAGTGATACGCCTTTTATGCACTTAGATGCACTGGACTTTGATTTCGATGGTGATGTTCGATATTTGTTTTGTGCACCTTATGCACCTGACTGGATTTTGCGTATATTCGGCACTTGATATTGGATTTCATGATTTCGTACACGATAGATGCACCTGATTTGGATTTTCGCGCATGTTGGGCGCATGTTTTGAAGTGTGATTTTGGTGCACACCAGATGCACTAAATCGAGATTTTTCGTGCATGTCAGATGCACCTGATTTTGCTGTCAGGCACACATGTTGCCTACGACAGATGTTTCGTGCACACCCGATGCACTTAGATGTTGTTTCTGTGCATATGTATGGCACATATTTGGATTTTGATTTCCGTGCGCACAAGACACACGTAGTATTCATACGCGTATTTTGGGGATTGATTTTTCTTATAGAGCAGTACGTTTTTATGATATTGCTATGTGTTTTCGTACTGAGCAGGACTAGTCAGAGGACAGTACCTGAATATATTGTACATGTATAGTTTCGAGTTATATCACATTGGTTTTGCTTTGGATTTGGTATTGATGTCTTCCCCATGACTCCGATGATTGCGGGATGCTTGACGGAGTTTTGATTTGAGTTATATGCTCATTTTTCATGCGCATGCGCTGCGCTACGATTTGTTTTATGTATTTACAATTTCGGAGCCCCGACGACTTGATGGTTTTGGTTCAGATGTTTTAGTATTTGGGGGGAGTTTTACTTTAAATTCGGGGACCGAATTTTTTTAAGGGGGGAGGATTGTAGCGTTTTGAAAATCGTTTCGGTGAAATTTCGGAAAATCGGTAAAATAAGGGGGTTTTCTGTAAAAAAGTCAAAATGCAAATATCTTATTATAAAAATTAAATATACATATTCTAGCTATAAAATTGCTAGTATTTGGTGTTTATTGAGCCACTGGTGAAATTTCAAATTTTCTGAAAAAAATTTATTTTATTATTATTTTAAGCCGGTAAGAAAATACATTAAATTAGCTATAAATACAAATTTAAATGGGCTAATTTTAATCCTTAAAATCATGTTGATTAAAATCTAGTTGTAATATAAATTTTTAGTATTTTATTTCAAGTTTTAATTGATTTATTTTATGGAAAACAAAAATATAGTTATTTTGAACTAAAACTTGCAAATTTGGTATTGTGGGGGGTCTTTTTGCATAGAATTTTTTTGTAAAGTCTCTCACACTCACCCTCACTCACCTTGGCCGGCCCCACACTATTGTAGCAGCCCAAGAATTTTATTTCCCTCTTTTTGACCTTAAATCATGTGAGAAATGAGTTAAAATAAGGTATTTATATATAGTAAAGTAGGTGGGGGTATTATGGTAATTGGGAGGGGCTTTGACCTTGGAATTTCCACACCAATCACTCACCTCTTCCCACTCCCCTCTTCTGGCCGAAATATTCAGCAGCCCCCCCCCCCTCATTTTTCCCCCAAGTTTCCACTTCATTTCATCTCCAAAAACCTCACAAAAATCCATCAAAAATCCCACAAAATCAAAATCCGACTCCTACCCATTTTCCCTCATCTCCTTTAGCATGGATCTTGGTGCAAGGATTTCAAAATGGAGGTCTAGAATTCAAGTTTGATCATGGTTTGTGAGGTATAACTTTTGACCCATTATTCATTTTGTTTGATTTAAATTCCTTAATGAAGCTAATTAGGTGTTAAATTGTGGGTTTAATTGAATGTTTGGAAATTCAATTGGGAATTTTGAATTGAAGCTAGGGTTTGAATTAAATTAGGTTCTTTATCATTAGCTTATGATTGTAATGAGGGGATTAACATGTAATTGAATGCAAAATCTAATTTGGTTACTAATTGCTAATTTGTTAGTTTAAAAATGGTGATAATTATGCTAAATTGCTAACTAGGTTTTAGAAATTAAATAAAAACGTGGGATTAAAATCTAGTTAGGATTTTTAGCACATCATTAAGGTTTCCATGAGTGGTTTAACCATTTATTATATGCAAAACCTGTAAGTCCACGTTGCGACCCCCGGTTCTTACGGGGAGGCGGAAACGGTATAAAATCAAAATTTTAACGCAAGAGGCAACATGGACTAAGCTAGGTCGGGATCTTTACCTAAACTAAAACTAGCATACTAAGCTAAAGATATTTAGCTACTCGGATGAAGATGGTTATACCTAAACTTGAACTCCTTCTCTTCAAGCTCCGATGGTGGTTCGATGGCTCCTTCTCGTTGTCTCCGTACGCCGAAGATAGATCCACTTGAAAGCTCCAACCTTTAGCTCCTTCTTCGTTCTTTGAAGAAACTAGTTCACTTGGTTTGCTAAACCTAGTGAACTAGAATGAGTAGAGAGGAAATAGAATGGGATTTTATCTATGGTTCTTGATTCTCAACTCATGAGACAAGAGAACCATAGATCAAGAGAGGGAGCAAGAGGTTGAGGGTGAGAGCAAGAGGAGAGCTCAAGAACAAGAGAGAGAATGAGCAAGAAAGAATGAGCAAGTATTTTGTCTCTCACCCTCTCATAATCCAAAGTGATCATAACTCATCATATCAAAAAAGTCTTATGTGATGGTTAGAAGCAACCATAACCTTATCATGTCATGCACTCATTTTACTCAAATGAACAAGCAAGTAAAAGTCTTTGGCATGAAATGATAACCATGGTTATCATGATGGTCAACTAGTCAAGCCTAGTCAACCGGTCAACAAGTCAACAAAAATCAACAAGTCAACAAAGTCAACAAGTCAACAAAAGTCAACAAGTCAACAACCATATCACCATAATACTTAATTAATATAATAGTCAATCACATATCATATTCTCATTAGGGTTGAGCATAAAGTCAAATAGTCAACGGTCAACTGTCAACAACCCTAATGAGAATCCGCAGCCTCTGCCTCCCTGTCAACTGTGCATACACACCCGCATCCGCGTTCCGAGGAACACGAATGCAAACTGGATAAATCCAATCCCATAAGGTACACTAGGATCTGGCTTAAACCAAAGCCCGCTAGTGTAAACTGTCCGGACACTGTACGTGCACAAGTGCACGGATGTGACCGAACCCTGTCGCAAAACCATGCGACCTGTCGCAATACCATGCGACCTCTACTCTTTTGCCTAAAGGCGAAAAGCTTTCTGTGTGGGACTCTAAAGACTCGACACTACGCTGGCAGTGGGTTTAACCACAGACCGCAAGCGGCACTAGCTGTGCGTAACGGTCCCCAGGTAATGCCGACAAGAAGACCGACGAGGCGAAACCCATCTGAACTCCTACTGAGCCTGAGTGTGACATTCTCCGTACAGTCCGGTCTGTTCGTCTGATACATCGCATGGCGGGCCTAGGGGGCGGTAAACGTCAGTCCCCCAATAGCGGTACAAGTCGTGCCGGAGTGAAGCCCAATACACCCTGAGATGACACTGGAAACCTACCAGTATATCTCGTTTGCCCTGGCCAGGGACTACTCGTGTAATGGCTCTCCTAGACACAGCGCGATGTCAACCCCCAATACCGGGAGAGACGAATCCTGTCTAACCGTCACTGCCTCCAAGTGCTTCGGGACTGCACCCAACCACTACCTGTTTGCACGACTCCTTTGAGCCGTGGTAGGGTAGTGATCAAAGTACAGTGGGAACACACTCGAGGCGGAGTGACAGTGTCAAGTCAGCGGACTAAGCTGCACTCATGTCACCTGGGAACTGATAACTGACGATAGGTATAATACCAACTAGTCAGTTCCCGATGAGTCCTGTCCAGTGTACCCGTAACCTAACGAGCACCCGCATACTATCTCAAGTACGACGTACTGACGGCTGTGGGACAGACCGTCTCCCACACTGGGATGAGA
Source organism: Agapanthus africanus (assembly GCA_030015575.1). Taxonomy (NCBI): domain Eukaryota; kingdom Viridiplantae; phylum Streptophyta; class Magnoliopsida; order Asparagales; family Amaryllidaceae; genus Agapanthus; species Agapanthus africanus. The sequence continues at coordinate 465,114,604 of CM057348.1, forward strand.
AGCGCATGCGCTGGTCTACTCCGGAGTATCGATGCCCTGTCTCGATAGTCCTGCGACCAGGGACCTGAATAAGGATGTGCTTATAGATTACCCAGCCCCACTAGTGTGACGGCCATCACATCGCTGGTAATCAAGCAAAGATCCTAAGGGCTCTACTAATGTGTATAGGCGATATACAAAAATAAACACATGTACACATTGAAGTAGAAACAAACCAAGTAGCATACTACTATTTTGAGCAAGATTGTATATACAAGGTGAATATCCCAAGCATCCATTAAGTAATATACAAACCAGTATGATACAGTAATGGCCTCTAGGGCATATACACTAACAATCTCCCACTTGCACTAAGGCCATGTACTGGCGTATCAAAGACCTATCATCTCGATTAGCCGCTCGAACTGAGTCTGGGGCAGGGCCTTGGTGAATGGATCTGCAGTGTTATCTTCTGAAGCGACTCTCCGAACCTCGATCTCCTGGCGATCCACGATCTCCCTGATCAGGTGATACCGCCTTAAGATGTGCCTGGATCTCTGATGGGACCTGGGTTCCTTCGCTAAAGCTATAGCCCCGTTGTTGTCGCAATACAGAGGTATTGGATCAACAATGGACGGAACCACCTGAAGTTCTTTCAAGAACTTCCTCATCCAGACAGCTTCTTTTGCGGCATCAGATGCAGCGATGTATTCCGCTTCCATCGTCGAGTCTGCAACGGTTTCCTGTTTGGAACTCTTCCAACACACCGCCCCTCCATTGAGGGTAAAGACAAAACCCGACATGGACTTGGAATCATCCTTATCACTCTGGAAGCTGGAGTCAGCAAAGGCCTCGATCTGGAGGTCTTTTCCGCCATACACCAAGAACATCTCCTTAGTCCTTCTCAGGTACTTGAGAATGTTCTTTACCGCTATCCAGTGTTTCTCCCCAGGGTTAGACTGATACCGGCTTACCACACTCAGTGCATAAGCTACATCCGGTCTGGTACACAACATCGCATACATTATAGAGCCTACCGCAGAAGCGTAGGGTATAATAGACATGCGATCCCTCTCCAAATCAGTCTTGGGAGACATCTCTTTAGAGAGGGTGATCCCGTGACAAGCCGGTAGGTTACCGCGCTTGGAATCTTCCATACTGAACCTCTTCAGTATGGTGTCGATGTACCTGGACTGTGAAAGTCCTAATATCCTCTTGGATCTGTCACGGTAGATCCGGATACCCAGAATGTATGAGGCATCACCCAGGTCTTTCATGGAGAACCTGTGTGACAAGAACCCCTTGACAGATTGTAGCATAGGAATGTCATTTCCTATTAAGAGAATGTCATCCACGTATAAAACGAGGAATACTACAGTTCTCGCTACAAATCTACTATAGATACATGGTTCATCTGGATTTTTGATAAAGCCAAATTCTTTGACCGTCTCATCAAAGCAGATGTTCCAACTCCGCGATGCCTGCTTTAGTCCATAGATGGACTTAAGCAACTTGCACACCTTTCCACTACTCCCACTCTGAATGAAACCCTCTGGCTGGTCCATATAGACACACTCCTCTAAATTTCCATTTAGAAAAGCTGTCTTTACGTCCATTTGCCAGATCTCATAATCGTGGAAGGCAGCAATGGAAAGAAGGATCCGAATGGATTTCAGCATGGCTACTGGTGAAAAGGTTTCGTCGTAGTCCAAGCCAGGTCTTTGACGAAAACCCTTTGCTACCAGCCTAGCTTTATAGGTCTCAACCTGTCCATCTACACCAATCTTCCTTTTGAAGATCCACTTGCATCCTACGGGTTTTACCCCTTCTGGAGCAATGTCCAACGTCCATACCTTGTTGGTGTACATGGACTCCATTTCGGTCCGCATTGCATCCAGCCATATCACTGAGTCAACGCTCTGAACGGCCTGCTGGAAGCTAGTAGGCTCATCATAATCTATGATGCAATCCTCTCTATCCCCGTCTATGAGAAAACCGCAGTATCTCTCGGGCGGATGAGACTGCCTACTACTCCTGCGGAGCGGCGTAGGAATGTCCTGTTCTGTTGAACCCTCTGGTTCCACTAACCTTTCAGTAATAGTCTGTGGTTCTGGAATTTCTTCCAGTTCTACTGTGCTCCCACTTATCTGGTTTTCCAAAAACTCAGTTTCCAAGAAGTAGGCATGACGAGAAACAAGAACTTTTTGTTCCTCTTCACAGTAGAAGAAATATCCTTTTGAGTTCTTTGGATACCCCACAAACTTGCACTGTACTGAGCGTGCCTCGAGCTTGTCCGCATGCTGCTTTTTGACAAAAGCCGGACATCCCCATGTCTTAATGTGCTTAAGATAGGGTCTCTTCCCACACCACATTTCATATGGTGTGGAAGGCACAGTCTTAGTCGGAACTCGGTTGAAAAGGTACGCTGCTGATTCTAGCGCATACCCCCAGAACGATCGCGGTAACTCAGCGTTACTCATCATGGACCGCACCATATCCAATAGGGTGCGGTTCCGTCTCTCCGATACACCGTTATGTTGCGGGGTGTATGGAGGAGTAAGCTGAGAGAGAATTCCGTTCTCTTTTAAATAGTCCAGGAACTCGGCACTTAAGTATTCTCCACCTCGATCCGATCTTAGAATCTTAATACTTTTTCCGGTCTGTTTCTCTACTTCATTCTTATACTCCTGGAATTTTCCAAAGGCCTCGGACTTATGTTTCATCAAGAAGACATAACCGTACCTTGAGAAGTCATCCGTAAAAGTAATGAAGTAAGAATGTCCGCTTCGGGCATGTGTAGACATTGGACCGCACACGTCACTGTGTACGAGTCCCAAGAGCTCGCTCGCTCTTACTCCTTGTCCAGTAAACGGAGTCTTTGTCATCTTTCCTTTGAGACAAGATTGACAAGTGGCATACGATTGATATTCGAACGCATTCAAATATCCTTCTGTATGTAACTTAGTCAACCTTCTCTCATTGATGTGACCCAATCTACAATGCCATAAGAAAGTCTGATTTATTTCTGGAGACTTTCTTTTGTGTGCATTCTGGACATTAAAAATCTGTGGTTGGTTTAACACGTATATACCATTACTCAGAGTACCTGACCCAATCAATACTTGATTAAGGTGAATGTTTACAACATTACTTACAAACGCAAATTCATAACCTTCTTTAGAAACTAAAGATACAGAAATGATATTACAAGTTGCGTTGGGTACAAAAAAGCAATTACGCAAAACCAAAACATGTCCATCTGACATTCCCAGGTGATAGTCCCCCACGGCTTTAGCATCCATGCTAGCTCCGTTTGCAACTTTGAGGGTCATGTCACCTGCCTTCAAAACCCTACGGTTTCTCAACGCCTGCAAAGAATTACAGATATGAGATCCTGATCCGGTATCCAATACCCAGGAAGTAGAGTTTATTGAAAGACAATTTTCAATAACATACACACCTGAAGCTGAAGCTACAACCTGCTTCAATTCCTGTGTTCTGGCCTTCCAGGCCCTGCAATCATTCTTCCAGTGTCCTTTCTTATGACAATAGAAGCATTCTTCCTTATCCACAAGCTTCCCCGCTATCTTTGTTGCTTTTCCTTTTCCCTTCGTATCCACTTTACTAACACCGCCCCTTGGTTTGGCGGGGGCCTTCTTCTTCTTTCCCTTGGCTTTCGCCTTGGACCTAGAAGAAGATGATCCTCCTACAAACAAAGTGGATGTATCCCTACTTTTCTGTAGGGTGCCCTCTGCGCTCCTCAGCATGTTGAGGAGCTCTGAAAGTTCAACCTTTTTTTCTTGTAAGTTGAAGTTCAGTATAAACTGGGCGTAAGTGGAAGGAAGGGACTGGAGAACTATATCCGTATATAGCTCACTCTCCAATGTGATCCCTAGGTCAGCGAGCTCCTCAATGAAGCCGATCATCTTTAGCACGTGCTCGGCTACTGATGATCCGACGGCCATTCTTGTCGAAAATAACTTTTTCGACGCTTCGTATCTTGCGATACGTGATTGCTCTCCATACAGTTCTTTTGTATGGAGCAATATGGACTCCATGTCCATATTCTCATGCCTCCTCTGATGTTCGTTGTCCATCGAGGCAAGCAGGAGGCACTTGGCCTTCGCGCTATCAATCTCCCAAGTCTTGCGGATTTCCTTATCCGCGACACTGGAAGTTGGACCAGGGACAGGGGGAGCTTTGGTGGTAAGAAGATACCCCAGCTTGTCATAAGTGATTGCTATCTTGACATTCCTGAGCCAATCTTTGTAGTTTGGCCCTATCAGTTTGTTTTTATCTAGGAGTAACTTAAGTCCAGTCATGTTGATTGGTCGCTGCAATTAGGAGAGAGAAGAAGAAACACTCAGCATGATGCTCTTGCAAGTTTAGAGTGGTTTTTAGTTTGTCTAAACAGGATGGCTCCCACTGTTTCTCGAATCCCTCCTCAAACCATAAAGGAAGAATTAGTCAGGATCAATCCCACCGTACAATACTTGCTTAACCGTTCAGCCAGGCTGGTGTCGGTACTTCGAGGGAGGTTTTCCAACGCTTTCGCGAAGTTCCTTAATTAAAGAACCTCTTTTCCTTGGGGGCGTAGCCCCGCTAACACCTTTCTAGGCACCTACTAGGTTTATAGCATTGATCGATTAGTGAGAAATTTCCCGAGGAGTAGCATATACTCACAGTAGGATCGGGATCCAAATATCATCGCGTGACGAAACTGAAGGAATCCTACCAGAATCATCACACTCCAAATGGTATGCAAATCTAGCAAGTTTCAGTGCTTATGAAACTCCCGATGTGGATTTTTGCCCCATGCTCTTATGACCTTGACTTTGGCCAACAAATCATAAGTCACATGTCAAGTTCTACCCGTCGTTGTTCAGGTTAATTTGAATCCACCCGCACATACCCTTGACTTTGGCCAACAAGGCAGTACGACTGTTCCAAACCAACGCATCTATCTATGCTGCACATGAATACCCAATAGCTACCAATCACTATGCCTTGACTTTGGCCAACAAACACAGCTTGAATACTATTGACTATTCATGTGAAACGACGGAGGGCTACGAATGGTTTTGGCAAAACCGTGAACGTAGTGAACTTGATTTAGTCGATGGAACGAGATAGCTTTTAAATGGAGTGGCTCAAACTCCGTATTTTAAAAGTTGTTTTGAAAAGAACCGAGTGGTTTTTCGAAAGTGTTCCAACGACTTTAACTTGGTTTATTATCTTGCATTAGTTCTTTTAATGCGTGATATTCTTGCATTAGTTCTTTTAATGCGTCCCATCATTTAATCCTACCATTGCAGAAAACAACCAAAATATGACGTACGCTTATGCCATTCGCATTCGCCACGGGGCCCCGTCATTACCCGTTAGGTTACTTAACTAACGACAGAGCGGGGGCTGGGCTAGCGCGTCTGTAAAACATAAGCAACGCCTAAATAATATCATATATAGATATACTGCAATGATAAACATTTCAGATCACAAATAAATACATTGGATATACTAGCAATCTGTAATTTGTACGAGCCTGTAACAAAAACAGATAACACGGTCGCGGTGAATAGCCAAAACCCCACCCAAGACCCCTACGGGTGCGGCAAACTACCCGCCAAGTACCCGAAGCGTAGCAACCTCCCTCATCTCCATGAGTAGGCCACTCGACACTTCGGCATACCCGGTAGTTTGTGCACCCCTCCATGGGTCTATCCTAGGAGCAAAAACAGTAAAAAGAAATTATACAATGACGGCTACAACCCCGACCCGGTTGTGCGGCCATACAAATAATTATTACATCAATTTACAAATTTACATGAATTGCAAGAAAAGAAAACTCTCGTCTCACAACCCCCGGCTATTCACCCGCGACAATCCAACATATTTATATACACATTCCAGCACATTACAGATCATGTATAACCCCGACCAATCGACTTATAGCGATTGGCCGACGTTCAATACATGCAAACATCACAGATATAACCATCATAGTCAAAGTGCAGTGAAGTTCGGAAAAATACGGAATTATAGGACCCCAAAAGGAAATTTCTTTTCTGGAAAATCTGGGCACATATAATATATATCAAAAATCCCAAAACCAACACAGACACACACTGCACGAAAAACGATGCACAGAAGACGACAAAGAGCGGCGGTTCCGCGGCGGATGCATAGCTCGCGCGGCGGAAGGGCGGCGGTTTCGACGAATTACTGTATCGTTTTTCTTGGGTGTTCACACAAAACCCTGAGCCGAATTTACAAGTGTAAAGTTTTTCATTTTGAGCCAAATAAATTTCAACAGAAACTCAGTTTTTGTAAAAGTTTGGTTTTTGGATTTTTCCAGTTCCGAACTTCGTTACACTTCACTACCAAGCTAGTTTAAGTTTAGTTAGGCTCTGATACCACTGTAAGTCCACGTTGCGACCCCCGGTTCTTACGGGGAGGCGGAAACGGTATAAAATCAAAATTTTAACGCAAGAGGCAACATGGACTAAGCTAGGTCGGGATCTTTACCTAAACTAAAACTAGCATACTAAGCTAAAGATATTTAGCTACTCGGATGAAGATGGTTATACCTAAACTTGAACTCCTTCTCTTCAAGCTCCGATGGTGGTTCGATGGCTCCTTCTCGTTGTCTCCGTACGCCGAAGATAGATCCACTTGAAAGCTCCAACCTTTAGCTCCTTCTTCGTTCTTTGAAGAAACTAGTTCACTTGGTTTGCTAAACCTAGTGAACTAGAATGAGTAGAGAGGAAATAGAATGGGATTTTATCTATGGTTCTTGATTCTCAACTCATGAGACAAGAGAACCATAGATCAAGAGAGGGAGCAAGAGGTTGAGGGTGAGAGCAAGAGGAGAGCTCAAGAACAAGAGAGAGAATGAGCAAGAAAGAATGAGCAAGTATTTTGTCTCTCACCCTCTCATAATCCAAAGTGATCATAACTCATCATATCAAAAAAGTCTTATGTGATGGTTAGAAGCAACCATAACCTTATCATGTCATGCACTCATTTTACTCAAATGAACAAGCAAGTAAAAGTCTTTGGCATGAAATGATAACCATGGTTATCATGATGGTCAACTAGTCAAGCCTAGTCAACCGGTCAACAAGTCAACAAAAATCAACAAGTCAACAAAGTCAACAAGTCAACAAAAGTCAACAAGTCAACAACCATATCACCATAATACTTAATTAATATAATAGTCAATCACATATCATATTCTCATTAGGGTTGAGCATAAAGTCAAATAGTCAACGGTCAACTGTCAACAACCCTAATGAGAATCCGCAGCCTCTGCCTCCCTGTCAACTGTGCATACACACCCGCATCCGCGTTCCGAGGAACACGAATGCAAACTGGATAAATCCAATCCCATAAGGTACACTAGGATCTGGCTTAAACCAAAGCCCGCTAGTGTAAACTGTCCGGACACTGTACGTGCACAAGTGCACGGATGTGACCGAACCCTGTCGCAAAACCATGCGACCTGTCGCAATACCATGCGACCTCTACTCTTTTGCCTAAAGGCGAAAAGCTTTCTGTGTGGGACTCTAAAGACTCGACACTACGCTGGCAGTGGGTTTAACCACAGACCGCAAGCGGCACTAGCTGTGCGTAACGGTCCCCAGGTAATGCCGACAAGAAGACCGACGAGGCGAAACCCATCTGAACTCCTACTGAGCCTGAGTGTGACATTCTCCGTACAGTCCGGTCTGTTCGTCTGATACATCGCATGGCGGGCCTAGGGGGCGGTAAACGTCAGTCCCCCAATAGCGGTACAAGTCGTGCCGGAGTGAAGCCCAATACACCCTGAGATGACACTGGAAACCTACCAGTATATCTCGTTTGCCCTGGCCAGGGACTACTCGTGTAATGGCTCTCCTAGACACAGCGCGATGTCAACCCCCAATACCGGGAGAGACGAATCCTGTCTAACCGTCACTGCCTCCAAGTGCTTCGGGACTGCACCCAACCACTACCTGTTTGCACGACTCCTTTGAGCCGTGGTAGGGTAGTGATCAAAGTACAGTGGGAACACACTCGAGGCGGAGTGACAGTGTCAAGTCAGCGGACTAAGCTGCACTCATGTCACCTGGGAACTGATAACTGACGATAGGTATAATACCAACTAGTCAGTTCCCGACGAGTCCTGTCCAGTGTACCCGTAACCTAACGAGCACCCGCATACTATCTCAAGTACGACGTACTGACGGCTGTGGGACAGACCGTCTCCCACACTGGGATGAGAAGCGCATGCGCTGGTCTACTCCGGAGTATCGATGCCCTGTCTCGATAGTCCTGCGACCAGGGACCTGAATAAGGATGTGCTTATAGATTACCCAGCCCCACTAGTGTGACGGCCATCACATCGCTGGTAATCAAGCAAAGATCCTAAGGGCTCTACTAATGTGTATAGGCGATATACAAAAATAAACACATGTACACATTGAAGTAGAAACAAACCAAGTAGCATACTACTATTTTGAGCAAGATTGTATATACAAGGTGAATATCCCAAGCATCCATTAAGTAATAAACAAACCAGTATGATACAGTAATGGCCTCTAGGGCATATACACTAACAAAACCAAGTTTAATTGTAAAATTGTGAATTTTACAATAAAAAGTGTTAAAATTGATATTTTTGCAATCTAGGATTTTGGAAATTATGCAAATTTATGTGATTAAATTATGGAAATGGTTTTTATGACTTATTTAAGTTATTTAATAAGTATTATGGCCGCTAGAATTGTTTAAACATCGAGTTTTGCACTAAAATGGGTAATTTTGCTTGCTAGTTTTTCGGAAAAACGGCTTTTAAAGTGAATTTGGGGTTTTTGTGAGTTTTAACCTAGTTTATATTAAAATTAGAGTGCGTGAATGTGCAAATGAGTGTGATTGGATTTTTCTCGATGGTTTGACGTTTGTAAATCGACATCGAGGGTTGGTTTGACTATTCTTGCATGCGTAGGCGATAAGTTTGGACCTATGCGTGATACGCGTGCCGATTTGATTTTCGTATGCCGTTTCGATTTCGAATTTAGTTTTAATGCGATACGGTGCGTTATGATATGTAGGTACCCCATGTGGACTTCGAGACGAACAGCAAGCGTGTGGCGACGTCGGCACCGGCGAGCGAGGACCAGGTGAGTAGATTTATATCTACGGGGAGAAGTCGGGTGGATGGTGTATAGCACCCCCGCAGTTCATGGTGATGTATACGGACACGTATACACATATATATATATATATATATATTGGTTATATATTGTTTGAGTTATTGATGATAAATATGGATATTTGGTGTTCTTGGATGATTGAGTGTCGCGAAACCCTAGAGTAGCGGTCGCACCACACTTGCACACACCCACCCATACTTGCATACTTTCTTCTTTCTTTTGTGCTTATTCGGGAATATATAGCTATGTGTTCACATAGGTATGAGACTGTGTGTTCACATACGGATTTGAGGATAGTACTTGGGATTTATGATGAGTCGATGAGATTTGATTTGAGGCCGTGAGATCGGTGATATAGCGGGGTTCGTATTTGAGATACGACATGACGTTGTAGCGGGTCCTTGACGTAGTTTTACACACGTGCATGCATACTTAGGCGATATCAGTATTGTACTAGACGTAGATCAGTACCAGATCATAATATTGATAAAGAGGATACCAGGTGAATAGTATGATGAATGTGATTTTGACCCGTACCCAGAATTGGAGGATGCCGTACGACGGATTTACGTACGAGCTATATCTTGATGATTGATCCGCACTCTTGACTTGGGATGTCTGATTATAGATATGGTATCGGATATGATATTATTGAGACGGGATCACCGACTAATATATATACAGGTATGTATATGTATCGACTCAGACGTTAGGTGGTTTCCTTACCTGTAGTCCAGCTTGTTAGCTTAGCCCTTTAGCTTAGTTTAGTTGTTAGATTAGATTCGATTCTTACCTATTTCAAAGGTTACGAATCATGCGTATTTTAAAAGACAGGTCAAGGAATTCTACGGATATTTCAAAAAACGTATCTTTTCTTAAAAACACTGTAGCCCCTATTTTCAAAACCCCATGATTCGTGTTATTTCAAAAGGCACCATTTGTAGGACTTATATTAGATTAGTGCAGATTAGTTATAGTTGCGTCTAGTATTCAGCTCCCGCTCATTTTTACTGTTCGCTCCGCATCGCATACTTATATTATAATTTCTTATTGCATTATTAATATCATGCTGTTAGGACACCAGCACCATTACCGATGACGCGTATGTACCACGTACACTTACTTGCCGGCTTACACACATCTTCATCGGTAATTGACATGTCACGAACACTTTAGAAAATACTATTTCATTTGACATAGGTTGTTAGCTAATAGTTTTGACATGATATTAGTGTACTTGTCTTATATGCTAGTTAGACATTGTAGTTATTGCCTACTACTTCATGCATGTTATTATTCACTGTTGTGTTGCATTCATGGATTCTCATGCCTATATTCACTGTTTACATGCTATTGATGACTTGGATTCGGATTTCATGAGATTTCTTGGATTTGGAGGAAAACCGCAAAAACATAAATAAACCTTTTCTCCCTTTTAAAATAAAAAGTGCGGTTTTCCCATGATGTATGAGTCGTCCACCATGAGTTTGCTGATGGATTTCGAGACCCGATTCGAGGAGTGGAGGAACCGTTTCGGGTACATGGTGGGCCCGGTATAGTACCCCGGGGCAAGAGGAATGTGGTGTTGACGTTGAGCCTGGCTGGGTAGCACTACCTACCGGTGATATTACCCGACACGTCGGATATCCGGAGGATACCGTCGTGGTCTTGAGATGGATGGTAAGGGCCGGTCTGGACTGACGGCGCCCTAGATATTGAGATTGAGACATTGATATTTCGAGATTTTGAGATTTATGTTTTGTGTCGATGCTAGACACTGTTGATACTGATTTCATTTATGATACCTCAGTTTAAAAATACAAAGGAAATCTCACTAATTTATGAAAACAGTTCTTCATTTACATGTATTCTGTTTTCATGCATTCATACCTCATTCATATGATATATTGCTACCTGAGGCACTGACACGGGCACATGAGATTACACTCGGGTTAGATATTTACCCTAGCCTTGTTATAGGCTACGTGTTATTCCTATATTTGAGGACATATTATGATCATTGTGTAAGTGCACGGCGGCACCCCGGCCGTCAATCCGACGCCGGAATGCGGAAACGGTGAAAAACTTTAAAGTTGCGGACTTAGCAAACCGGTACCACCGCGCACTAAACATCCGGATCGTAACCATTAACATGTCTAAGCTAACTAGAATATGGGTTAGAGATATACCGACGATCCAAGTCCTCCGGTCTTCTCGTCGTCGTCCCGATCTCCTGCGGAATGTCCCGTCTCCTCCTCGTCGCCGGAAGTGCACCACATCGCCTACTTCTTTTACGGGCTCCCACCTCAATGCCGAGGCAACTCGGGCATGAAGCCGGCTACTCGACGTGCCCAAGGTTCGTTGTAGAATATGTAGTAGAGGATTGTGTCTCATTTTGGGGTTCATGGAGGTGCCATTTGGTGGAGGGATGAAACAAGAACAATGTGGAGGAACTTTGGGGATTTTGGAACATGAAATGAACCAAAAACCCCCACTCAAAATTTGGGACAGCCCCAATCTCAAGTGGCCGGCCATCTCAAGAGGAATGGAGAGAATGAGATTAGTGTATCAAAAATGGGAGCCTCACTCATATGATACAAGAGAGAGAGAGAGAGAGGACTATCATAATCAACCATGATCACAAAGCAATGCCAACACTCCACACAACTATCATCAACAATCATGATGCTAACAATGTCAAGCCATCATGAAGTATGAAGTCAAGCAAGTCAATGGATGGTGCACCATCATGAAGACTATCATGATGCTACAAGATGCAAAGAACCCCCTCCACAACCACTTATTTGCAACAATGCAAATAAGCCCTCCTCCACCAATCTTCGGCCAATGAACGGAACAATGGAAATTGGCCGAAACGGAAAGCAAACTGGCAACTCCAGAAAACTGGTCCCGTAATAAATTACAGGAAAAACCCCGATACTGTGCATACACACCCGCATTTGTATTTCGACCGAAATACAAATGCAATGAGACAAAATCTACACTGTACTATACTAGAATCCGGCTTATACCAAAACCGGCTAGTAATATCTGTTCGATCCTGATCCGTGCAATACCGCACGTATCTGATCGAACCCTGCCATATAACCATACGGCCTATAGTACAGACTGTCCGACCCTGATCCGTGCAATACCGCACGTATCTGATCGGACCTTGCCATATCTCCATACGGCCTCTACAACCTTTCGCCCGAAAGCTGAGTAACTGAAATGTGGGGGACTCTAAAGACTCATCAACACCTTGGTTGTGGATTTAACCACTAGCACGTTAGAGGTATAAGCCAATACATAACGGACTACCAGGTATTGACCAAAAGGGACGTCTGTGAGCGAACTCAGCCTGACTCCCTACTGAGCCTGTCAGTGACAATATCCGTACAGTCAGGTCCGTTTGTCTATGAGCATCGCATGGCGGGCCTAGGAGGTTGGTAAAAGTCAGACCCCCAAAAGCGGTACAAGTCGTGTCGGAGTGTAGCCCAGAACACCCTGAGATACTACTGGAATACCTACTAGTAAATCTCCTTGCCTCGGCCGAGGGCTTTGTGTAATGGCTCTCCTAGACACAGCGCGACCTCACCCCCAATACCGGGAGAGACGAACCCCTGAAGATACGCTCACTGCCTCCATGTGGCTCGGGACTGTACCCAACTAAAACCTGTTTGCACGACTCCTTTGAGCCGTGGTAGGGTAGTAATCAAAGTACAGTGGGAACTCACACGAGACAAATGACGATCCCCAGGTCGATGAACTAACCTGCACACATGTCACCAAGGAACTGCCATCTGACGTCAGGTATATGACCAACTAGCATGTTCCCGGCGAGTCCTGTCCGGTGTACTCATAACCCAATGAGCATCTGTATACATCTTAGGTGATCCAACTGACACCAGTGGCTTGTGAGACCGGCCACCGCCCCACGTCGGGGTCTCGACTGTATACACTAGTCTACTATGGAGAATCGATGCCCTGTCTCGAAACTCTTACGACTAGGGACCTTTTAAGGATATGCTTATAGACCCCAGCTCCCACTTATATGATCGCCCTCATACTGCTGGTGGTCAAGCAAGAATCCTAGGGGCTCTATCAACGTGTAATAGCGACGTGTCAGGTCACTTAAAACAGTACACGATGATAAAGGTAAACCAGATAGCATACTATCATCTCGAGTAAGACTGTCCTACCGGGATAGGTCCTCTATCAATCATTACAATCACGTACCTGTGACCTAATAATTGACTCTGAGGGCACTATCTCCAACAATCTCCCACTTGCACTCAAGGCTAATTATTGCGATGTCGCATACTCACAGCCCGTGTGATACCGAACACCCAACTCCTCTACTAGTCAGTCTCACAAAGCTCGTTTGCGAAACTATTGCGTTCGAGGAATAGCCTCAGTGAGTGGATCCGCTTTGTTGTTTCTTTCTATGTCTCTCTATATCTCAAGTTCGCGGAGAAAGCCATCTCCCGAAATGAGCAATACCTGTCTTAGAATGTGTCTGGATGTCTGATGGGACATAGCTCATAAATGAACTCCAAATCCAAACTCCTTAGACTGTATCGTCAACTGAAATTAATCAGTATCCTGCGCCATGCCTCCCTCAGTATTGCCTTGGACTACCTGTCCAAAATACTGCCCCTCGTCAGAAGGAAAACTATAACTCTGACAACCTCCTTGTCGTCCACGTCACCTTGGAAGCCTGGAATGATAACTGTTTCCCAAATGAGGCTGTCGTTATCATATCCCTAGAACATCCACATATGTTCTAAAACTGCTTCCGACTGTTTCTCCAGGATTGGATTAATATCAACTTATTGCATCTAGTGCAAGAATAACATCTGGTGTGGTACTTGACATCTCATGATTGACTCAATTGCCTGAGCAAGTGATCTGCCAATCATGCACATCCCTCTCCCCTTTAGTCTGTAAGACACCTTTAGAGAGGGTGACTCCATTACCTGCAGGTACACTACCGTGCCAGGAGTCGTCCATCCTAAATACTCTTAGAATGCTGTCAAGTACCCTGATTGGGAAACCACCCAAATCTAGATCTAAAACCATAGATCTAGTAACCAGTATGTCTGATATAAAATCCATTTCCTTTGTGGAGAAACAACTGTGTGACGACCAAAGTATAACCGATCGTAGTGTAGGAGTTTCTTTTCCTACTCTGTGTATATCATCCAAATACCAGGATATCACACCCTACTACCTTCTCAACAGATCCATCCCCTATTCTGATGAAGTCAAACCTATGACTGTCACGTCAGAAATAGATGATCTATCTCTGCTACATTTGCTTTAGTCTATAAATAGACATAAGCTACCTGTCCACCAATGCTTCCGCTGCTCCCACTGACTACGACAACCCTCTGGCAGAGTCATATACACGTACACTTCTAAAACTAGTTTAGAACGACGCTATACTCATCCTCCCGCCGGGTCTCGCACCCTGGAACAACAGCAATGGTAATTGTGGGTAAACAAGAACTTCCCTGTCACCGTCCTTGAGGCTACCGTAGTACCTCTCGGGTGCCTGAAGTTACCCACCTTATCTGCGGAGTGGCCAATGGAATGTCAATCCAGATTGAATCTTTAGGTTCCTGTCAAATCTTCAGTAATCGTTTGTGGTTCTGGAATCACTTCCAGTTCTACCATACTCCCACTACTGTTTTCTGAAAAAATCCATTTTTATTAAAACTGTGGCGAGTGTAGAACAATATTGCTATTGTTCATCCAAATGGTAGAAAATCAACCCGCGTCATAGCCTGGGTCAACCCACAAACAGCCATTACAGAAACGTGCCTTGAGTTGTCCAGTGTCTGGTTTTAATCATAAACCGGACAACTCCCCGTACCTTAACATCGTTAAGATACGAACTGTTCTATATCCCATATAGGACCAGAGGCACTGATTTAATTGAACCAGATCCAAATCATGCAACTGTCTCCAGTGCATGTCAACTAAATGGAAGGAGGCGGATCAGCGTTACTCAACTTAGGAATGCTTCCAATTATGAGTAACCTGAAAGAGAAGCAATTTCTCTTTATCATTACTATCAACTGAATACCACAAGTATCTACATCTTCGATCTCTTTGAAGAATCCCGATACTTGCTACACCTGGTTCTCTACTCTATTCAAATACCTGTAACTTCTCAAAATTCGGACCCTGTGTTTCCACGAAACACCGGTCTAAAAACTAGAGAAGTCATAAGTAAACCGAATATAGTACGAGGACCTACCCCTCTGTCCTGATGGACCCTGGACAACATACAATACTCTGTATAAGTCCCTTGAGTCTGATAACTCATTCACCGTGTGTCGCAGGTTGAAAACTGTACTTATGGTTAAGAAGAATTACACCGCTGTTTAATGCTCCTTACCTAACCATCCACTGATATAGGTAAATGTCGTAGACATAATTTCAAAAAGGTATATCTCACTCTATGAAAATAGACGTACAGATATATCAATTTGAAATTGGTGCATAACTGCGGATATTCAAAACCAAATATTTGCCAACCGGCAAACAGCCCAGGTGATTTCCTCAAATATCACCGATTACAACGAATCCCGATATAATGAGGATAATCACCCAATTCCCAATAACTTACTCCCACTCATCATCTGTAAAACCATACAGATGTGAGAATCGTACCTGGTAAATACATACCCTGGAGCAAGTGTCTAACTGGGAAATCAGTCTTCCTTTAACAGTACACAGTGAAACTGAAACATTGAAATGTTTCGATGGGGTATCCCGGTATTCCTAGTAATGCCTCTTCCAGATTCACGACTGTAACCGTATAATTCTTTGCCACCTCTCCAAATCCCTTCATATGTCTTTAGTCATTACCTTCTGCACACCCCTTTAGGCCAAATGGTTTTCTTCCTTCCCTACCGTTCGGCACCAGCCTATGGTTTGGAAGAAGACTATCCAATAAGCATAATGGGTGTATTGTCCTAATCCTAGGAACACTCGCAATGAGAGAAGGTGAAGATAAAAGACAACCGAATAAACCTTATTCCTATTTCTCCTGGACCAGAATCCATCCCCGAACTGGAACAAGTTCCATTCGAGTTCGTATATAACCATACGATGGAGTATCCAAATAAACTGTGGATCTTCGTAGTGATACGGAGTGTCCTGGAGAAATACAAAGGTGATTTAGGATTGGCGAAGGAATACTTGGTTTGGTCGTGAATATCTGTTGCAATTTACTTTGCCCTCTTACTAATCCCTTGCTTTGTCTGAACTTAATACCTTCTGTACACCATCGTTATGCTAATTGGTTTTCTTCATTCCCTACCAGTCGGCACCTGCCTATGGTTTGGAAGAAGACTATCCAATTTGCGTAATAGGTGTACTATCTCCTAAACCAAGGAGTACTCGCAACTGAGAGAAGGTAAAAGGAAAAGACAACTGAATAATCCTATCCGTTTTCTCCAGAACCTGAAACCATCCTCGAATAAATTCCTTCGAGTTCGTATCTAACCATACGATGGTTTTGTCCAATGGAAGTGGACGTTCGTAGCAACACGGGGTGTCCTGGAGAAAAGGGTAAAAGTAGGAGTGGCAATGAGGTTTGCAACTCTGACAATCCAAAAGCCAGTGTCAAGAAGGTTCGGTTAATTTGGTCACTGAGTCATAGTCTTAGGGTCGGGTCAATGGTCGCTGCCAAAGAGAGAGAGAAAAGAAACACTCAGCGTGCACTCTAACCTAGATCAGAATGGTTACCAATTTATCTAATCTGGAATCCTCCCACTGTACCTCAAATTCTCCTCCAAACCTGAAAGAAGAATTAGTCGGGGTCACCCGAGGAGTAAACTAACTCATCAGTGGGAATCGGGATCCAACTATCATCGCATGATAACGTGACGGAATCCGCTCACGCTATCACACTCCAGAAGGTATGCGCATATCTGGCAAGTTTCAGTTCTTTTGAAACTCCCGATGTGATTTCTGCCCCATGCTCTTATGACCTTGGCGTGAGGTCAAAATATCATAAGTCACATGTCAAGTTCTGCCCGTCATTATCCAGGTTAATTTGAACCCACCCGTACATACCCTTGACGTAGGCCAAAATAGTAGTACGACTGTCCCAAACCAACGCATCTATCTATGCAACAGATAAATACCCGGTAGCTACCAAACACTATGCCTTGGCGTGAGGTCAAAATACATAGCTTGAATACTACCGAATATTTAACTGAAATGACGGAGGGCTACGAATGGTTTCTGGCGAAAACCTTTAACGTAATGAACTTGATATCGTTGAAGGAACGGATAGCTTTTAAAAATATAGTGACGAAAACCGTTGCTAAAGAGGTCACTCCCGGTGAAGGGATCTCGGCTCTTTCCCCGTAGAATGGGGTGCAGGATATTCCAAATGAATACCGCGATGCAAAGCAATAGTAATCGGCTATAGTGAAGTTAATGCCCTGACGCAAACTTCTGTCCAAGGGGTCACTCCCGGTGAAGGGATCTCGGCCCTTGCCTCGTCGACTGAGGAGCAGGATATTCCAACTGAATATCACGATGCAAAACAAAAGTGAACGTCCTTGCAATAACAGCTTTTTGAAAAAGTGTTCCAACAACATCAGATTAGGTTTGTTTTTAAACTTGCATTGATCCGAATCAATGCAGTCCCATCAATTGATCACACCACAAAGAACGAAAATATACTGACGTACGTATATGCCATCAGCATTCGCCACTGGGTCCCGTCATTACCCGTTAGGTTAGCTAACTAACGACAGAGCGGGGACTGGACTAGCGCGGATGTAAAACATATACAACATCTACTAATATATATACCAATATATTATATTTCGCTCAAGACGTGAATAAAATGCAACATCACAGAGAATGAACAGCATCACAGAAACAATACAGATATCTGGGATCCCCGGGTTTCACAGAGCCACTAATGAAACCCGACGTTCCCTTGGTCGTGTGGATAGCCTGTGCAATGAAAACCTAGACCCCTACGGGCGCGGCAAGTTACCCGCCAAAACCTGAAGCGAGGCAGCCCCCTTCAGCACCGTGAATGGACCACCCAGCACTTCACGGAATCCGGTAACTTGGGCACCCCTCCTGGGTCAACCTGTACCACCTACGAGTGCGGCGAATAGCCCGCCAATCCTAGAGCGAAGCCCCCTCCCTCTCAATGCCATGAGATGCGGGCTTGTTGCCCTCTAGAATCCGGCTATCCGTGCACCCCTCCGCGGGGCAATCCTAGTACAGAAAGTAAAATATACATACAACGGGTACATCGACCGCAACCAGGTCGTGCCCCAAAATAATAATACAAACAGGCAGTGACGGCAGTCCACATGTCGGACGCTCGCCCCGCAATATCAAATGTACATAATACAACAAAACTGTACTAGCATTGCATCCAGGCTATCCCCACGACCGATCCGCAACATCACAGCAAAAACAAAACAACAACGTGAAAGTCACATTCGCAAATCCGTCTAACCGGGCTATAGCAGTTAGACCGGATTTACCGATCAAGTGACATTCACGGTCGCAGATATAATGTAAATACTGTGAAAAATGTGTTTAAAATATCCGATCGATCAAAAATTAACAAGTGGGCCCCCAATCAAAACTGTAGCACTTACAGAAATCCTGGGCCCAATTTTAATATTCCAAAACCCATATTTTAAGCCCAGAAGGCCTCTGTAAAAAATTGGTGAAGTGATCTCCACAGTGTGCGGCGGAAGGGCGGCGGGAAGGGGGTTTTCGCGGCGGTTCCGCGCTCCAACTGTGGAGTTACTTCGTCGAATTTTTACAGAGCTCTTAGATTTTCCAGTACATCAATATTTTACAACCTGAAAAATTTTTCGACACCAAAAATTTCCAACAGAAAACTGATGCTAACAAAAATGTAGTTTTAGAACATTCGATCGATCGAAACAGAAAAACACACTACACCAAGCTAGACTAAGTTAATGGCGAAGCTCTGATACCAATGTAAGTGCACGGCGGCACCCCGGCCGTCAATCCGACACCGGAATGCGGAAACGGTGAAAAACTTTAAAGTTGCGGACTTAGCAAACCGGTACCACCGCGCACTAAACATCCGGATCGTAACCATTAACAAGTCTAAGCTAACTAGAAGATGGGTTAGAGATATACCGACGATCCAAGTCCTCCGGTCTTCTCGTCGTCGTCCCGATCTCCTGCGGAATGTCCCGTCTCCTCCTCGTCGCCGGAAGTGCACCACATCGCCTACTTCTTTTACGGGCTCCCACCTCAATGCCGAGGCAACTCGGGCACGAAGCCGGCTACTCGACGTGCCCAAGGTTCGTTGTAGAATATGTAGTAGAGGATTGTGTCTCATTTTGGGGTTCATGGAGGTGCCATTTGGTGGAGGGATGAAATAAGAACAATGTGGAGGAACTTTGGGGATTTTGGAACATGAAATGAACCAAAAACCCCCACTCAAAATTTGGGACAGCCCCAATCTCAAGTGGCCGGCCATCTCAAGAGGAACGGAGAGAATGAGATTAGTGTATCAAAAATGGGAGCCTCACTCATATGATACAAGAGAGAGAGAGAGAGAGAGGACTATCATAATCAACCATGATCACAAAGCAATGCCAACACTCCACACAACTATCATCAACAATCATGATGCTAACAAAGTCAAGCCATCATGAAGTATGAAGTCAAGCAAGTCAATGGATGGTGCACCATCATGAAGACTATCATGATGCTACAAGATGCAAAGAACCCCCTCCACAACCACTTATTTGCAACAATGCAAATAAGCCCTCCTCCACCAATCTTCGGCCAATGAACGGAACAATGGAAATTGGCCGAAACGGAAAGCAAACTGGCAACTCCAGAAAACTGGTCCCGTAATAAATTACAGGAAAAACCCCGATACTGTGCATACACACCCGCATTTGTATTTCGACCGAAATACAAATGCAATGAGACAAAATCTACACTGTACTATACTAGAATCCGGCTTATACCAAAACCGGCTAGTAATATCTGTTCGATCCTGATCCGGGCAATACCGCACGTATCTGATCGAACCCTGCCATATAACCATACGGCCTATAGTACAGACTGTCCGACCCTGATCCGTGCAATACCGCACGTATCTGATCGGACCTTGCCATATCTCCATACGGCCTCTACAACCTTTCGCCCGAAAGCTGAGTAACTGAAATGTGGGGGACTCTAAAGACTCATCAACACCTTGGTTGTGGATTTAACCACTAGCACGTTAGAGGTATAAGCCAATACATAACGGGCTACCAGGTATTGACCAAAAGGGACGTCTGTGAGCGAACTCAGCCTGACTCCCTACTGAGCCTGTCAGTGACAATATCCGTACAGTCCGGTCCGTTCGTCTATGAGCATCGCATGGCGGGCCTAGGAGGTTGGTAAAAGTCAGACCCCCAAAAGCGGTACAAGTCGTGTCGGAGTGTAGCCCAGAACACCCTGAGATACTACTGGAATACCTACCAGTAAATCTCCTTGCCTCGGCCGAGGGCTTTGTGTAATGGCTCTCCTAGACACAGCGCGACCTCACCCCCAATACCGGGAGAGACGAACCCCTGAAGATACGCTCACTGCCTCCATGTGGCTCGGGACTGTACCCAACTAAAACCTGTTTGCACGACTCCTTTGAGCCGTGGTAGGGTAGTAATCAAAGTACAGTGGGAACTCACACGAGACAAATGACGATCCCCAGGTCGATGAACTAACCTGCACACATGTCACCAGGGAACTGCCATCTGACGTCAGGTATATGACCAACTAGCATGTTCCCGGCGAGTCCTGTCCGGTGTACTCATAACCCAATGAGCACCTGTATACATCTTAGGTGATCCAACTGACACCAGTGGCTTCTGAGACCGGCCACCGCCCCTCGTCGGGGTCTCGACATTATACACTAGTCTACTATGGAGAATCGATGCCCTGTCTCGAAACTCTCACGACTAGGGACCTTTTAAGGATATGCTTATAGACCCCAGCTCCCACTTATATGATCGCCCTCATACTGCTGGTGGTCAAGCAAGAATCCTAGGGGCTCTATTAACGTGTAATAGCGACGTGTCAGGTCACTTAAAACAGTACACGATGATAAAGGTAAACCAGATAGCATACTATCATCTCGAGTAAGACTGTCCTACCGGGATAGGTCCTCTATCAATCATTACAATCACGTACCTGTGACCTAATAATTGACTCTGAGGGCACTATCTCCAACACATTGACCTAGGATTGCGTTATTTATGCGATTTCTGTGCGTAGATGTTTTTCTATTCACGAGTTGGCAACTCACCCCCGTTGTGCCCCAGTTTCTTGCAGGTTTGCCGTACAGGTTTCATTACGGCTTTGCTAGCACTACTTCCATTTCCGGGTGATTTGCTAGTAGGTGGGTTTATTTGTATCGTACCCCCATTATATATCTTGTATATCATTATTCTGTTGTATCTAGAAGTTCCATCAACCAAACATGTATTTATTGAGATAGAGACCAGTGTTGTTTATTCTTTCGACCTTAGAGTCGCTCGTTATATATTTGGTGGTTTTGAGTTTCCTTTTGAGTTTTGATCCTCGCCGTTGGCGTTGTATATTATATTGCTTGTGTGGTTGTGACCGTCGATTGACGAAGAGCTAGCTCCCGCTTGGGGATGCCTTTTTCTTGATTTCGTATACTATTCATGTTGTATCCCGTTTGGGGGCCAGTATTTACAAAGGAGACTCTGCCGAAATTTTCAGTAAAATTTTGATGTTTTAAAAAACCGCATAATTCGGCTTATGCTATTGAAATTACTTGCTTTAAGTTGGTTTTTCCTGCACTCTACTACTTTTCTTGGTTTGGATTTCTGGGTTTTCGGTTTACTTAGATTACGTACGCCTCGAGACGTTTCGTAGTTTAAGTGCCGGTCATGTTCCGTACTTTCGGGACGTGACAAAGTTGGTATCAGAGCGTTAGGTTTTAACCTTCGGAGCGTAGGATGACCCTTGGTTGATGGAATAGGTGACTAAAGTAGAGTGACGTACCGTTGATATGTTCCGCGGCATATTTACGACACGCCACTCCACTTATGAAGCCTTAGGATGTACATTTCCTTGTTCAGTATTATATTCCTTCCTGATCTAGCCTCATCGGTACCAGTTTGGTTTTGCTGCTACGATTATGGTAGGAAGAGCTACGGCTAGAGTTGCGGTCAGCACAAGCTCGTCACGAACGAGGACTGACCAGGGCATGATTCCGGCGACACACGATTGCGGAGATGTGTCTTTTTACTGTGTTTCCGCGCCACGAGCGTTTGGCGGATCGCCTTTATGAGGTTACTCGGATGTGCTGATCGACACTAGAGGATTGAGCCACTGACAGAGGCCAGCCAGATTTTGATGACCATTGGTATATTACTTACTCATGATGATTGAGACACTGTTCAGCGTGCGGACGAGTGAGCCAGTTGTTGCAGCGAACGACGGGATATCGCTCCAGATGTTGGAGCTATTGCGGGACGAGTTGTACTAATAGATGCTAGAAGGTCGCTAGTCATCGAGGATGAATGACTAGGACATGTGGATCGTTCGCCTACCCCGATGCGAGGTCATCAGATAGATTGATTCCAGCTGGAGACGACTTCACGCGGAGACGTTGAGAGTCGACAGAGACGATCGAATGTCAGAAACCTATTATTCCAAATTTAAAGTAGTCGGAAAGACATGCAGGCATTTCTATGGTCCCTCTAGAAGAATGAAACCCTAACTCGACTTAATGACCGTGTGAAAGCCTTTGAACCTTCGGGTTTGCGGCAGTTCTACGGCGCCATTAGTGAGGCTTGGGTTTGCCCTTCTACGGCTGGACCACCGATGCTGTGGTATGTACTCGATACTATTAAACTGTGCCCAAGAGGTTGAGCTCTTGGGGGATTATAAGGTTTTGACAAATCGATCGGATGGCTCGACTTAATTCGGATGCTAGGTGGTGAGATGCATTTCTTGGGAGACTCGGGATACGAGGATAGCCGTGGGAGCTCAGTCCATGCAGCCACGACGAGACGAGTCCGAAATGGTCGACATTAGAGAAAAGTGAAGAAAGAGGTTCGTACCAGATCTAGATGAGATGACGTTCCACTCCGCCGACATCAGAGATGCGATGCGCATGCCGAGGCGTGGTACTTGGATTTACCTTCCAGAAGGAGTCGCGTTGAGTATGCAGCCGTTCCAGAACGAGAACAGATCTAGTAAGGGACGATGACTTCCGGACAGTTCGGCAAAGACGAGATTTGGGAGAGATCTCGATAGGACCTTTCTGGAATAAATTACAAGAAGACCTTGACCCAGGAGTGGTCATTGTTACGCACACCTGGGTGGTTATTGTTACGCACACCAGCAGGCCAGAGTTCATGATCATTGACGAGACGTCCCACTAGTGACCGCGACAGTTGGCCCGAGATTCTTAGAGGATGCGCTTGAGCGGTACTATTCCGCCATTATTGATTTCGATGTTTTGGGTGATTTATTCGCATGATTTGATTTTGATGATTGAGAATTTACGATCTTTGCACAGTGTAGCACTTGATATCGTTTTCGTGGTTTGGTTTCACATGTTTGTGATTTTACGGTTTTAGACATTTGAGTTGATTTTGTGCGTATATACGCACACGTTTTGGTTCCTGCACTCTGTATAGTTTATATATGCTTGCAGTGCAGTGATACGCCTTTTGTGCACTTAGATGCACTGGACTTTGATTTCGATGGTGATGTTCGATATTTGTTTTCTGCACCTTGTGCACCTGACTGGATTTTGCGTATATTCGGCACTTGATATTGGATTTCATGATTTCGTACACGATAGATGCACCTGATTTGGATTTTCGCGCATGTTGGGCGCATGTTTTGAAGTGTGATTTTGGTGCACACCAGATGCACTAAATCGAGATTTTTCGTGCATGTCAGATGCACCTGATTTTGCTGTCAGGCACACATGTTGCCTACGACAGATGTTTCGTGCACACCCGATGCACTTAGATGTTGTTTCTGTGCATATGTATGGCACATATTTGGATTTTGATTTCCGTGCGCACAAGACACACGTAGTATTCATACGCGTATTTTGGGGATTGATTTTTCTTATAGAGCAGTACGTTTTTATGATATTGCTATGTGTTTTCGTACTGAGCAGGACTAGTCAGAGGACAGTACCAGAATATATTGTACATATATAGTTTCGAGTTATATCACATTGGTTTTGCTTTGGATTTGGTATTGATGTCTTCCCCATGACTCCGATGATTGCGGGATGCTTGACGGAGTTTTGATTTGAGTTATATGCTCATTTTTCATGCGCATGCGCTGCGCTACGATTTGTTTTATGTATTTACAATTTCGGAGCCCCGACGACTTGATGGTTTTGGTTCAGATGTTTTAGTATTTGGGGGGAGTTTTACTTTAAATTCGGGGACCGAATTTTTTTAAGGGGGGAGGATTGTAGCGTTTTGAAAATCGTTTCGGTGAAATTTCGGAAAATCGGTAAAATAAGGGGGTTTTCTGTAAAAAAGTCAAAATGCAAATATCTTATTATAAAAATTAAATATACATATTCTAGCTATAAAATTGCTAGTATTTGGTGTTTATTGAGCCACTGGTGAAATTTCAAATTTTCTGAAAAAAATTTATTTTATTATTATTTTAAGCCGGTAAGAAAATACATTAAATTAGCGATAAATACAAATTTAAATGGGCTAATTTTAATCCTTAAAATCATGTTGATTAAAATCTAGTTGTAATATAAATTTTTAGTATTTTATTTCAAGTTTTAATTGATTTATTTTATGGAAAACAAAAATATAGTTATTTTGAACTAAAACTTGCAAATTTGGTATTGTGGGGGGTCTTTTTGCATAGAATTTTTTTGTAAAGTCTCTCACACTCACCCTCACTCACCTTGGCCGGCCCCACACTATTGTAGCAGCCCAAGAATTTTATTTCCCTCTTTTTGACCTTAAATCATGTGAGAAATGAGTTAAAATAAGGTATTTATATCTAGTAAAGTAGGTGGGGGTATTATGGTAATTGGGAGGGGCTTTGACCTTGGAATTTCCACACCAATCACTCACCTCTCCCCACTCCCCTCTTCTGGTCGAAATATTCAGCAGGCCCCCCCCCCTCATTTTTCCCCCAAGTTTCCACTTCATTTCAACTCCAAAAACCTCACAAAAATCCATCAAAAATCCCACAAAATCAAAATCCGACTCCTACCCATTTTTCCTCATCTCCTTTAGCATGGATCTTGGTGCAAGGATTTCAAAATGGAGGTCTAGAATTCAAGTTTGATCATGGTTTGTGAGGTATAACTTTTGACCCATTATTCATTTTGTTTGATTTAAATTCCTTAATGAAGCTAATTAGGTGTTAAATTGTGGGTTTAATTGAATGTTTGGAAATTCAATTGGGAATTTTGAATTGAAGCTAGGGTTTGAATTAAATTAGGTTCTTTATCATTAGCTTATGATTGTAATGAGGGGATTAACATGTAATTCAATGCAAAATCTAATTTGGTTACTAATTGCTAATTTGTTAGTTTAAAAATGGTGATAATTATGCTAAATTGCTAACTAGGTTTTAGAAATTAAATAAAAACGTGGGATTAAAATATAGTTAGGATTTTTAGCACATCATTAAGGTTTCCATGAGTGGTTTAACCATTTATTATATGCAAAACCAAGTTTAATTGTAAAATTGTGAATTTTACAATAAAAAGTGTTAAAATTGATATTTTTGCAATCTAGAATTTTGGAAATTATGCAAATTTATGTGATTAAATTATGGAAATGGTTTTTATGACTTATTTAAGTTATTTAATAAGTATTATGGCCGCTAGAATTGTTTAAACATCGAGTTTTGCACTAAAATGGGTAATTTTGCTTGCTAGTTTTTCGGAAAAACGGCTTTTAAAGTGAATTTGGGGGTTTTGTGAGTTTTAACCTAGTTTATATTAAAATTAGTGTGCGTGAATGTGCAAATGAGTGTGATTGGATTTTTCTCGATGGTTTGACGTTTGTAAATCGACATCGAGGGTTGGTTTGACTATTCTTGCATGCGTAGGCGATAAGTTTGGACCTATGCGTGATACGCGTGCCGATTTGATTTTCGTATGCCGTTTCGATTTCGAATTTAGTTTTAATGCGATACGGTGCATTATGATATGTAGGTACCCCATGTGGACTTCGAGACGACCAGCAAGCGCGTGGCGACATCGGCACCGGCGAGCGAGGACCAGGTGAGTAGATTTATATCTACGGGGAGAAGTCGGGTGGATGGCGTATAGCACCCCCGCAGTTCATGGTGATGTATACGGACACGTATACACATATATATATATTGGTTATATATTGTTTGAGTTATTGATGATAAATATGGATATTTGGTGTTCTTGGATGATTGAGTGTCGCGAAACCCTAGAGTAGCGGTCGCACCACACTTGCACACACCCACCCATACTTGCATACTTTCTTCTTTCTTTTGTGCTTATTCGGGAATATATAGCTATGTGTTCACATAGGTATGGGACTCTGTGTTCACATACGGATTTGAGGATAGTACTTGGGATTTATGATGAGTCGATGAGATTTGATTTGAGGCCGTGAGATCGGTGATATAGCGGGGTTCGTATTTGAGATACGACATGACGTTGTAGCGGGTCCTTGACGTAGTTTTACACACGTGCATGCATACTTAGGCGATATCAGTATTGTACTAGACGTAGATCAGTACCAGATCATAATATTGATAAAGAGGATACCAGGTGAATAGTATGATGAATGTGATTTTGACCCGTACCCAGAATTGGAGGATGCCGTACGACGGATTTACGTACGAGCTATATCTTGATGATTGATCCCCACTCTTGACTTGGGATGTCTGATTATAGATATGGTATCGGATATGATATTATTGAGGCGGGATCACCGACTAATATATATACAGGTATGTATATGTATCGACTCAGACGTTAGGCGGTTTCCTTACCTGTAGTCCAACTTGTTAGCTTAGCCCTTTAGCTTAGTTTAGTTGTTAGATTAGATTCGATTCTTACCTATTTCAAAGCTTACGAATCATGCGTATTTTAAAAGACAGGTCAAGGGATTCTACGGATATTTCAAAAAACGTATCTTTTCTTAAAAACACCGTAGCCCCTATTTTCAAAACCCCATGATTCGTGTTATTTCAAAAGGCACCATTTGTAGGACTTATATTAGATTAGTGCAGATTAGTTATAGTTGCGTCTAGTATTCAGCTCCCGCTCATTTATACTGTTCGCTCCGCATCGCATACTTATATTATAATTTCTTATTGCATTATTAATATCATGCTGTTAGGACACCAGCACCATTACCGATGACGCCTATGTACCACGTACACTTACTTGCCGGCTCACACACATCTTCATCGGTAATTGACATGTCACGAACACTTTAGAAAATACTATTTCATTTGACATAGGTTGTTAGCTAATAGTTTAGACATGATATTAGTGTACTTGCCTTATATGCTAGTTAGACATTGTAGTTATTGCTTACTACTTCATGCATGTTATTATTCACTGTTGTGTCGCATTCATGGATTCTCATGCCTATATTCACTGTTTACATGCTATTGATGACTTGGATTCGGATTTCATGAGATTTCTTGGATTTGGAGGAAAACCGCAAAAACATAAATAAACCTTTTCTCCCTTTTAAAATAAAAAGTGCGGTTTTCCCATGATGTATGAGTCGTCCACCATGAGTTTGCTGATGGATTTCGAGACCCGATTCGAGGAGTGGAGGAACCGTTTCGGGTACATGGTGGGCCCGGTATGGTACCCCGGGGCAAGAGGAATGTGGTGTTGACGTTGAGCCTGGCTGGGGAGCACTACCTACCGGTGATATTACCCGACACGTCGGATATCCGGAGGATACCGTCGTGGTCTTGAGATGGATGGTAGGGGCCGGTCTGGACTGACGGCGCCCTAAATATTGAGATTGAGACATTGATATTTCGAGATATTGAGATTTATGTTTTGTGTCGATGCTAGACACTGTTGATACTGATTTCATTTATGATACCTCAGTTTAAAAATACAAAGGAAATCTCACTAATTTATGAAAACAGTTCTTCATTTACATGTATTCTGTTTTCATGCATTCATACCTCATTCATATGATATATTGCTACCTGAGGCACTGACACGGGCACATGAGATTACACTCGGGTTAGATATTTACCCTAGCCTTGTTATAGGCTACGTGTTATTCCTATATTTGAGGACATATTATGATCATTGACCTAGGATTGCGTTATTTATGCGATTTCTGTGCGTAGATGTTTTTCTATTCACGAGTTGGCAACTCACCCCCGTTGTGCCCCAGTTTCTTGCAGGTTTGCCGTACAGGTTTCATTACGGCTTTGCTAGCACTACTTCCATTTCCGGGTGATTTGCTAGTAGGTGGGTTTATTTGTATCGTACCCCCATTATATATCTTGTATATCATTATTCTGTTGTATCTAGAAGTTCCATCAACCAAACATGTATTTATTGAGATAGAGACCAGTGTTGTTTATTCTTTCGACCTTAGAGTCGCTCGTTATATATTTGGTGGTTTTGAGTTTCCTTTTGAGTTTTGATCCTCGCCGTTGGCGTTGTATATTATATTGCTTGTGTGGTTGTGACAGTCGATTGACGAAGAGCTAGCTCCCGCTTGGGGATGCCTTTTTCTTGATTTCGTATACTATTCATGTTGTATCCCGTTTGGGGGCCAGTATTTACAAAGGAGACTCTGCCGAAATTTTCAGTAAAATTTTGATGTTTTAAAAAACCGCATAATTCGGCTTATGCTATTGAAATTACTTGCTTTAAGTTGGTTTTTCCTGCACTCTACTACTTTTCTTGGTTTGGATTTCTGGGTTTTCGGTTTACTTAGATTACGTACGCCTCGAGACGTTTCGTAGTTTAAGTGCCGGTCATGTTCCGTACTTTCGGGACGTGACAATTAATTACATTCTACAGTTTCTCTAACCGGTCAGCCAGGCCAGTGTCGGTACTTGAGGGAGGTTACCCGTGCTTGCGCACGGACCTAATTAAAATAAACCTCGTTTTCGCTGAGGTCAAAACGCCGTTAACACCTTTCTAGACACCTACTGGATTAGGTAATTGTAAAGTGTAAAATTCTCCTGGGAGTAACTCTTACTCACAGTGGGATCGGGATCCAACTATCATATAGATGGTATGCAATCTCATTGCAAATTTCAACACTTGAAATTATCGATATAATTTTTTACCCCTAGATGCTTATGACCTTGGCTATGGTCAACATATCATAAGCACTAGTCAAGTTCTACCCGTCATTTCGAGATTAACTAGACCCACCCATATGACCCTTGACTATGATCAACATAATCACATGAATGTCCTAACTGATTGCATCATATGCTTGTTGGAAGACATCACTTAGCTACCGTACACTACGCCTTGACTATAATCAACTTACGTAGCACGAATACTAAGTACTCTGCTTCCTAAAATGACGGAGGGTTGCGGATGGTTTTTATGAAAACCTTTAACGCTTTGAACTTGATTTCGTTGTAGAATCTAAATTGTTTTTAGAAAAGAAGTGGCTTAAGCTCCGCATCTTATAAAACTTGCTTTTTCATAAAAGAGCCGAGTGTGTTTCAAATCTGATTCTACAACATCTTTATGTTTCTTTTCTTTTACATTAATCTCATTAATGTATTCCCATCATTTAATTTCCTAAGCCATTACAGAAAGAAACGAAAAGCAGTATTACATATCACATATATAACAATATCACATTCGTCTCAGATATTGTGCAATCACAGCACAGAATAATCAGCAGCAGAAACACATATATGAAAATATAGGATATACTAGGAACTCCGTATTTTTCTATTTAGCCTACGATAGAAAATATGGGTTCCACGGTCGTGATGAATAGCCAAGCCCACACCATTAGACCCCTACGAGAGCGGCAAGTGACCCTTCCAATTCTGGAGTTTAGGAGACCCGGTCTCGACTCCTCGAGATGGCCTCCCACTGAACTCCAGAACCCGGTCACTCGTGCTCCCCTCCTTGGGTCTATCCTAATGCGGAAAAGTAAAATATACATCAATGGAGACATCATCCTCAACCCGGATGTGCCCTAATAAAAGAATAATATATACAATGAATTTTACATGAATGAAAAGATAAACTCTCGTCTCACAGAAAACCACCGGCCATTCAATCACGATGATCCTATATATCATATCACATCAACAATTGAAAAACATAGACGACGTTAAAATATATCAATCAACACATCAACATACCCACTATTGTAATAGATCTCAACACTTGAACCTACATAAAAATTCCCAGAAAGCATATTTGGTAACTACGGATCAACGCAAGAGCGCACGGTCCAAGCCTCACCAACGGCGCCGCGGAACCGCTGCAAATACACCTATTTGGCCGCGGTTCCGTGGTCGTTGAGTCGAGTTAGGCGCTAGTTTTTCTTGGGGATCCATAGAAAACCCTGCTCTATTTACTGCATATTTTTAATTACAAAAATTCCTACTTTTGAAAAAATTTCTAGTGAGCATGTATAAATCGCATTTTTTATGTTTGATTGAGTTTTTAAACGTCGTCCGGCTTACCCTAAAACTCTAGCTAGGCTCTGATACCATGTTGGTGTGTAGTAGCGTCTCTAGTTGGGTTACAACATGATAAAGTAGTGAACTTTCATTTTAAAAAGGGCTATTACAAACGAACTACGAATCGTAACTAGAGATTAGGGTAATAACATCATTATGTGAAGTCTAAACTAAAGGAAATCGAAATACAACCCTTGTAGCCAACTGCTTCGGTCTTCAGGACTCCTTACGGCTTTGCACAAGGTTTGGAACGACTCCGCTCGAGGTCCTTCGTCGTTTACGATGATCCACCCGGAGATTCCTAGAACAAGCTCTTAGCTTCACAAAATGAAGCAAGCACTATACACTAAAGGGCTAAGGTAGTGTAGAATGGTTGTGTGGTTTTTAAACTCACTTAAAAACCCTTTCTTTTTAATATCCTCACTCAAAACAAAACTCAAGAGAGCTTGGAAAAGGAGGACGGTGAAGATGGTAAAAGCTTTTGTGTGAATAATGAAAACTTATTTTCAAAAATGAAAAATGAAAATATTATATATGAGACACTCTCACATATAACCATGGTTGATTAAATATCTAGATATTATTTAGATGGGTTAAAGAACAAAAGGAAATTAAACCATGGTTAAAGTCAATGGTCAAATAAGAAGTGTGTAGAAAATGAGTCATTAATCTAATTTCCTTTTTCCTTTAATCCATTAATAAAAATCTAGATATTTAGTAACCATGTGAGTCTTATATTGCCATCTCCTTTGTATCATCAACCATGACACATGTGTATGTGTGTATGTGTGCATGCACATCATCATATGTATGTGTGAACATACATACATACATCCAAAAGAAAAACGGTTAATTAAAAGTGATCTTAAAGATAATATTAAATCAACACTTGATTTAATAAATCGGTCACATCAAATGCGACCCGACCAATATCGAACTTCCGATTAAAATACGGTATCACATATCCGTATTTAATCGAGCTCCTGTGCATATCTCATATGCACACCACAACATTTCACCCGAGCTAGAAAAATCCTGTATGGGACTCTAAGACTCGTCAATATGCCGGCAGTAGGTGATGATCATATCAAAACACCTACAATCCGCAAGCGGTCAACTAAACGTAACGGCCACCGAGATATTGAGCGATCAGAAGAAAAACAAGCGAACCCGTCAAAACTCCTGTCGAGCCATTGGCAACACTTACCGTACAGTCCGGTCTCTTCGTCTGATATGCTGCATATCAAGTCTATGGATGGAATCGTCGAGCCCTAATAACTCAATAAGTCATGTCGATATGGTCTATGACCGGTCGAGAAACTACTGATAACACTTATCAGTAAATCTCATCTGCCCTGGCCAGGGACTTTTAGTCAGAGCCAATCACACATAGCACAACATCAACTCCCAATACCGGGAGAGAAGAAAACCCTCCTATCGCTCACTGTCTCCATGTGTCTCGAGACTATACCCAAAAGCCACCTGTTTGCACGACTCAGTAGAGCCGTGGTAGGGTGGAAATCAAAGTACAGTTGGAGAACACACAAGACTCTATGACGATCTCGGGTCTACAGACTAACCTGTACCAGTGTCATCAGAGAACTGCTATCCGATGATTGGTTTAATACCATATAGGAATTCTCTGTGAGTTCGTTCAGTGTACCCAGTCTCCACTGAGCACCCGTATACAATCTTCAATGTCACAACACTAATGGATATGGGATCATCCATCGCCCATCATATGGGTCATGAAACGTATACGCTAGCCTACTCTGGAATATCGATGCCCTATCTCGATATACCTACGACTAGGAACATTTTAAGGATATGCTTATAGACTACACATGCCCCACTAGTATGATCACCATCATAGCCACGGAAGTCAAGCAAATATCCTTAGGGCTTTATCAACATATATGAAATGAACAGTATCAAGCAAACATGTCAGATAAAGTATAACCAGATAGCATACTATCATGTCGAACAAGAAAGTCATTTAACAAAATATACATATATATATGTCCAAGCATCCACTATACATATAATGGCCTCTAGGGTATACATATATCCAACAGCACCAAGCTCCAAGCTTCACTTGATCAAGGATGAAGATGAAGCAAACACTCCACACTAGTGGGCTAGACTAAAGTGGAATGGTGATGTGGGTTTTAATCTCACTTAAAAAACCTTTTCTTTTTAATTTCTTCTCTTTCTTATAAACCCTAGAGAGCTTTGAGGAGAGAGAGGAAGAAGGAGATGGCTCAAGCTAAACTCAAGAGAATAATATATAACCCTTTCTAAACTCATGAAAGTAAGTGAAGTCATCCATGCTAAACCATGGTTACAAAATATCTACATATTTTGTAACTTGAGTTTAAGCAAAACCATGGGCTAAAACCATGGCCAATGAAACCATTGTCTTTTGTCAACTCATGAGAGTTGAATAATCAACCATGATTTTAATCCCATTTTTCTTTTCTCAAATAATCAAAATATCTAAATATGTTACCATGTGAGTCTTGCATTGCCGCCACCAATGTATCATCAACCATAACACATGTATGCTTGCATGTGTGCATGCATATCAACATATATATACACTCATGCATGCAACATAAAGAAATAGGTTTTAATAAATGAGCTAATGGACTTAATATTAAATCAACACTTGATTTAATAACCCGGTCATATCTCATAAGACCCGTCCAATAGTAAACGCCCGATTAAAATACAGTATCCAATACACACATTTAATCGAGCTCCCGCGCATATCACATATGCACCCCACATCTTTTCGCCTGAGTTAGGAGACCCCTTTGTGGGACTCTAAGACTCGTCAATACGCTAGCAGTAAGCAGTGATCACATCACATGCCCACAAACCGTTAGTGGCACAAGCTGTACATAACGGCTTCCGGGTATTGAGCGATTAGAAGAAACACAAGCAAACCTGCTAAAACTCTCGTCGAGACAACTGGTAACACTTACCGTACAGTCCGGTCTCTTCGTCTATAGTGCTGCATATCAAGTCTAAGGGTGGCATCGTTGACCCTATTAACCCAATAAGTTATGCCGGTATATGGCTAATAACAGATCGAGAAACTACTGATAACACTTATCAGTAAATCTCAGCAGCCCTGGCCAGGGACTTCCTGTTATAACCAATCGGATATAGCGCAACATCAACCCCCAATACCGGGAGAGACGAAACCCCTCCTATCGCTCATTGCCTCCATGTGCCTCGGGACTGTACCCAAAATCCACTTGTTTGCACGAATCAGTAGAGCCGTAGTAGGGTGGAGATCAAAGTACAGTGGGAGGACACAAAAGACTCTATGACGATATCGGGTCTACAGACTAACCTGTACCAGTGTCACCTCAAAACTGCTATCCGACGATAGATATAATACCACATAGGAGTTCTCGGCGAGTCCGTTCAGTGTATCGAGTCTCCCTGAGCACCCGTATACAATCTTTGGTGTCACCACACCAATGGATATGAGATCATCCATCGCCCATCATATGGGACAAGTAACGTATACGCTAGTCTACTCTGGTGATATGATACCCCATCTCGACACACCCACGACTAGGAACAATTTAAGGATATGCTTATATGAACTACACATAACCCAATAGTATGATCCGCATCATAATCTCAGTAGTCAAGCATATCCTATGGGCTATATCAACATGTACCAAATGAATGAAAGTATGATCAAATGAACATGTCAAGATAAAAGTGCAACAAGATAGCATACTATTATGTCGAGCAAGAATGTCCCCTGAATATATATATATATATATATATATATATATATATATATATAGACACACACATACCGGTACATACACTATCATATAATGGCCTCTAGGGCATACATATATCCAACAATTTCCCACTTGCACTAAGGCCAATTATTGGCGTATCTCATACCCAACATCTCAAAAATTCGCTCATGCTGCGGCAAAGGGAGGGCCTTGGTGTTATCTTTGGTATCTACTCTCTGAATCACGATTTCGCGGCGATCAACTATCTCCCGGATCAGATGATATTGCTTGAGGATGTGTCTGGATCGCTGATGGGACCTGGGCTCTTTGGCTAATGCCATAGCCACATTATTATCACAATACAATGGTATTGGATCAATAATGGTCGGAACTACTCCTAGCTCCGAAATGAACTTCCTCATCCAGACGGCTTCCTTGGCTGCAGCATTTGCAACAATATACTCAGCTTTTATAGTGGAGTCTGCAACGGTATCCTGTTTGGAACTCTTCCAACACACCGCCCCTCCATTGAAGGTAAAGACAAACCCTGAGATAGATTTGCTGTCATCCTTATCACTCTGGAAGCTCGAATCGGTAAAGGCCTCCATTTGGAGATCCCTGTTACCATACACCAAGAACATTTCTTTAGTCCTTTGTAAGTACATAAGAATGTTCTTCATAGCAGTCCAGTGATTCTCCCCTGGGTTGGATTGATACCTACTTAATACATCCAGTGCGTAAGCTACATCAGGGCGTGTACATAACATCGCATACATTATAAATCCTACAGCAGAAGCGTAGGGTATAATACTCATGTGAGCTCTCTCTTCATCAGTCTTTGGGCAAAAGTCCTTGGAGAGTGTGACTCCATGACTAGCGGGTAAGGAACTCCACTTGGTGTCTTCCATACTAAACCTCTTTAGGATGGTGTTAATGTACCTGGTTTGGGACAATCCCAATAACCGTTTAGATCTATCCCTATAGATCTTCATGCCCAGTATGTACGAGGCATCACCTAGGTCCTTCATGGAGAACCTATGTGAGAAGAACAGTTTGACCAATTATAGCATAGGAACATTGTTTTCTATCAGAAGAATGTCATCCACGTACAATACGAGGAATGTGACAATATTTCCTACAATCTTCTTATAAACATAAGGTTCATCTGGATTTTTGACGAAATCAAACTCTTTCATAACATCATCAAAACAGATGTTCCAACTCCGTGATGCCTACTTTAATCCATAAATTGATTTTAGAAACCTACACGCTTTCCTGCAGCTCCCACTATCGTTGAAGCCTTCTGGCTGATCCATATAAACGCACTCTTCTAAATCACCATGTAGAAAGGCCGTTTTAACGTCCATCTGCCAGATTTCACAGTCGTAGTGAGCAGCAACAGCAAGTAGGATCCGAATGGATTTAGGCCTGGCTACAGGAGAAAAAGTTTCGTCATATTCCAGTCCTGGTCTTTGTCGAAATCCTTTCGCCACAAGCCTTGCCTTATAGGTCTCCACCTGCCTATCTACACCGATCTTTCTCTTAAAGATCCATTTGCACCCAACGGGTTTTACCCCAGAGGGTACAACATCCAAATTCCATACTTTGTTGGTGTACATAGACTCCATTTCGGATCTCATGGCATCCAGCCACTTCACAGAGTCACTACTCGTGATAGCTTGCTAAAAACTGGTAGGGTCATCATCATCCATGATGCAATCTTTTCCATCACCATCAACGAGAAAACCGTAGTATCTCTCTGGTGGGCGAGAAGTCCTACCAGATCTACGGAGTGGCTGAGGCTTATTAGGTTCTGTTGCAACTTCAGGTTCAACCAAGTCGTCATTTGTAAATTGTGTCTCTAGAACCTTTTCTAGACCTACCACATTGCTATCAATATCATTTGAAAAAATCTCATTTTCAAAAAATATGGTATTTCGAGAAACAAACACCTTTTGTTCCTCCTTGTGGTAGAAAAGATATCCATATGAATCTTTTGGATATCCCATAAATATACACTTGACTGATCGTGTCTCGAGTTTGTCCGGATTCTGCTTTTTGACAAAAGACGGACAACTCCATATCTTAACTCGCTTAAGAGATGGTCTCTTCCCATATTATATCTCATATAAAGTGGTAGATACGGTCTTTGTTGGAACCCTGTTCAACAGAAAAACTGCAGTCTCTAATGCATGCCCCCAAAAGGAGAGGGGTAACTCAGCATCACTCATTATGGATCGTACCATATCTAATAGGGTTCCATTCTGCCGCTCTGACACACCGTTATGCTGTGGTGTGTAAGGGGGGTGAGCTGAGAGAGAATCCCATTCTCTTTCAGGAAGTTCGAAAACTCTGTACTAAGATACTCACCACCTTGATCTGATCGAAGCATCTTAATGCTCATTCCAGTTTGTTTTTCTACTTCAAGTTTATACTCCTTGAATTTCTCGAAAGTTTCAGACTTGTGCTTTATTAA
The DNA here is from genome assembly GCA_030015575.1 of Agapanthus africanus. Classification (NCBI taxonomy): domain Eukaryota; kingdom Viridiplantae; phylum Streptophyta; class Magnoliopsida; order Asparagales; family Amaryllidaceae; genus Agapanthus; species Agapanthus africanus. The sequence continues at coordinate 465,151,734 of CM057348.1, forward strand.
AAACACATGACCGAATCTTGAGAAATCATAAGTAAAAGTTATGATGTAAGAAAAAACGCCTCTCGCATGTGTAGACATTGGCCCACATACATCACTATGTATGAGGCCCAAGAGCTCAGTAGCTCTTTCTCCATGTCCAGTAAACGGTGTTTTGGTCATTTTCTCTTTGATACAAGACTGACAAGTCGTATAGGATTTATACTCAAAAGAATTTAAATACTCATCTTTATGAAGCTTGTTTAGTCTTGTTTCATTAATATGACCAAGTCTACAATGCCAAAGAAAAGCTTCATTTATATCTGAAAATTTCCTTTTGTTTGTGTGTTGTATGTTGAAAACTATGTGTTGATTCAGGACGTATATCCCATTATTAAGTGTACCATAACCAATCAACTCTTGATTTAATTTAATGTTCATAATATTATGCTGCAATAAAAAATGATATCCTTCATTTTCTAACAAAGAAACGGATACAATATTACAAAGCATGCTTGGTACAAAATAATATGGGTTCAAAACCAATATACAACCCAATGGAAACCCCAGATGATACTCTCCCACTGAAACTGCATGTACATTGGAACCATTTCCAACCCGGAGGGTATGATCACCTGTCTTCAAAACTATGCTACTTCTCAGCCCTGCACAGAATTGCAGATATTAGAACCCAAACCGGTATACAATACCCAGGAAGCAGAGTTTATAGAAAAATATTTTTCAGTTACGAACACACCTGAAGCTGAAGCATCACCATGCTTCATTTTCTTGAGACCAAGGTACTCAGTACAGTTCTGCTTCCAGTGTCTCGTCTTCTTGCAAAAGAAACTTTCTCCCTTCTCCGACTCCGCAGCTTTGGATTGTCTTTCCCCTTCGCCTTCTTGATTCCACCTCTCGGTTTGGTGGATTTCTTCTTGTTCTTTCCCTTGGCCTTGGCTTTCGGGACGGAAGAGGAAGATTGTCCAATAATCAGAGAGGGGAACTTTGCTTTAAGCGTGCTCTCCGCATTTCTCAAATTATTGAGAAGTTCGGGTAGTGATTTCTCCATGCTATGCATGTTGAAGTTCACTATGAATGGAGCAAAAGCAGAGGGGGGAGACTGTAGAACAATATCAATATACTGCTTGTTCTCCATTGCCCATCTGGGGCCCTCAATCTCTTCAATAAGAGCTATCATCTTCAAAACGTGATCTCTTACTGGTGTGCCGGGAGCCATCCGCATCTGAAATAGCTTTCGAGATGCTTCGTATCAAAGGATATGCGGTTGCTCTCCATACATATCTTTTGTATGAAGAAAGATGGATTGAACATCCATCTCCTCATGCTGCTTTTGATGTGTATTTTCCATCGATGCAAGCGTGAGGCATTTGGTTGTAGCACAGTCAATATCCCACGTTTTGCGGATCTCCCGATCCGCAACAGAAGATTCAGGGCCTGGTTTGGACGGGGCTGTGGCAGTGAGGACATATGATACTTTATCATATGTGAGAGCAATGTTAATGTTACTCAGCTAATCTTTATAGTTCAGTCCACTTAGCTTATTTTTCTCTAATAGTAGATTAAGTCCACTCATGGTTATTTTCCATTAGGAGAGAGAAAAGAATGCACTCAGCGAAAGCTCTTGCAAAGATCAGATTGGTTTATTATCTTATCTAATCGATGTCTCCCACTGTTCTTATCAAATTCTCCTTCAAACCTTAAAAGGAAAAAATTAGTCAGGATTAATTACATTCTACAACTTAACTAACCGTTCAGCCAGGCCAGTGCCGGTACTTCTGAGGGAGGTTCTCCGTGCTTTCGCACGGACCTAATTAAAATAAACCTCATTTTCCCAGAGGCGTAGCCCCGTTGACACCTTTGTAGACACCTAATGAGTTAGCTAATTGTAAAATGCAAAATTCTCCTGGGAACAACTATTGCTCACAGTGGGATCAGGATCCTACTATCATATAGAAGGTATGCAATCTCATTGCAAATTTCAACTCTTGAAACTCCCGATATGGTTTTTACCCCTAGTAACTTATGACCTTGACTATAATCAACATATCATAAGTACTAGTCATGTTCTACCCGCCATTTCATGATTAATCAGACCCACTCATATGACCCATGACTATAATCAACATAATCATATGAGTGTCCTAATTAATCACATCTTATACTGTGTAGGAAGACATCACTTAGCTACTGTAAGTCGACGTTACACACCCCACAAGATGCGGGGAGGCGAAATAGGTAAAACAATCATTTTGTTTAAGGTAACATCGACTAATTTTACGGATCTTTGCTAAACCCTAACTAACAAACTATCTAGAAGTGCTAAACTACTATGATAGATGATTATACCTCAAGATACTAGTCCTTCTTGTTCTTGTTGTTCACCTCCTCGTCGGCCTCCTCGATGTAATAGAAGATCCACCCGAAATTTCCTTCTCCAGGCTTTAAACTCTAACTTGAGGTAACTAAGTGGCTAGGATTGCTAATCCAAGTGACCTAGAAGATATAGAAGTGGATTAAGGATCTACTAGTCTTTCTAACCCTTGCGATCTCAACACATAAGAGGATTAGGGTTAAGTTGAAGAAGAGGAGAGCTTAAGGAGAGAGTGTGTATGTGAGAATGAGATGAAGAAAAAACTCTTTTGTATTTATCATGAAGCATGATAATTATCTAATAAATCATATGAGATAATTACAACCATGCTTCATTTAATACATTAGGATGAATCATCTCATGAGTTATTAAAACAATTAATGCTTCATTAACTCACCTTGGATGATTCATCTCATCAGTCATTAAAACATTTAATGCAAATAACACATAAGCTCTCCACCTCATTTAGTTTAATTCATAAATGAATTAAATCTAAATGAGTCACCTTTTTTCTAGAAGCTTCTCGACTAATTACGAGAATGCCCCTCCCATCCGTATTTACGAAAAACATGGATATACTGAGACTGCATAAATCTAATAATCCAATACTAGAATCTGGCTTAAACTAAAGCCCGCTAGTATAATCTTTCCGAACATCATACTTGCAAAAGTACACGTATATGTCCAAACCCTGTCGTAAAACCATACGACCTCTATATCGTTTCGCCTGAAGCAGGGAAACTCTTTGTGTGGGACTCTAAAGACTCGACACTACGCTGGCAGTGGGTTTAACCACAGGCCGCAAGAGGTACTAGCTGTACGTAACGGTCCCCAGATAGATGTCGATAAGAAGGGCGATGAGGAAACCCATCTGAACTTCTACTGAGCCTGATGTGACAATCTCCGGGTGGTAAGCGTCAGTCCCCTAAAAGCGGTATAAGTCGTGTCGGAGTGAAGCGCATTACACCTTGAGAAGCTACTGGAAATCCTACCAGTAAATCTCGCTTGCCCTGGCCAGGGACTTTGCGTAATGGCTCTCCAAACACAGTGCGATATCAACTCCCAATACCGGGAGAAACGAATCTTATCTAACCGCCACTGCCTCCAAGTGCTTCGGGACTGCACCCAACTGCTACCTGTTTGCATGACTCCTTTGAGCCGTGGTAGGATAGCAATCTAAGAACAGCGAGAACACACTCGAGACGAAGCAGCAGTATCAAGTCAACGGACTATGTTGTACTCATGTCACCTGGGAACTGTTAACTGACGACGGGTATAATACCAACTAACAGTTCCCTGCGAGTCCGGTCCGGTGTACCCGTAACCCAACGAGCACCTGCATACTATCTCCAGTACAACGTACTAATGGCTGTGGGACAGACCATTTCCCCAACTGGGATGAGAAGCGTACACACTAGTCTACTCCGGAGTATCGATGCCCTATCTCGATAATCCTATGACCAGGGACCTAAAAAAGGATGTGCTTGTAGACTAACCAGCCCCTACTAGAGTGACTGCCATTACAATGCTGGTAGTCAAGCAAGATCCTATGGGATCTTTCAATATGTATTCGCGATATGCTAAAAGAAACATATACACATTTTAAGATAAATATAAACCAAGTAGCATACTACTATATTGAGCAAGACTGTTAATATAACTGTGAATATCCCAAGCTTCCATTAAGTAATATACAACCTAGTATGATATAATAATGGCCCCTAGGGCATATACACTAACAATCTCCCACTTGCACTAGGGCCATGTACTGGCGTATCGAAGACCAATCATCTCGAATATCCTCTCGAACTGTGTCTGAGGTAATGCCTTTGTTAATGGATCTGCAGTGTTCTCCTTTGTTGCAACTCTCTGTACCTCGATCTCCCGGCGATCTATGATCTCCCTGATCAGGTGATACCGCCTTAAGATGTGTCTGGACTTCTGATGGGAACTGGGTTCCTTCGCTAAATCTATAGCCCCGTTGTTGTCACAATACAGAGGAATTGGATCAACAATGGATGGAACCACCTGAAGTTCTGTGAGGAACTTCTTCATCCAGACTGCTTTTTTGCGGCATTGCAAGCAGCGATATACTCTGCTTCCATCGTCGAGTCAGCAACGGTGTCCTGCTTAGAACTCTTCCAGTGCATCGCCCCTCCATTGAGGGTAAAGGCATAATCTGACAAGGACTTGGAGTCATCCTTGTCATTCTGGAAGCTGGAGTCAGCAAAAGCATCGATCTGGAGGTCTTTTCCGCCGTAAACCAAGAACATATCCTTAGTCCTTCTCAGGTACTTGAGAATGTCCTTTAATGCTATCCAGTACTTCTCCCCTGGATCTGACTGATACCGGCTTACAACGCTCAGTGCGTAAGCTACATCTGGTCTGGTGCACAAAATCGCATACATTATAGGGCCTACCGCAGAAGCGTAGGGTATAATCGACATGCGATCCCTTTCCAAATCAGTCTTGGGAGACATCTCTTTGAGGAGGGTGATTGTTCATATCATAATTTTGTATTATTATATTCCCCATTCTTAATCATTTTGCAAATAAATAGGTGCTTTTGATCCATGTCTGTTAAATAGTTGCAGGTTACAGGTTCTCGGAACAATACAGTGAAAATGATGAAAAAACGCTACAAAAGTGAGACTATGACCAACAAATAGAAGAATCTTTATGATGCCGCCTACAGTTAAGGAACAAATGAAGATCAATGAACAGTCTGATTTCATAAAGTACAAAGGTAGCACAAGATTCAAGACTTCAACGCGAAGCAAACGGTAAAAGTCCACAACATTCTGCATTGTGGAAATCTGGAAGAAACTAGATGACAATCTGAAGAACCAAGTGAAGAAAATAGAAGGAAAAAGCAACAGAAATAAGCCCTGAAGAAATGAGACAGAGAGCCCACAAAATGGCCGCGGATCCGCGGCCAAACAATGCTTATGGCCGCGGATCCGCGGTCGTGCTATGCACGTGTCAGCGCGTGTCGGTGCGTAACGGTAGAGTCGGTGCATTGACCCGGTTTTCTTAGGGTATTTTTGTAATTATAGATATGGATCAGATGTAAACCCTAAGGTTTCTATTATCTATAAATAGGAACCCTACAACTCTTTTTGGAGCGTGCCTCTTTTGGGTGCCTCTCTTTTGAGATGCCTCTTTTCAATTCCTAGTTTAAAATTTTAATTCCCTGTAATTGTTCAAAGAGTGCATCAATAAAAAGTAAGTTTTTTTTATCTTGCCTTAGTTATTTTAATTTTTTTCTGCCGTAGTTATTTTTTGGCAATGTTTTATCTGCCGTAGTTATTAAATAAAAACCATAAAAAAATGAACTCGTTTATCAATTCCCTAATAAGTGAGTAGTTCCTCATTTGTTAGGTTTAGGTTTGGGAAAGATTTGAGAGATGAAAATCTCTCACTCCTTTCTTGCCCGTTCAATATTTTAAAGTAGGACTCTATGCATACATACACACACCGCTCACTACGGCACTCTATCCCATGAGGTAACGGTGATTCCATAGTTAAAGACCGGTTGTGATTGTTTTCCATAGAGCTTAGGGTAAGAGTTAAGAAAGGACGGATAAGGACAAAAGGGAAGAAACCTAGTTTCTTCCCGATCGTGCTAATCCCCTTTGTTAACTATTACATTAACACCTAAAAGTTCTTAATTAGGGCAAAGAAAGTGGTGAGGATAATTGACTTTCCAAATTAACCTAATCCTAACCCTAGCAAGCTTTTTATAAACTTTTATCCCATTCTTTGATCTTAAAATAAAACCCAAAATCTTTTGGATTTAACTCGTTAAAACATAAAGAAAAGGAATCCATCTCCCTTTGGATCGACCCGTACTCAACTGGCTAGCTACCAAATGATACCGTTATTAATTGCGGTTAATTCTTTGATTTCAAAAGCGCATACACAAATTCCAACAATCAAATGGCGCCGTTGCCGAGGAGACGGTAGTCTCTTTCTTTGTGTAATTTCGGGTTAAAAAAAAGTAAAAATTTAAAAAATTTAAAAAAATTAAAAAAAAAAATTCATCTTGTTCTTTTTGAGAGGTATTGTGTGAATTGCGCAGGAAAAGAAGATGGACTGATTCAGATCTGGAAAAAGCCAGTGAACAAATCAACAAACAGAAGATCTGAACAGACAGAGGAGACTCATAACAACAAACAGAAAATTTTTGGAGATTTAAACCATCTAAACCGCCGCAGAACCACGGCAGAATTGACAGCTTGATCACGGAACCGCGGTCACAGGGTGACGCCAGCAAATCAAAATTTCTGTAAGTATCTCTTTTCTTCTTCTCTCCTACCCTGAGCTCCACTGGAAATTTTTCCTGCAGGGTTCTTTGCGCAAAATCTTTCTCCCTCTCCAATAAATTGTTTTTGTGCAGGATTCTTTGCGCTGCAAAATAAAAAAAAATTGGAAATTGTTTTAGATTTTTGTGTGCTTACTGCTTTGCATTTTTAAAACGAACTTTTAAGAGGCTATAACACCAACTCAGATTTGGTGGGGATTTCATTACCCTTCCTAGGACCCCAAAAATCACAAATGGAATTTGCATCTGTAGGGTTCCTAGGCACCCTAATGAGGTCTCACAAGGCATCAACCATGCCAATTTCAAAAAATCTAGGTGCCGAGAAACCCTAATACGGACCGTTGGCTAGAAATCTAGGCGAAAAACAATCTGGTTAACAATTAACTAAAGGAATACGGAAATACAACCTTTGTAGATCCGGTCCTCCACCTCCACGGCTCCGCAACGAAGTCTCCTCGCTGTCCATTACAAGTCCCGGGCTCTAGCGTCGGCTTCATCGGAGAATGTACGGGCTAGGTCATCGACGACGTGCCGAAGATGATCTACGTCGAGGCATCGCTAAATCAAGCTCCGACTTCACCAAGTCAAGAAACTTGTGAAGTAAACACACTCTACTACTTGGCAAGAGGTAGAGGATGAAGAAATAGGAAGTGGGTAGACTTTAGAATTGGATTTGTCACTCTTTTTCATCAATCACCATTGATGAAGTGGAAGTTTTCTTCTTGTGTTTAAGGAAGAAGAAGAAGAAATGTTATGATAAGTTTTATTAAAAAGAAAAGAATAATCCAATCTTTATCATAACATGACCATGGTTATGTGTAGAGACTAAACCCAAGTTAAGTGAATGGTTAGGTTAGGAATGAAGACAAAAATGGTGACTAAGTCAAAGTATTCATGAAGCTTCATGAATTAACAAAAGAATGCCACCATTTTTCTTTTCTTTTCCTTAAATGAATAATGAATATAAATAAATGAATAAGTATATAAAACCCTAACCATTCATATAACCATGGTTTAATCTTTACACAAGCACAAGTCAACATGTATCATCAAACATGATACAATGCAAGTGCACAAAATCATATCGCATATGCAATGCGCACACCCGAGTGAGAAAATCCATTTAAAGTGAACCGATACTAGTTAATGCAAAGTAATATATCAAATATACAATTATGCATTAAATCATTAAATCAACACTTGATTTAACGATCCGGTCATGTCGCACATAACCGACTGGTATCCAATGTATCGGCTTATCGATTCAACGCTTGAATCGATAACTAGGTTATATCGCATACAACCATCCGACACATTGATCGCGAGAATGAAATACGGTATCACATACACGCATTATTCTCGGTCCCGCACATATCTCATATGCGCTCCTATTTCGTTTCGCTTGAGCCAGGAAACCTCTGTGTAGGACTCTAAAGACTCGTCAATACGCCGGCAGCAGATGATGATCATATCAAACATCCACAAGCCGCAAGCGGTCTGCTAAACGTAACGGCCACCCGGGTATTGAGCGATCTGAAGATCGACGAGCAAGCCCGCTCACACTCCAGTGAATCCAACCAGTAACACTACCGTACAGTCCGGTCTGTTCGTCTGATATGTCGCATATCTTGCCTAGGGGTGGTAAACGTCAGACCCCAATAGCTCAATAAGTCGTGTCGATATGAGGTCTATAACCGTTCGAGAAACTACTGGTAACACTTACCAGTAAATCTCAGCAACCCTGGCCAGGGATTTCCTGTTATAGCCAATCGAACACAGCGCAACATCAATCCCCTATACCGGGAGAGACGAATCCCCTCCTATCGCTCATTGCCTCCATGTGACTCGGGACTGTACCCAAAAACCACCGTTTTGCACGCCCTCTTGGACGTGGTAAGATGGAAATCAAAGCACAGTGGGAACCACACAAGACTCTATGACGATCTCGGGTCAACAGACTACTCTGTACCAGTGTCACCGGAGAACTGCCATCTGACATGAGGTATAATACCATCTGGGAGTTCTCGGCGAGTCCGTCCAGTGTACCCAGTCTCTACTGAGCACCCGTATATCATCTCTGATGTCAAACACCAATGGATATGGGATCATCCATCGCCCATCTGTATGGGTCGAGAAGGTATACGCTAGTCTACTCTGGTATATCGATGCCCCGTCTCGATACACCCACGACTAGGGACTTTGAAGGATGTACTTATGGACTACCATGTCCCCACTAGTATGATCCGCATCATAGTCCAGGTAGTCAAGTACAGATCCTAAGGGCTTTACCAACATGTAACAGAGAGACAATCAGTATACACGTTAAGGTAAAGTTCAACCAGATAGCATACTATCATGTCGAGCAAGAAAGTCCTCCCTATATACGTCCCAGCATCCACTACAATATACATCCTATGTACAGTAATGGCCTCTAGGGCATACATATAACTAACAGCATCAACCTTTGAGTTAATAAAAAAATATTAGACTCAGCCAATAAGGACTGTCGCGGTCAATAGGACAACGGTAAAGTTGTAGGCATCGGTCGTTTATCTAAACCAGACTTTGTGGTGTCTAAGCTAGACAAGTAGGAAAGGTAATTTTAAAAGGCCCGTCTCACGGTGATTCGTGAGCGGATCCCTCCTTTCTTTACTTGTGCTTACCTGGCACAATTGGCGGTGAAGAGGCGATTTGAGGATCTCACAACTTGCCCTTTGGAACATTTAGGAGCAGTCTAGTTGGCTTAGGAGACCCTAGCTCTAGGCTTGATTGTGCATGCTTATATTGTGACTGTTTGAAAGTGTGTAGTAGTCCGTAAAATTTTTGCAAAAACTCTTTCTGAAAAAAAAGGAAATAAAACACTTTCAAAAATTTCAAAACCCAAAAACAAACAATTTCTCTAAAAAAAATAAATAAATGAAAAAACTTTTTAAAAAAAAAAGATTAAAAAAATCATCACATTCTTTTTCTTCTCCTTTCTTACATCATGGGTACCCCACCTCGCAAAACTCTTGCCGAACTTTGGTACCCTCAACCAGATATTAATTCCTACTCTCATCGTTTTGGTCGAATTACGGGCGACCCTTCCATACCCAAAATTTCTTTGAAAGATCGAATAGAAGCGTCTAGGAGAAACAGTTGGACTCCGCAATCCACTTTGTATCAACCGTTTCAACCTTCACCACATTCTTACGTCGATACCCCTTTTGAGAGTCCGAAGGTAACTCCGAAAAACATGTCTATTGCTGAACATATTGAACAATCTCGTAACCGATCTTTCACTCCTTTCAACACTTCTAGTTCTTGGGATCAACAAGTCCATTCACCTTTTTATGCAAATGTTGATCCTACTCCTATCCAACCATTCAATTCCTACCAGTCCTACCCGACTTTCGCACCTTCCCTAGACGTTACTTCTACACAGCCATTTGGGAGTTTCCAGTATCCAAACAATTTTGAATCTTTTACTGAAACCCCTTGACAACCAATGTCTAGTCTGGAACAGTCGTTGGAAGATTTTTTGGTAGCGTCAAGAAAACAGATATGGAGTTGAATGCCCCCATGGCCGCCCTTATACAATCTAGTAACCCAGTAGCTAGTTTCCAACAAGCTCAAAATTTTCCAATGTATGATGAGACGGTTGGACAGAGTGAGAATTTGAGTGATGAGAGTGAGCTGTACACACTTCCAAATCAAACCTACCCATCCCCAATTGAATCCCACAACTTCGGTTTTGAATATCTATCAAGTGTTCCAAATGATTCACCAGTTGAAGATAAAACGTCTAATGAGTTGTGCGACTTTGTAATGTTTGATTTACCTGATTGTGAAGGGTTCCTTTCGAATGAACCCACACCCAGTCCTTTTGACCTCTACACCTCCACTCTAGAACCTGAATTGATAAATATACATGCTTTTAAGGAGGTGTCTAAAAAAATTGATTTTCACTTGATTGAGGATATCGACGCTGGGAATATTTTGGATGACGAACCTGCAGATTTGAATAAATTTTTCTCTCCAATTCATCATCCCGAGTCATTAAATGTTTTTCCCGAACTTCATATGCGTCTTGAATTTGATGAGAATTGCATGGATAAGCTAAATTTTGAGGAGGGTATTGAGGAGAGTATTGAGGATAGTATTGAGGATAAACCAATTTTGTTTGATGAGTCGGATTTTCCAATTCATCCTCCTGAACCTTTAACAGTTATACTTCCTAAATCACCCCCTTCATCCTTTCCGACCACGCAAGAGACCGTATCGCTTTCATTCCAATGTCTGGTTTACCAAATTCGACGTACCCATGTTTGCTCACGAATCTTGAAGGATTTGACCTCATTTCTCAGTAGGTTGATAGATTAGCACAATCGCTTTTTACACATCGGTCATTACAAAATGTGATAATTTATACACTCCATCTCCACCCTCAAATTCGTACTCAACTTCTTTCTCCCACTTTCTCTGGTTCTTCTTCTAATCTTCCTTTAATGATACCGAGTGTTAATGAATCACAATCCGATATTTTGAGTTCGATAATTATAGAAAAACAACTTGATTTAGACTCTTTTGAAAATAAGGTAAATGAGCCTTACGACTATCCTACATTCATAATTTTTGAAAAATCAAGTGTGTTGAAATCTGGCACGACACTTGTTGACATTGAAACGTTCAATCGAACCTTCGATGAAAGTTTTGAAGATATTTTCGCCGACGAACTCGCATTCTTAAACGACACGGATTTTGTGATTAATCAACCTCCACCTGAAGAAGTCGAACCACCACCATTTCTTTTTCCTTTCCGCCATTCTTCTCCTCCACCGAGACCGTATACTTCTTTTATCTCCACACAGTCACGTGTGTTTCTCATTTCTTTTCTCTACACTCCATTCTTTCACCAACCACACCATTATAACTGTTGGAGATAGTGCCCTCAGAGTCAATTATTAGGTCACAGGTACGTGATTGTAATGATTGAGGGAGGACCTATCCCGATAGGACAGTCTTACTCGAGATGATAGTATGCTATCTGGTTTACCTTTATCATCGTATACTGCTTTAGGTGACCTTACAGGTCGCTATTACACGATGATAGAGCCCCTAGGATTCTTGCTTGACTACCAGCAGTATGAGGGCGATCATATACGTGGGAGCTGGTAGTCTATAAGCACATCCTTAAATGGTCCCTAGTCGTGAGAGTTTCGAGACAGGGCATCGATTCTCCAGAGTAGACTAGTGTATACAGTCGAGACCCCGACGAGGGGCGGTGGCCGGTCTCACAAGCCATTGGTGTTAGTTGGTTCACCTAAGATGTATACAGGTGCTCATTGGGTTATGAGTACACCGGACAGGACTCGCTGGGAACATGCTAGTTGGTCTTATACCAGACGTCAGATGGCAGTTCCCTGGTGACATGTGTACAGGTTAGTTCATCGACCTGGGGATCGTCATTTGTCTTGTGTGAGTTCCCACTGTACTTTGATTACTACCCTACCACGGCTCAAAGGAGTCGTGCAAACAGGTTTTAGTTGGGTACAGTCCCGAGCCACATGGAGGCAGTGAGCGTATCTTCAGGGGTTCGTCTCTCCCGGTATTGGGGGTGAGGTCGCGCTGTGTCTAGGAGAGCCATTACACGAAGCCCTCGGCCGAGGCAAGGAGATTTACTGGTAGGTATTCCAGTAGTATCTCAGGGTGTTCTGGGCTACACTCCGACACGACTTGTACCGCTTTTAGGGGTCTGACTTTTACCAACCCCCTAGGCCCGCCATGCGATGCTCATAGACGAACGGACCAGACTGTACGGATATTGTCACTGACAGGCTCAGTAGGGTTGTCAGGCTGGGTTCGCTCACAGACGTCCCTTTTGGTCAATACCTGGTAGCCCGTTACGTATTGGCTTATACCTCTGACGTGCTAGTGGTTAAATCCACAACTAAGGTATTGACGAGTCTTTAGAGTCCCCCACATTCAGTTACTCAGCTTTCGGGCGAAAAGTTGTAGAGGCCGTATGGAGATATGGCAAGGTCCGATCGGATATGTGGGGTATTGCACGGATCAGGATCGGACAGTTTGTACTACAGGCCGTATGGGTATATGGCAGGGTTCGATCAGATACGTGCGGTATTGCACGGATCGGGATCGAACGGATATTACTAGCCGGCTTTGGTTTAAGCCGGATCCTAGTATAGTACAGTGTAGATTTTGTCTCATTGCATTTGTATTTCGGTCGGAAAACAAATGCGGGTGTGTATGCACAGTATCGGGGTTTTCCTGTAATTTATTACGGGACCAGTTTTCTGGAGTTGCCAGTTTGTTTTCTGTTTCGGCCAATTTCCTTTGTATCGTTCATTGGCCGAAGTTTGGTGGAGGAGGGCTTATTTGCATTGTTGCAAATAAGTATTTGTGGTGGGGTTCTTTGCATATTCTTGTGTCATGATGGTTGCACCATTCTTTTGACCTTGACTTCTTCTATCATGATTGCTTGACTTTGTGAGCAATCATGGTTGTAGTAGGTGGGTTTTTGGAGTATGGGTTTGATTTTGTGATCATTGCTTTTCATGATAACCATTCCTCTCTCTCTCTTGCATGATATGAGAATGGCTCCCATTTTTTTTGAGACTCTCCCCATTCACAAAAGAGGCCGGCCACTCCCATTAGGGGCTGTCCAAATTTTTTGGTGTGGGTTTTTGGCTCATTTCATGTTGCAAAAATCCCACAAGTTCCATCTCCAAACTCCATAGTTCATCCCTCCACCAAAAGGCAATTACTACAACCCCAAAATGAGACTTGAGCACTACACTTTCTACAGCAAATCTTGGGCACGTCGACTAGCCAGTTTCGTGCCCGAGTTGCCTCGGCATTGAGGTGGGAGCCCGTAAAAGACATAGGCGATGTGGTGCACTTCCGGCGACGAGGTGGAGACCGGAGCTTCCGCAGGAGATCGGGACGACGACGAGAAGACCGGAGGACTTGGATCAGTCGGTATATCTCTCTTCCCTTTCTTGTAGTTAGCTAGGACTAGTTAATGGTTCGATCCGGGTATTAGTGCGCGGCGGTTTGCCAGTTCAAGAAAAATTAAAGTTTATCACCGTTCCGCATTTGGCCGTCGGATTGACGGTCGGGACGCCGCCGTGCACTTACAGTGGTATCAGAGCCTCGCCATTAACTTAGTCTAGCTTGGTTTAATGTGTTTTACAATTCCGATCGAACAAAAATCCCAAAACCGCATTTTTCACCACATCAGTTTTCTGTTGAAAATTTTTGGTGTCGAAAATTTTTTCAGGTTATAGAAAAGTGATGTACTGGAATATCTAAGGGTGCTGTAAAAATTCGATGCAGTGATTCGTCTATGGGAGCGCGGAACTGCGGCCAAACCCCCCTTTGGGCCGCGGTTCCGCCGCACAATGATGAGATGGCTGCACCAAATTTCTACAGTATCCTTCTGGGGTGATTTTAGGGGTTTTGGAATAATAACATTGGGCCCAGAATTTCTTGATCTGCTACAGTAATGCTTGGGGGCCCACTTGTTAAAATTTGATCGATCGGATATTTTAAACACATTATTTCACAGTATTTACATTATATCTGCGACCGTGAATGTCACTCGATCGGTAAATCCTATCTAACTGCTATAGCCCGGTTAGACGGATTTGCGAACGTGACTTTCACGTTGATGTTCTGTTTTTGCTGTGATGTTGCGGATCGGTCGTGGGGGATAGCCTGGATGCAATGCTAGTACAGTTTTGTTGTATTATGTACATTTGATATTGCGGGGCGAGCGTCCGACATGTGGACTGCCGTCACTGCCTGTTTGTATTATTATTTTGGGGCACGACCAGGTTGCGGTCGATGTACCCGTTGTATGTATATTTTACTTTCTGTACTAGGATTATCCCGCGGAGGGGTGCACGGATAGCCGGGTTCTAGAGGGAAACAAGCCCGCATCTCATGGCATTGAGACGGAGGGGGCTTCACTCTAGAATTGGCGGGCTATTCGCCGCACTCGTAGGGGGTACAGGTTGACCCAGGAGGGGTGCCCAAGTTACCGGATTCCGTGAAATGCCGGGTGGTCCATTCACGTTGCTGAAGGGGGCTGCCTCGCTTCAGGTTTTGGCGGGTAACTTGCCGCGCCCGTAGGGGTCTAGGATTTCATTGCACAGGCTATCCACACGACTAAGGGAACGTCGGGTTTCAGTAGTGGCTCTGTGAAACCCGGGGATCCCAGATATCTGTATTGTTTCTGTGATGCTGTACATTTCTGTGATGTTGCATTTTATCACGCCTTGAGCGAAATATTATATATTGGTATATATATTAGTAGATGTTGTATATGTTTTGCATCCGCGCTAGTCCAGTCCCCGCTCTGTCGTTAGTTAGCTAACCTAACGGGTAATGACGGGACCCAGTGGCGAATGCGGATGGCATATACGTACGTCATATTATTTTCGTTCTTTGTGGTGTGATCATTTGATGGGACTGCGTTGATTCGGATTAATGCAAGTTAAAAACAAACCTAATCTGATGTTGTTGGAACACTTTTCAAAAAGCTGTTATTGCAAGGACTTCACTTTTGTTTTGCATCGTGGTATTCAGTTGGAATATCCTGCTCCTCAGTCGACGAGGCAAGGGCCGAGATCCCTTCACCGGGAGTGACCCCTTGGACAGAAGTTTGCGTCAGGGCAATAACTTCACTATAGCCGATTACTTTTGCTTTGCATCGTGGTATTCAGTTGGAATATCCTGCACCTCATTCTACGGGGAAAGAGCCGAGATCCCTTCACCGGGAGTGACCTCTTTAGCAACGGTTTTCGTCACTATATTTTTAAAAGCTATCAGTTCCTTCAACGATATCAAGTTCATTACGTTAAAGGTTTTCGCCAGAAACCATTCGTAGCCCTCCGTCGTTTCATATGGGTAGTCAATAGTATTCAAGCTGTGTTTGTTGGCCAAAGTCAAGGCACAGTGTTTGGTAGCTGTTGGTTATTCATATGCAGCATAGATAGATGCGTTGGTTTGGGACAGTCGTACAGCCATTTTGGCCAAAGTCAAGGGTATGTACGGGTGGGTTCAAATTAACCTGGAGAATGACGGGTAGAACTTGACATGTGACTTATGATATGTTGGCCAAAGTCAAGGTCATAAGAGCATAGGGCAGAAATCACATCGGGAGTTTCAAAAGAACTGAAACTTGCCAGATATGCGCATACCTTCTGGAGTGTGACACCGTGAGCGGATTCCGTCACGTTTTCATGCGATGATAGTTGGATCCCGATTCCCACTGATGAGTTAGTTTACTCCTCGGGTGATCCCGACTAATTCTTCTTTCAGGTTTGGAGGAGAATTTGACGGTACAGTGGGAGGTTTCCAGATTAGATAAATTGGTAACCATTCTGATATAGGTTAGAGTGCACGCTGAGTGTTTCTTTTCTCTCTCTCTTTGGCAGCGACCTTTGACCCGACCCTAAGACTATGACTCAGTGACCAAATTGACCGAACCTTCTAAAAACACTGGCTTTTGGATTATCAGAGTTGCGAACCTCATTGCCACTCCTACTTTTACCATTTTCTCCAGGACACCCCGTATTACATCGAACGCCCACTTCCATTGGACAAAACCATCGTATGGTTAGATACGAACTCGAAGGAATTTATTCGAGGATGGTTTCAGGTTCTGGAGGAAACGGATAGGACTATTCAGTTGTATTTTCCTTTTACCCTCTCTCAGGTTACGAGTACTCCTTGGTTTAGGGGTAGTACACCTATTATGCAAATTGGATAGTCTTCTTCCAAACCATAGGCAGGTGCCGACCGGTAGTGAATGAAGAAAACCAATTAGCCTAACGATGGTGTACAGAAGGTATTAAGTTAAGACAAATCAAGGGATTAGTAAGAGGGCAAAGTAAGTTGCGACTGATATTCACGACCAAACCAAATATTCCTTCGCCAATCCTAAATCACCTTTGCATTTCTCCAGGACACTCCGTATCACTACGAAGATCCACAGTTTATTTGGATACTCCATCGTATGGTTATATACGAACTCGAAAGGAACTTGTTCCAGTTCGGGGATGGATTCTGGTCCAGGAGAAATAGGAATAAGGTTTGTTCAGGTGTCTTTTATCCTCACCTTCTCTCGCATTGCGAGTACTCTTAGGATTAGGACAGTACACCCATTATGCTTATTGGATAGTCTTCTTCCAAATCATAGGCTGGTGCCGAACGGTAGGGAAGGAAGAAAACCATTTGGCCTAAGGGGTGTGCAGAAGGTAATGACTAAAGACATATAAAGGGATTTGGAGAGGTGGCAAAGAAATATACGGTTACAGTTGTGAATCTGATAATGGAAAGGGTATTACTAGGAATACCGGGATACCCCATCGAAACATTTCAATGTTTCAGTCTCACTGTGTACTGTTAAAGGAAAACTGATTTCCCGATTAAATACTTACTCCAGGGTATGTATTTACCAGGTATGATTCTCACATCTGTATGGTTTTACAGATGATGAGTGGGAGTAAGTTATTGGGAATTAGGTGATCATCCTCATTATATCGGGATTCGTTGTAATCGGTGATATTTGAGGAAGTCACCTGGGTTGGTTGCCGGACGGCAAATATTTGGTTTTGAATATCCGCTGTTGTGCACCAATTTCAAATTGATATATCTGTACGTCTATTTTCATAGAGTGAGATATACCTTTTTGAAATTATGTCTATGACATTTACCTATATCAGTGGATGGTTAGGTAAGGAGCATTAAACAGCGGTGTAATTCTTCTTAACCATAAGTACAGTTTTCAACCTACGACACACAGTGAATGAGTTATCAGACTCAAGGGACTTACACAGAGTATTGTATGTTGTCCAGGGTCCATCAGGACAGAGGGGTTGGTCCTCGTACTATATTCGGTTTACTTATGACTTCTCTAGTTTTTTAGACAGGTGTTTCATGGAAACACAGGTTCCGAATTTTGAGAAGTTATAGGTATTTGAATAGAGTAGAGAACCAGGTGTAGCAAGTATCGGGATTCTTCAAAGCGATCGAAGATGTAGATACTTGTGAATGGTATTCAGTTGATAGTAATGATAAAGAGAACTTGCTTCTCTTTCAGGTTACTCATAATTGGAAGCATTCCTAAGTTGATTAACGCTGATCGGCCTCCTTCCATTTTAGTTGACATGCACTGGAGACAGCTGCATGATTTGAATCTGGTTCAATTAAATCAGTGCCTCTGGTTCTATATTGGATATAGAACAGTTCATATCTTAACGATGTTAAGGTACGGTGAGTTGTCCGGTTTATGATTAAAACCAGACACTGGACAACTCAAGGCACGTTTCTGTAATGGTTGTTTGTGGGTTGACCCAGGCTATGACGAGGGTTGACTTTCTACCATCTGGATGAACAATAGCGATATTGTGCTAGACTCGCCACAGTTTTAATAAAAAATGGATTTTTTCAGAAAACAGTAGTGGGAGTATGGTAGAACTGGAAGTGATTCCAGAACCACAAACGATTACTGAAGATTTGATAAGGAACCTAAAGATTCAATCTGGTTTGACATTCCATTGGCCACTCCGCAGATATGGTGGGTAACTTCAGGCACCCGAGAGGTACTCCGGTAGCCTCAAGGACGGTGACAGGGAAGTTCTTGTTTACCCACACTTGCCATTGCTGTTGTTCCAGGTTGCGAGACCCGGCGGGAGGATGAGTATAGCGTCGTTCTAAACTAGTTTTAGAAGTGTACGTGTATATGACTCTGCCAGAGGGTTGTCGTAGTCAGTGGGAGCAGCGGAAGCATTGGTGGACAGGTGGCTTATGTCTATTTATAGACTAAAGCAGATATAGCGGAGATAGATCATCAATTTCTGATGTGACAGTCATAGGTTTGACTTCATCAGAATAGGGGATGGATCTTTTGAGAAGGTAGTAGGGTGTGATGTCCTGATATTTGGATGACATACACAGAATAGGAAAAGAAACTCCTATACTACGATCGGTTATACTTTGGTCGTCACACAGTAGTTTCTCCATATGGGACTTGGACATTATATCAGACATACTGGTTACTAGATCTATGGTTTTAGATCTAGATTTGGGTGGTTTCCCAATCTGGGTACTTAGACAGCATTCTAAGAGTATTTAGAATGGACGACTCCTGGCACGGTAGTGTACCTGCATGTGATGGAGTCACCCTCTCTAAAGGTGTCTTATAGACTAAAGTAGAGAGGGATGTGCATGATTGGCAGATCATTTGCTTAGGCAATTGAGTCAATCATGAGATGTCAAGTACCACGCCAGATGTTGTTCTTGCACTAGATGCAATAAGTTGACATTGATCCAATCCTGGAGAAACAGTCGGAAGCAGTTTTTGAATATAAGTGGATGTTCTAGGGATATGATAACGACAGCCTCTTTCGAGAGACAGTTATCATTCCAGGCTTCCAAGGTGACATGGACGACAAGGAGGTTGTCAGAGATATAGTTTTCCTTCTGACGAGGGGCAGTAT
The DNA here is from genome assembly GCA_030015575.1 of Agapanthus africanus. Classification (NCBI taxonomy): domain Eukaryota; kingdom Viridiplantae; phylum Streptophyta; class Magnoliopsida; order Asparagales; family Amaryllidaceae; genus Agapanthus; species Agapanthus africanus. Next base: position 465,170,932 of record CM057348.1, read on the forward strand.
TTTGGACAGGTGGTCCAAGCCAATATTGAGGGAGGCATGGCGCAGGATACTGATTAAATTCAGTTGACGATACAGTCTAAGAAGTTTGGATTTGGAGTTCATTTATGAGCTAGGTCCCATCAGACATCCAGACACATTCTAAGACAGGTATTGCTCATTTCGGGAGATGGCTTTCTCCGCGAACTTGAGATATAGAGAGACATAGAAAGAAACATCAAGGCGGATCCACTCACTGAGGCTATTCCTCGAACGCAATAGTTTCGCAAACGAGCTTTGTGAGACTGACTAGTAGAGGAGTTGGGTGTTCGGTATCACACGGGCTGTGAGTATGCGACATCGCAATAATTAGCCTTGAGTGCAAGTGGGAGATTGTTGGAGATAGTGCCCTCAGAGTCAATTATTAGGTCACAGGTACGTGATTGTAATGATTGAGGGAGGACCTATCCCGATAGGACGGTCTTACTCGAGATGATAGTATGCTATCTGGTTTACCTTTATCATCGTATACTGCTTTAGGTGACCTTACAGGTCCCTATTACACGATGATAGAGCCCCTAGGATTCTTGCTTGACTACCAGCAGTATGAGGGCGATCATATACGTGGGAGCTGGTAGTCTATAAGCACATCCTTAAATGGTCCCTAGTCGTGAGAGTTTCGAGACAGGGCATCGATTCTCCAGAGTAGACTAGTGTATACAGTCGAGACCCCGACGAGGGGCGGTGGCCGGTCTCACAAGCCATTGGTGTTAGTTGGTTCACCTAAGATGTATACAGGTGCTCATTGGGTTATGAGTACACCGGACAGGACTCGCTGGGAACATGCTAGTTGGTCTTATACCAGACGTCAGATGGCAGTTCCCTGGTGACATGTGTACAGGTTAGTTCATCGACCTGGGGATCGTCATTTGTCTTGTGTGAGTTCCCACTGTACTTTGATTACTACCCTACCACGGCTCAAAGGAGTCGTGCAAACAGGTTTTAGTTGGATACAGTCCCGAGCCACATGGAGGCAGTGAGCGTATCTTCAAGGGTTCGTCTCTCCCGGTATTGGGGGTGAGGTCGCGCTGTGTCTAGGAGAGCCATTACACGAAGCCCTCGGCCGAGGCAAGGAGATTTACAGGTAGGTATTCCAGTAGTATCTCAGGGTGTTCTGGGCTACACTCCGACACGACTTGTACCGCTTTTAGGGGTCTGACTTTTACCAACCCCCTAGGCCCGCCATGCGATGCTCATAGACGAACGGACCAGACTGTACGGATATTGTCACTGACAGGCTCAGTAGGGTTGTCAGGCTGGGTTCGCTCACAGACGTCCCTTTTGGTCAATACCTGGTAGCCCGTTACGTATTGGCTTATACCTCTGACGTGCTAGTGGTTAAATCCACAACTAAGGTATTGACGAGTCTTTAGAGTCCCCCACATTCAGTTACTCAGCTTTCGGGCGAAAAGTTGTAGAGGCCGTATGGAGATATGGCAAGGTCCGATCGGATATGTGGGGTATTGCACGGATCAGGATCGGACAGTTTGTACTACAGGCCGTATGGGTATATGGCAGGGTTCGATCAGATACGTGCGGTATTGCACGGATCGGGATCGAACGGATATTACTAGCCGGCTTTGGTTTAAGCCGGATCCTAGTATAGTACAGTGTAGATTTTGTCTCATTGCATTTGTATTTCGGTCGGAAAACAAATGCGGGTGTGTATGCACAGTATCGGGGTTTTCCTGTAATTTATTACGGGACCAGTTTTCTGGAGTTGCCAGTTTGTTTTCTGTTTCGGCCAATTTCCTTTGTATCGTTCATTGGCCGATGTTTGGTGGAGGAGGGCTTATTTGCATTGTTGCAAATAAGTATTTGTGGAGGGGTTCTTTGCATATTCTTGTGTCATGATGGTTGCACCATTCTTTTGACCTTGACTTCTTCTATCATGATTGCTTGACTTTGTGAGCAATCATGGTTGTAGTAGGTGGGTTTTTGGAGTATGGGTTTGATTTTGTGATCTTTGCTTTTCATGATAACCATTCCTCTCTCTCTCTTGCATGATATGAGAATGGCTCCCATTTTTTTTGAGACTCTCCCCATTCACAAAAGAGGCCGGCCACTCCCATTAGGGGCTGTCCAAATTTTTTGGTGTGGGTTTTTGGCTCATTTCATGTTGCAAAAATCCCACAAGTTCCATCTCCAAACTCCATAGTTCATCCCTCCACCAAAAGGCAATTCCTACAACCCCAAAATGAGACTTGAGCACTACACTTTCTACAGCAAATCTTGGGCACGTCAACTAGCCAGCTTCGTGCCCGATTTGCCTCGGCATTGAGGTGGGAGCCCGTAAAAGACGTAGGCGATGTGGTGCACTTCCTGCGACGAGGTGGAGACCGGAGCTTCCGCAGGAGATCGGGACAACGACGAGAAGACCGGAGGACTCGGATCAGTCGGTATATCTCTCTTTCCTTTCTTGTAGTTAGCTAGGACTAGTTAATAGTTCGATCCGGGTATTAGTGCGCGGCGGTTTGCCAGTTCAAGAAAAATTAAAGTTTATCACCGCTTCCGCATTTGGCCGTCGGATTGACGGCCGGGGCGCCGCCGTGCACTTACAATAACGATAAATTTTTTGAATGATTGGTACTAACCTTTGGCTTGTTTAAGGCCTTGTACAGCTTAATACTGTGTTTTTCTCCCCCCTAACTCTAAACTTCAACGTTTAAACAGTGGAAACACTGTTTCACTTAAGTTTGGGGGGGGGGGCTTTTTGTGTATATATATTTTGTGTTCTTTTTCTGTTAATAATTAAAAAAAAATTAAACAGGGGAGTGGCGACAATTTTGACCCTCTTGGTGTAGCCTGAAAGTGAGGACACTATCAAGTTTAAGTTTGGGGGTGTGCTCGGTAAGCTTTCTTGCTTCACATTCATGTGTATATTTTTGCATTTGCATACTTATTTTAAAAGCCATAAAAATTGAAAAAATTTAAAAATTATAAAAATTGAAAAGTTCAATTTTGCATATTAGACTTAAGTTCAACATGACGGTTGAATAGTAGGGAAAAACTAGATACTAAACTCAGTAAATTAAAAACCCTAAAAATAACCTTTCTGAAAAGTTTAACTGTAGAAATTATATGTCCTTGTAGTTAATTAGAAATAGGCAAATTTTGAGTTAGATCTTGGACCAAGTCAAAATAAAGGAAGAGTATTGAAATTTTTATTGAAGTGTAAGTCTGAAGAATAATTCCGAACCTTTAGTCTAAATTCTGAGAATATATACTCTACAACTCGCACATACACGTACCTTGAAACTTGGAATAGTAGAGAATACCTTGAAATGCTCTTGCCTAAAATCCTTAGTATGAAGGAAAATAAAATTATAAATATGAATAAAGAGATAAAAAAAATGATGAACACTAGTTTTGTAATTACTTAAGGCTGCACAAATAAAAAAAAATATAGCAAGGGTGCTTTATCACCTAGTGCCTTAGACCAACTGGTTTGGGAGTCACTGCTAAAGCCTTAGGTGTTACAAGACGAGGAATTACGCCTTAATGCGCAAACACATTTTGTAATCGGTCGTTAGTACCTTAAGAAGTATTAACGGTCGAATGAAAGATGTGTGAGCAATTTCATCTAAAATTCACAAACTAAAAGTACTTTGTACGATGGACAAGAGTATAATAGCTTGAATTGAATTTCCAAGTATAAGGGTGATACATACACACACGTAGGGGTATGTGATTGGGGTTTGGATAAGAGATAGGAATGAAAAATAAGACTTATATTTTTAGTAGAAATGATAAAAATTCCTAAATTGAGATGGAACGTTAGAAGGAAAATTCAAAAGATGCTAAAAGCTAAGTAAATTTACAGAACATATACAATCTTAAGTTAAATGATAAGGAAGCATGAAAAATATGGGTTGATAATTTCTGAGTTGAAGATAATAGAACTTCTTGCTAGAATACCGAATTGAAGAATGAAAGTCAACATGCCAAATTGATCGGATTTTGTGGGTAGTATCAACTGAAAACCCTCAGGAAACAACACTCCTCCTACTAGGGACACCTAGAGGTTTAACGGCTTGTTGCACGAGCTCAGTGCAATCACATTTCCCTGCGAAAGTGAGGTTAGGTTTTATTCAAGAATAAAACTAGTTTTGCTCGGGACGAGCAAAAGATAAGTTTGGGGGTATTTGTTCATATCATAATTTTGCATTATTATATTCCCCATTCTTAATCATTTTGCAAATAAATAGGTGCTTTTGATCCATGTCTGTTAAATAGTTGCAGGTTACAGGTTCTCGGAACAATACAGTGAAAATGATGAAAAAACGCTACAAAAGTGAGACTACGACCAACAAATAGAAGAATCTTTATGATGCCTCCTACAGTTAAAGAACAAATGAAGATCAATGAACAGTTCGATTTCACAAAGTACAAAGACAGCACAAGATTCAAGACTTCAACGCGAAGCAAACGGTAAAAGTCCACAACATTCTGCGCTATGGAAATCTGGAAGAAACCAGAAGACATTCTGAAGAACCAAGTGAAGAAAATAGAAGGAAAAAGCAACAGAAAGAAGCCCTGAAGAAATGAGACAGAGAGCCCTCCAAATGGCCGCGGATCCGCGGCCAAACAAGGCATATGGTCGCGGATCCGCGGCCGTGTTGTGCACGTGTCGGCGCGTGTCGGTGCGTGTCGGTGGAGTCAGTGCATTGACCCGGTTTTCTTAGGGTATTTTTCTAATTATAGATATGGATCAGATGTAAACCCTAAGGTTTCTATTATCTATAAATAGGAGCGCTACAACTCTTTTTGGAGCGTGCCTCTTTTGGGTGCCTCTCTTTTGAGATGCCTCTTTTCAATTCCTGATTTAAAATTTTCATTCCCTGTAATTGTTCAAAGAGTGCATCAATAAAAAGTAAGTTTTTTTTATCTTGCCTTAGTTATTTTAATTTCTTTCTGCCGTAGTTATTTTTCCGCAATTTTTTATCTGCCGTAGTTATTAAATAAAAACCATAAAAAAATAAACTCGTTTATCAATTCCCTAATGAGTGAGTATATCCTCACTTGTTAGGGTTGGGTTTGGGAAAGTTTTGAGAGATGAAAATCTCTCACCCCTTTCTTGCTCGTTCAACATTTTAAAGTAGGACTCTATGCATATATACACACACCGCTCACTACGGCACCCTATCCCACGAGGTAGCGGTGATTCCATTGTTAAAGACCGATTGTGATTGTTTTCCATAGAGATTAGGGTAAGAGTTAAGAAAGGACGGACAAGGACAAGAGGGAAGAAACCCAGTTTCTTCCCGATCGTGCTAATCCTCTTTGTTAACTATAACCTTAATACCTAAAAGTTCTTAATTAGGGCAAAGAAAGTGGTGAGAATAATTGACTTTCCAAACTTACCTAATTCTAACCCTAGCAAGCTTTTTATAAACTTTTATCTCATTCTTAGTGAAGGGTTCGTAGGCACTCTAGTGAGGTCTCCCAAGCCATCAACCATGGCAATTTCAAAAATTATGGTGCCTACAAACCCTAAATTACGGATCGTTTGCTAGATATCTAGGCGAACAAGAACTAGTTAACAGTTAACTAAATAAAATACGGAAATACAACCTTTGTAGATCCGGTGCTCCACCTCCATAGCTCCGCAACGAGGTCCTCTCCGCTGTCCAAATCGAATCTGGGCTCTAGGATCGGCTTCGTCGGAGAATGGGCAAGCTAGGTCGTCGATGTCCATGCCGAAGATGATCTACGTCGAAGCATCGATGAATCAAGCTCCACCTTCACCAAACCGTGAAAAGTTGTGAAGGAAACACACTCTACTACTTGGCAAGAGGTAGAGGATGAAGAAATAGGAAGTGGGTAGACTTTAGAATTGGATTTCTCACTCATATCATCAATCTACCATTGATGACTTGAAGCTTTTTCTTTATGTGTTTTATGAAGAAGAAGAAGAAGCTCATGAAAAAGTTATGATAAGAATGATTTAAATTATCAACAAAAAGAATACTTATCATGACTTAATCATAGTTAGGTGTAGAGAGTGAATCATAGTTAGTGAATGGTTAGGTAAAGGAGATGAAGACAAAAATGGTCAAAGTGCATGAAGCACTTAGAAACTTCATGAAGAAAATTGCAACCATTTTGTTTTCTTCTCACAATTTAAATTCAAAATAAATATATATAAATAAATGAATGATTAAAACAAAACCCTAACCATTCACAACCATGGTTCATTCTTTACACTTAACCAAAATTGGGCATGCATCATCAAACATGACACAAGCAAGTGCACAAAAGAGTGAGAAAATCCATCTTAAAGTGACCCGATACTAGTTAATGCAAAGTAATATATCAAATATATAATTATACATTAAATCATTAAATCAACACTTGATTCAATGATCCGGTCATGCGCACATAACCGACTGGTATCTAATATATCGGCTTATCGAATCAACGCTTGAATCGATAACTAGGTTATATCGCATACAACCATTCGATATATTTATCGCGAGAATAGAATACGGTATCACATACTCGTATTATTCTCGGTCCCGCACATATCTCATATGCGCTCCTATTTCGTTTCGCTTGAGCCAGGAAACCTCTGTGTAGGACTCTAAAGACTCGTCAATACGCCGGCAGCAGGCGATGATCATATCAAACACCCACAAGCCGCAAGCGGTCTGCTAAACGTAACGGCCACCCGGGTATTGAGCGATCTGAAGATCGACGAGCAAGCCCGCTCACACTCCAGTGAATCCGACCAGTAACACTACCGTACAGTCCGGTCTGATCGTCTGATATGTCGCATATCTCGCCTAGGGGTGGTAAACGTCAGACCCCAATAGCTCGATAAGTCGTGTCGATATGAGGCTCATAACGGGTCGAGAAACTACTGGTAACACTTACCAGCAATTCTCTGAGCAGCCCTGGCCAGGGACTTCCTGTTATAGCCGATCGAACACAGTGCAACATCAACCCCCATATACCGGGAGAGACGAATCCCCTCCTATCGCTCATTGCCTCCATGTGACTCGGGACTGTACCCAAAAACCACCGTTTTGCACGCCCTCTTGGACGTGGTAAGATGGAAATCAAAGCACAGTGGGAACCACACAAGACTCTATGACGATCTCGGGTCAACAGACTACTCTGTACCAGTGTCACCAGAGAACTGCCATCTGACGTGAGGTATAATACCATCTGGGAGTTCTCGGCGAGTCCGTCCAGTGTACCCAGTCTCTACTGAGCACCCGTATATCATCTCTGATGTCAAACACCGATGGATATGGGATCATCCATCGCCCATCTGTATGGGTCGAGAAGGTACACGCTAGTCTACTCTGGTATATCGATGCCCCGTCTCGATACACCCACGACTAGGGACTTTGAAGGATGTACTTATAGACTACCATGTTCCCACTAGTATGATCCGCATCATAGTCCAGGTAGTCAAGTACAGATCCTAAGGGCTTTACCAACATGTAACAGAGAGACAGTCAGTATACACGTTAAGGTAAAGTTCAACCAGATAGCATACTATCATGTCGAGCAAGAAAGTCATCCCTATATATGTCCCAGCATCCACTACAATATACATCCCATGTATAGTAATGGCCTCTAGGGCATACATATAACTAACAATCTCCCACTTGCACTAGGGCCATCTGTAGCAGTGGTTTGAAGTATCTCATACTCAACCATCCCATAAATGTGTCTCTCTCTGGGAACAGGCCTTTGTGAGTGGATCCGCTGTGTTGTCCTCTGAGTCTACTCTCCTAACCTCGATCTCCCTGGAGATCAACCATCTCCATGATCAAGTGATACTGCCTTAGAATATGTCTGGATCACTGATGGGACCGGCGTTCCTTGGCATAAGCCACAACTCCATTGTCTCACAATGGTTGGAACGTAGTTCATCTCATGAACCAATATACATCCAAACAGCCTCTTTGGTAGCATCTTAAGTAGCGATGTATCCAGCCTTTATCGTCTAGTCTGTCACGGTATCTAGCTTGGAACTCTTCCAACATACCGTCCCTTTACTGAGGGTTAAGACAATGCCTGCGACTGACACTCAGTCGTCTTTATCACCCTGGAACACTTCCAGTGATTCTCCCTAGGATCGTTTGATACCGTCTCACTACATCTAGTGAGTATCCTAACATCCATTTAGATCTATCTCATAGATCCAAAATCCAGGATTTAGTAGGTATCACTTTGATCCTTTATGGAGAATCATTGTGATAAGCGGAGATTGATCGAGCGTAGCATAGGAAACTCCTTCCCTATCAAGAGTATGTCATCCACGTACTCTACGAGGATCGTCACCATACTCCCTACTACCTTTTTGTATATACAAGGTTCATCTACCATTTTGATGATGTCAACTTCTTTGACTAATTCATCAAAACAGATGTTCCAACTCCGCGATGCCTGCTTTATCCTATAAAGCATCTTGCACACGTTTCCGCTGCTCCCACTGTCTACGAAGCCCTCTGGCTGTGTACTTATAGACGTTCTCTTCTAAAACATCATTTAGAAAAGCTGTCATGACACCCAACCACCAGATATCGTAGTCATGGTATGTAGCCGTGGTAAGTAGGATCTGGATGGACTTAAGCATAGCTACTTGAAAAGGTTTCATCATTATCCACGCCTGGTTGATGATGAAAACCTTTAACAAGTCTAGCTTCGAAAGTCTCAACCTTTCCATGTACACCAAGTAATCTTCTCAAGATATACTTGCTCCTGATGGGGATTTAACCCTTCAGATATTGCAACCATAAGTCCATACTTTGTTGGTGTATAAGGATTCCATCTCAGATCGCTAAACATCCAGCCATTCTTACAGAGTCTTACTCCTGATGGCCAGCTCGAAGCTAGTTGGGTCATCATCTCATGATGTAATCCTCGCTCCCACTGTCATAGAGAAACCGAAGTATCTCTCAGGTGGGTGAGGAACCCTACTAGATCGGCGGAGAGGCTGAGGTTCGTTGGTATCTACTGAATCCCTTGGTTCTATCAAATCATCTGCTGTAGTTTGTATAGCTGGAACCTTTCCAGTTGTACATAACAGACCTTGCCTCGAGCTTGTCCGGATTTTGCTTTTCACACATAGGCCGGACAACCCCAAATCTTAACTGATTTAAGACATGGGCTCTTCCCATACCATATCACATATGAAGTGGTAGGCATCTGATTTGATTCGAACCCTATTCAATAGGTATGCAGCTTCTCAAGTGCATAACTCCCTAAAGGAAATAGGTAACTCAGTAGTACTCATCATAGAGCACACCATATCAAATAGGGTGTATCTGCTCCGCCCTGATATACCATCGTGTTATGGTGTATACAGAGGAGTAATGCTGAGCGAGAAACTCATTCTCCTTTAGAATAATCCAGGAATTCCGTGCTCAAGTATTTTCCTCCTTGATCTCATCATAGGACATAATACTTATACCCGTATTCTGGTTCTCTACTTCTAACTTATATTCTTTGAATATCTCAAAAGGTTCGGACTTGTGTTTCAACAGGAACATATGTCTGAATCTTGAGAGATTATCAGAGAATGTAATGAAGTACAAAGAACCAGTCCTGGCATGTGTAGACAGGGGACCTCACATACATCAACATGTATCATCCCAAGAGTTTACTAACTCTTTCTCTGTTTCCAGTAAACGGAGCTATGGTCATCTTATCTTTGTGACATGACTGGCGAGTTTCACAAGATGTAAATTCAAACTGATTTAAATATGCATCTAAATGTAACTCAGCTAGTCGGGTCGCATTGATATGACCTAGTCTACAATACCTCAAGAAGGATTCGTTCATTTCTGAACTCTTCCTCTTGTGTGTGTTCCGTATACTAAGAACTGTAGTTTGATTTAGAACATTAATGCTTTTAGATAACGTGCCTGAACCGATCAACTTTTGATATAGGAAATGTTCAAAACATTATCCAACAATACAAAATTATATCCTTTCTTTACTAACAAAGAGAGTGATATGATTTGGTATATCAGGTTCGGTATCTAACAACATTCGTTCAGAATCAATGTATTGGTAATACAGGGTGACAGTGACCGACAGACTTGGCTGCAACTCTTGCCCCGTTTTCTGCCTCATGAAACTTATCACCCGTTCTCAGTTCTCTACCTATCTGTAGCCCTATGTAACAGATTACATATCTGGGATCCTGATCTGGTATCACATACCCAGGACGTAAAGGATACTGAGAAACAGTTCTGTATAACGAACAAACCCGAAGATGATGCATCAGCATGCACTCTCTTCGTTTGGGCGGCACGGGAATTCAGGTATTCCCTAATTTCCTGCTCTGTCTTATAACAATTATAAGTTGGAGCGGGACCAACGTTCCCCAGCTCAGTATAACAAGCGGGTTCGGTCAATAATCCGTATTATTATCTTGATTAAGGCGTGATATGGTCGCTACCTGGAGAGAGAGAGAAGAAAACACTCAGCGTGCGCTCTGCAAGAATAGATTGGTTATTATTTTATCTAATCAGGATGGCTCCCACTGCTTTTTATCAAATCTTCCTTCAAACCCTAAAAGGAAAGACTAGCCGGGATTAATTACACACTACAAGTTCGCCAATCTTTCAGCCAGGCCAGTGTCGGTACTTTGAGGGAGGTCCCCCGTGCTTTCGCACGAACCTAATTAATGTAAACCTCGTTTTCCCAGAGGCGTAACCCCGTTGACACCTTTCTAGACACCTACTTGATCGGCTAATTGTAATGTATAAAACTCTCCCAGGAGTAACTCTTACTCGCAGCGGGTATCGGGATCCAACTATCTCATAGAAGGTATGCAATCTCATTGCAAATCTCAACACTTGAAATTCCCGATAATATTTTGTCCCTAGCTCGCTATGACCTTGACGAATGCCAAACAACCCATAGTCCACTAGTCAAGTTCAACCCGTACATTACTTGATCGAATTAAACCCACCCGCACGACCCTTGACGAATGCCAAACAACGCCGTACGAATACCCTAATCCAATCTGCATCATATGCATAAGCAGATAAATACTAGTTAGCTACCGCACACTACGCCTTGACGAATGCCAAACTACCGTAGCACGAATACTAACTAGTACTTATCTGTAATGACGGAGGGCTACGACAGGTTTTTCTGAAAACCTATTGCGTAATGAACTTGATATCGTTGTAGGATCGAATGAATTTTGAAATGGAGTGCTTTTGAGGCTTTTCTAGTTTTGCTAAAGGAGTCACTCCCGGTGAAAGGATCGTCGGTCCTTTCCTCGTCGAATGAGGTGCGGGATATATCATATATATCACTGTGCAAAGCAAAACACTTAAAAGCAATCAAAAGACAAACCGAGTGTGTAGCATCTGCCAGTTATTGCTAAAGGAGTCACTCCCGGTGAAGGGATCTCGGTCCTTTCCTTATCGAATAAGGTGCAGGATATATCATATATACCGCTGTGCAAAGCAAGAACTGTAGCTACCTGTTTTATTTTGAAATTCGATTCTACAACATCTTAGGTTTCTTTTAATTCATTAATCACATTAATGAAGTCCCATCATTTAAGTACCTAAACATCACAGATAAATACGACGTACACTTATGCCATCCGCATTCGCCTCGATGTCCCCTCGTGCACCGTTAGGTTAGGTAACTAACGGCAGAGCAGGGCAGGGCTAGCGCGGGTGTAAAACATAAGTAACGTCTATATAATATATCATATATACTATATACTATATCCATCACAGAAACATCACATGATCTCATCACAGATATCGCAGCAGAAGAATCATATGAAATATTGGATATACTAGGACGTCCGTGTTTTCAATACGAGCCAGTATAAAACACGGATTCCACGGTCGTTATGAATAGCCAAACCCACACCCCTAGACCCCTACGAGAGCGGCAAGCAACCCTACCAATTCTGGAGTTAGGAGACCCGGACTCGACTCCTCGAGTTGGTCTCCCACTGAACTCCAGAACCCGGTTACTTGTGCCCTCCTCCTTGGGTCTATCCTAGTGCGGAAAAGTAAATGATATACAAACGGTGACAACTCCCGCAGCCTGGAAGCGCCCCAATAAAAGAATATTACATACAAGTTTTTTACATGAATGAAAATGAAAAACACTCATCTCACATAAAAACCCCCGGCTATTCAAACACGACGATCCAATATAACATATCCAGCAACACATAACATCAGATGTCATCAACGTAAGTAAATATGCATACCGCAATTGTCGTTGACATATAGCAACGAAACCGGCGATATCACATATTACACTTACGGTCACAGAAAAGAAAGTGTAAAACTACAACAGTTGGAATCCGCAATCTCTTCAGACATCGCATGCCTGACCAAATGAATTACTTAGACATCGCATGCCTAACAATTATAAACCCCGCATTTTAGTCTCAAAATCGAAAACACTTTTCAATACCAAGTCGGGCAATTCAACAAGATTCCCGACAGCCTGATCGAATGCTCGTCGCAAACTTAAGTAGGCGGCCGCACCCCCGATACTGGTGACGAAGTGCACCAAGGCGGAACACCGCTACCGCGAGCACCCGGAGGGATGCTTTCGGCGACGGGGTTCTCCTACAGTCACTTGGTCGGGGCTATGGAGTGAGGCTGTCTATTAAGTTTACCCGGCGAGTATCCGCGTACGCTACGTGATTGCAACGGACTTTTGATCACATCAAAATTCCGTGGCAACCGATCAAGTGAGACTAAACTGCTATGTTTATAACATTCATTTAGTTATCATATAACTCATTGTGAATTCCAATTATTGTATCCCATTCCGGATAAATAGAAAATGTCAAACTTTTCGATCGAACAATCGAACACCCAAGTTTTCCCGAAACTGATCAACACATGAAACAAGTCTAACAACATTCAGTTCGTACCTCAGTACCGACGGTCCAGCCGTAGAAGGGTCAAGCCAACGCCTCACATGTGGCACGCCGTACTGCCCCAAACCCGAAGGTTCAAAGGGCAGTTCAAGACGGTCACATAATCGAGTTAAGGTTTGTGTCTTCTAGAGGGACCATCGCGTTACTTGCACTACTTAGAACGTCGTTAAACTACGGAAAAATCCAACACTTGGAAATTTCCCGACAGGGGAAAAGTTGGGTATTTATATCTGGTCGAACTTTTTAACATATTCTAAAATTTATCCGGAAAGCCACACAGACAGAATTTGATATCCCGATCGAAATTCCGAATCCCCAAATCAACACAGAAAAATCAACTCTTGAAAATATATTAAAAATATCCAGGAATACCAGAAATGTTAAATAGGAGTTACTGTGCTGTCAAGACCTCACAACACGACAAAACCGCCGCGCTTGCGCGGCACAAGCAAGGCTCGTGCCGCGGAAGCGCGGCGCTTTAAGGGAATTAGGGCTTACGTCTTCACAGTAACTCTTAGATATTCCTGCATGTTTCTCTGAATATTTTTAATACTGAAAATTCCCTGTTTTTAAAAAATGTACAGAGAGCAACTTTGAATCGGGGTTTCGGGTTCGTTCGGACTTCAATTTCCGTCTGGACTTCGCCTAAGGCTCTAGCTAGGCTCTGATACCACTGAAGGGTTCCGAGGCACTCTAGTGAGGTCTCCCAAGCCATCAACCATGGCAATTTCAAAAATTATGGTGCCTACAAACCCTAAAGTACGGATCGTTTGCTAGATATCTAGGCGAACAAGAACTAGTTAACAGTTAACTAAATAAAATACGGAAATACAACCTTTGTAGATCCGGTGCTCCACCTCCATAGCTCCGCAACGAGGTCCTCTCCGCTGTCCAAATCGAATCTGGGCTCTAGGATCGGCTTCGTCGGAGAATGGGCAAGCTAGGTCGTCGATGTCCATGCCGAAGATGATCTACGTCGAAGCATCGATGAATCAAGCTCCACCTTCACCAAACCGTGAAAAGTTGTGAAGGAAACACACTCTACTACTTGGCAAGAGGTAGAGGATGAAGAAATAGGAAGTGGGTAGACTTTAGAATTGGATTTCTCACTCATATCATCAATCTACCATTGATGACTTGAAGCTTTTTCTTTATGTGTTTTATGAAGAAGAAGAAGAAGCTCATGAAAAAGTTATGATAAGAATGATTTAAATTATCAACAAAAAGAATACTTATCATGACTTAATCATAGTTAGGTGTAGAGAGTGAATCATAGTTAGTGAATGGTTAGGTAAAGGAGATGAAGACAAAAATGGTCAAAGTGCATGAAGCACTTAGAAACTTCATGAAGAAAATTGCAACCATTTTGTTTTCTTCTCACAATTTAAATTCAAAATAAATATATATAAATAAATGAATGATTAAAACAAAACCCTAACCATTCACAACCATGGTTCATTCTTTACACTTAACCAAAATTGGGCATGCATCATCAAACATGACACAAGCAAGTGCACAAAAGAGTGAGAAAATCCATCTTAAAGTGACCCGATACTAGTTAATGCAAAGTAATATATCAAATATATAATTATACATTAAATCATTAAATCAACACTTGATTCAATGATCCGGTCATGCGCACATAACCGACTGGTATCTAATATATCGGCTTATCGAATCAACGCTTAAATCGATAACTAGGTTATATCGCATACAACCATTCGATATATTTATCGCGAGAATAGAATACGGTATCACATACTCGTATTATTCTCGGTCCCGCACATATCTCATATGCGCTCCTATTTCGTTTCGCTTGAGCCAGGAAACCTCTGTGTAGGACTCTAAAGACTCGTCAATACGCCGGCAGCAGGCGATGATCATATCAAACACCCACAAGCCGCAAGCGGTCTGCTAAACGTAACGGCCACCCGGGTATTGAGCGATCTGAAGATCGACGAGCAAGCCCGCTCACACTCCAGTGAATCCGACCAGTAACACTACCGTACAGTCCGGTCTGATCGTCTGATATGTCGCATATCTCGCCTAGGGGTGGTAAACGTCAGACCCCAATAGCTCGATAAGTCGTGTCGATATGAGGCTCATAACGGGTCGAGAAACTACTGGTAACACTTACCAGCAATTCTCTGAGCAGCCCTGGCCAGGGACTTCCTGTTATAGCCGATCGAACACAGTGCAACATCAACCCCCATATACCGGGAGAGACGAATCCCCTCCTATCGCTCATTGCCTCCATGTGACTCGGGACTGTACCCAAAAACCACCGTTTTGCACGCCCTCTTGGACGTGGTAAGATGGAAATCAAAGCACAGTGGGAACCACACAAGACTCTATGACGATCTCGGGTCAACAGACTACTCTGTACCAGTGTCACCAGAGAACTGCCATCTGACGTGAGGTATAATACCATCTGGGAGTTCTCGGCGAGTCCGTCCAGTATACCCAGTCTCTACTGAGCACCCGTATATCATCTCTGATGTCAAACACCGATGGATATGGGATCATCCATCGCCCATCTGTATGGGTCGAGAAGGTACACGCTAGTCTACTCTGGTATATCGATGCCCCGTCTCGATACACCCACGACTAGGGACTTTGAAGGATGTACTTATAGACTACCATGTTCCCACTAGTATGATCCGCATCATAGTCCAGGTAGTCAAGTACAGATCCTAAGGGCTTTACCAACATGTAACAGAGAGACAGTCAGTATACACGTTAAGGTAAAGTTCAACCAGATAGCATACTATCATGTCGAGCAAGAAAGTCATCCCTATATATGTCCCAGCATCCACTACAATATACATCCCATGTATAGTAATGGCCTCTAGGGCATACATATAACTAACACTTAGATCTTAAAATAAAACCCAAAATCTTTTGGATTTAACTCGTTAAAACATAAAGGAAAGGAATCCATCTCTCTGTGGACCGACCCGTACTCAACCGGCTAGCTACCAAGCGACACCGTTATTGATTGCGGTTAATTCTTTGATTTAAAAAGCGCATACGTAAATTCCAACAATCAGTGATTCCGTGACAAGCCGGTAAATTACCGCGCTTAGAATCTTCCATACTGAATCTTTTCAGTATAGTGTTGATATACCTGGACTGCAAAAGTCCCTACATTCTCTTAGATCTATCATGATAGATCTGAATCCCCAGAATGTAAGAGGCATCACCCAGGTCTTTCATGGAGAACCTGTGTGACAAGAATCCTATGACAGATTGCAGCATAGGAATGTCATTTCCTATCAAGAGAATGTCATCTACGTACAAGACGAGGAATACGACAGTTCGTGCTACAATTTTACTATATATACATGGTTCATCTGGATTTTTGATAAAGTCATATTCTTTGACCGTTTCATCAAAACAGATCTTCCAACTCCGCGATGCCTGCTTTAGTCCATAAATGGACTTAAGCAACTTGCACACTTTCCCGCTGCTCCCACTCTGATTGAAACCTTCTGGCTGATCCATATAGACGCACTCTTCTAAATTACCATTTAGAAAAGCCGTCTTTACGTCCATCTGCCAGATCTCATAATCATGGAAGGCAGCAATGGCAAGAAGGATTTGAATGGATTTGAGCATAGCCACTGGAGATAAAGTTTCGTCATAGTCCAAACCAGGTCTTTGACGAAAACCCTTTGCAACAAATCTAACCATATAGGTTTCCACCTGTACATCTACACCAATCTTCTTCTTGACGATCCACTTGCATCCTATGGGTTTTACTCCATCTGGAGCAAAGTCCAAAGTCCATACTTTGTTGGTGTACATGGACTCCATCTCGGTCCGCGTTGCATCCAGCCATCTTACTGAGTCGCCGCTCTGGATGGCCTGCTGGAAGCTAGTAGGTTCATCATTATCAATGACACAATCCTCTCTATCCCCTTCTATGAGAAAACCGTAGTATCTCTCAGGCGGATGAGACAGCCTACTACTCCTGCGGAGGGGTGCGGAAATGTCCTGTTCTTCTGGAACTACTTGTTCTACCAAACTTTCAGTAGTAGTTTGTAGTTCTGGAATTTCTTCCAGTTATATTGCACTCCCACATGTTTTCTTTTCTAAAAACTGATGTTCTAGAAAATGGGCATTACGAGATACAAAAACCTTTTGTTCCTCTACGTAATAGAAAAAATACCTCTTGGAGTTCTTTGGATATCCCACAAACTTACACTGTACTGATCGTGCATCGAGTTTGTCCGCATGCTGCTTTTTAACAAAAACTGGACATCCCCATATCTTCATATACTGAAAATAAGGTTTCTTCCCACTCCACATCTGATATGATGTGGTAGGCACAGTCTTGGTAGGAACCCTGTTCAAAAGATATGCAGCTGATTCTAGTGCATAACCCAAGAAAGATCGCGGTAACTCAGCATTACTCATCATGAAACGTACTATATCCAATAGGGTTCGGTTCCGTCTTTCCGATACACCGTTATGTTGTGGAGTGTATGGAGGAGTAAGCTGAGAGAGAATTCTATTCTCTTTTTGGTAACCCAGGAACTCGGCACTTAAGTATTCACCACCAAGATCAGATCTCAGTGTCTTGATATTTTTGCCGGTTTGCTTTTCTACTTCATTCTTATATTCTCGGAATTTCTCAAAGGCCTCGGATTTATGTTTCATCACAAAAATGAATCCATACCTAGAGAAATCATCCGTAAAAGTAATGAAATATGAAAAACCGCCTCTTGCATGTGTAGACATTGGACCACATACATTGCTGTGTATGAGTCCTAAGAGCTCACTCGCTCTTACTCCATGTCCAGTGAATGGAGTCGTTGTCATCTTTCCTTTGAGACATGATTGACAAGTGGCATAAGATTGATATTCGAACGGATCCAAATATCTTTCTCTATGTAACTTAGTTAACCTTGTCTTATTGATGTGACCCAGTCTACAATGCCATAAGAAAGCCTGATTTATATCTGGAGACTTTCTTTTTAGTGTGTTCAGGACATTGAAAATCTGTAATTGGTTTAACACGTATATACTGTTATCTAGTGTACCGGACCCAATCAAACCATGATTAAGGTGGATGTGAACAATATCGCTTACAAACGTGAAATCATAATCTTCTTTTGATAACAAGGATACTGATATGATATTACACGTTAAACTAGGTACACAAAAACAGTTGCGCAAAACCAAAATATGTCCACTCGTCAATCCAAGGTGATAATCCCCTACGGACATAGCATTCACGCTAGCTCCGTTAGCAACCTGGAGGGTCATATCACCAACCTTCAGCTCTCTACGGTTTCTCAGTGCCTGCAATGAATTGCATGTTGGAGATAGTGCCCTCAAAGTCAATTATTGGATCGCAGGTACGTGATTGCAATGATTGAGGCAGGACCTAAACCGATATGACAGTCTTGCTCGAGATGATAGTATGCTATCTGGTTTGTCTTTATCATCGTATATATGCTTTAGTTCACTATTGCATGATGATAGAGCCTATAGGATTCTTGCTTGACTACCAGTAGTATGATGGCGATCATATACGTGGGAGCTGGAGTCTATAAGCACATCCTTAAAAGTGTCCCTAGTCGTGGGAGTTTCGAGACAGGGCATCGATACTCCAGAGTAGACTAGTGTATACAGTCGAGACCCCGACGAGAGGCGGTGGCCGATCTCACAAGCCATTGGTGTCAGTTGGATCACCTAAGATGTATACAGGTGCTCATTAGGTTATGAGTACACCGGACAGGACTCGCCGGGAACATGCTAGTTGGTATTATACATATTGTCAGATAGCAGTTCCCTGGTGACATGTGTACAGGTTAGTTTGTCGACCTGAGATCGTTATTTGTCTCGTGTGAGTCCCCGATGTGCTTTGATTCTTACCCTACCACGCTCAAAGGAGTTGTGCAAACAGGTATTTTTTGGGTACAGTCCCGAGCCATATGGAGGCAGTGAGCGGATCGTCGGGGATTCGTCTCTCTCGGTATTGGGGGTTGATGTCACGCAGTGCACGGGTGGCCATAACTAGAAATCCTCGGCCGAGGTAGTGGAGAATTACTGATTTGGATCAGTAGTTTCTCAGGTGGTGATGGACTTCATGCCGACACGATTTATCGCGTTATTAGGGGTCTGACTTTATCCACCCCCCTAGACTCGATATGCGATACTCTTTAGACGAACGGACCGGACTGTATATACAATATCACTGTCAGGCTCAGTAGGGTTTATAGATGAGTTCGCTCGTCCGCTTCCCTTCCAATCAATACATAAGAAAACGTTACGTACAGCTCGTACCTCTGACGTGCTAGTGTTTATACCCAGTGCCAGTGTGTTGATGAGTCATTAGAGTTCCCCACGGACAGTTTCCCAAGTTCGGGCGAAACGTTGTAGAGGCCGTATGGTTTTATGGCAGGGTTCGGAAATTACACGTGTCAATTTTCGGGCAGATAATACTGGTCGGCTTTGGTTTAAGCCGGATCAGAGTATTATGCTGTGTAGATATAATATCTTTGTCTCAGTTGCATTTGTATTCGGTCGTAATACAAATGCGGGTATGTTTATACTGATACGGGGTTATCCTGAAATTCGTTTCAGGATCGCTTTTGGAAGTTGCCAGTTTCCAGTTTTCTATCAGCCGTATTTAACATTCGGTTAATGCGGATTTATGTTTTCGTCTTGAGGGTGAGTCGTGGTTCTAGAAGGTTCTAGAATTAGTGACAAGGCTTGTGACTCATTGTTAGCATTAACTGTTCATTTATTGTTTTGATGACAAGGTTTAGTGAGTCATTCATTTCCTTTAATGCTTTTTGTTCTTGTTAAAGATATTTGTTAAGATATTTTCCTTGTGGTCACTCTCCCTCCTCCTACACTCACCCCCCCACCTTCTATAAGTGGCCGGCCCGCCCTCTCATATGAGATATATGGTTGTGGTTTTGGAAAAGATTATAGTTTGGATTCATGGAAATTAGATATAGCCTCGTTTCTCATTTCACCCGATTCCAAAAGGCAACTTCATTAACCGTTCGTCCATAGCCTTGGACGTAACGAGGCAAAGTGTTCTACTCATTCTCTACATCATCTTGGTCGTCTCTTTTAGCAAACTTGACGACCGAGTTGCCTCGGTTCAGAGGCGGGAGCCCGTTTAAAGATTTGTCGACGTGGTGCCACCTGGACGAGAAAACTGGAGATTCAGGAGATCGGAGCAGCCGCAACAAAGCGTGGGATGATGATTGAAGACCGAAGGACTCGGATCATTCGGTATAACATTTCTACCCCTTTGTAGTTTGTAAGTTTAGCTTTAATGGCAGATCCGGATTACGGTACACGATAGCGCCAGTTTGTAAAAAGTTTTTGTTCCGCATTTGTCGTCTGTTAGACGACCGTGGCGCTACCGTGGACTTACAGTGGTATCAGAGACTCACCATTAAGGTATACTAACTTGTGCTAACACGTTTAGAACATCGATCGAACCGAATTTCGAAAATCACATTTTTCAGCACCTGAGTTTCTGTCGATTTTTTAAAGGGCCTAAAAATAATTTTACATATCACAGAAAGCGGTGCATGGTTTTCTCAGCAAACTGCAAAAAGTTGGTCACGTGATCCTACAGTTCCACCGTGGATCCGCGGCAAGATTGTAGGAACAGTGATCCAAATTTTTGCAGTAGCTTATCCACTGGAAATTGTGGTTTTTGGTAATATTTGTTTGGGCCCAAATTTTGTTACTGTACAGCAGATGTACGTGGGGCCCACTTCGGGAAGTTTAGTCGATCGAAATTTTAAACTTGTTAGTTTGGAGTATTTACATTATATCTCCGACCGGGAATGTCATTTGATCGGTAAACCGTATCTGATTGCTATAGTTCTTTTAGACGGGTTTGCGAACGTGATATTCGCGTTGATGTTCTGTGTTGTGCTGTGATGTTGCGGATATGTCGTGGTGGATAACAGGCTGCAATGATAGTGCAGTTTGGATTTATTTGTACATTTGATATTGCGGGGCGAGCGTCCAACATGTGGACTGCCGTCACTACCTGTTGTATAATATTCTTTTCGGGGCACGACCGGGTTGAGGTCGATGTACCTGTTGTAGATATTTTTATTTCTGTACTAGGTTTACCCCGCGACGGAGTGCACGGATAGCCGGGTTCTGGAGGGCAACGGGTCCGTATCTCATGGCTTTGAGAGGCAAAGGGGCCTCACTCTAGAAATTGCAGACTATTCGCCGCACTCGTAGGGGGTACAGGTTGACCCAAGGAGAGGTGCTCAATTTACCGGATTCCGTAAAGTGCCGGGTGTTCCATTCACTATGCTGTGGGGACTACCTCACTTCATGTTTTGGCGGGTAACTTGCCGCACCAGTAGGGGTCTAGGTTTCATTGCACAGGCTATCCACACGACAAGGGGAACGTCGGGTTTCAGTAGCGGCTCTGTGAAACCCAGGGATCCCAGATTATCTGCATTGTTCCGTGATGCTTATTACTTTTCTGTAATGTTGCATATTATCACGCCTGGAGCGATTATTGTATATTGGTATATATACTATTAGATGTTGTATATGTTTTACACCCGCGCTAGTCCAGCCCCCGCTCTGTCGTTAGTTAAGTAACCTAACGGGTGATGACGGGACCCAGTGACGAATGCGGATGGTATATACGTACATTTTATTTTTGTTCTTTTCTGGTGTGATTGATTGATAGGACTGCATTGATTCTTATCAATGCAAGGATGAAACAAACCTATATTCGATGTTGTTGGAACAAATTTTAAAAGGTGTTATTACAAACATGTTTCCTTTTGTTTTGCATAGCGATATTCAGTTAGAATATCCTGCACCTCATTCGACGAGGCAAGGGCAGATATCCCTTCACCGGGAGTGACCCCTTGGGCAGAAGTTTACGTCAGGGTAATAACTTCACTATAGTCAATTACAAGTTGCTTTGCATCACGGTATTCAGTTAGAATATCCTGCACCTCATTCCACGAGGAAAGAGCCGAGATCCCTTCACCGGGAGTGACCTCTTTAGCAAAAGGTATTCGCCACTATATTTTTTTTATAAAAAACTATCAGGTTCCTTCAACGAGATCAAGTTCATTACGTTAAAGGTATTTCGCCAAAAACCAACCGTAGCCCTCCGTCATTTCTTATGGATGGTCGGTAGTATTCAAGCTATGTTTGTTGACTTTCGTCAAGGCATAGTGTTTGGTAGCTGCTGGGTATTCATTTGTTGCATAGATAGATGTGTTGGTTTGGGACAGTCGTATAGCCTTGTTGACCTTCGTCAAGGGCTTGTACGGGTGGGTTCAAATTAACCTGGACAATGACGGGTAGAACTTGACATGTGATTTATGATTTGTTGACCTTCGTCAAGGTCATAAGAGCATGGGGCAAAAATTACATCGGGAGTTTCAAACATACAAGAAACTTGCAAGGCATGCGCATACCTTCTGGAGAGTGATAACATGAGTGGCTTCCATCAAGTTATCATGCGATGATAGTTGGATCCCGATTCTCACTGATGAGTTGGTTTACTCTTCGGGTGATCCCGATTGATTCTTCTTTCAGGTTTGGAGTAGAATTTGACGATACAGTGGGAGGTTTCCTGATTAGATAAAATGATAACCATTCTGATCTAGATTAGAGTGCACGCAGAGTGTTTCTTTTCTCTCTCTCTTTGGCAGCGACCTTTGACCGACCCTAGACTATGACTCAGTGACCAAGTTGACCGAACCTTCTTAAAATACTGGCGTTTGGATTGTCTGAGTTGCATAAGACATTGTCGCTCCTTCTTTTACCCTTTGTATTTCTCAGAACACCCCGTATTACTACGGACATCCACTTCCAATAGATAGATCCATCGTATGGTTATATACGAACTCGAAGGTACTACTTCAAGGATGGATCCAGGTTTAGGAGAAATAGAATAAAGTATTATTCAGTTGTCTTTTATTATCACCTTCTCTCAGGTTGTGAGGGCTCCTTAGTTTAGGAGAGTACACCTATTACGCTTATTGGATAGTCTTATTCCAAACCATAAGCTGGTGCCGAAAGGTAGGGAATGAAGAAAACCAATTAGCCTAAGTAG
The DNA here is from genome assembly GCA_030015575.1 of Agapanthus africanus. NCBI lineage: Eukaryota > Viridiplantae > Streptophyta > Magnoliopsida > Asparagales > Amaryllidaceae > Agapanthus > Agapanthus africanus. The sequence goes on from CM057348.1 coordinate 465,193,950, forward strand.
GGTGTGCAGAAGGTAATATGTAAAGACAAAATAATGGGATTGGAAAAAGGGCAAAGTAAATTGCGACTGTTATCAGTTACGACCAAACCGCGTACTTCATCGCCACTCCTATTTCACCTTTAATTTTTCCCAGTTCGGGAGAAATAGAATAAGGTATTATTCAGTTGTCTTTTATCATCACCTTCTCTCAAGTTGCGAGTACTCCTAGGATTAGGACAGTACACCTATTATGCTTACTGGATAGTCTTCTTCTAAACCATAGGCTGGTGCCGAACGGTAGGGAAGGAAGAAAACCATTTAGCCTAATGAAGGTGTACAGAAGGTAACGACTAAAGACAAATAAAGAGATTTTGGAGAGATGGTAAAGAAATATACGGTTATAATCATGAATTGGATTATGGAAGAGGCATTACTAGGAATACCAGGATATCCCTACGAAACATTTTTATGTTTCAGTGCATTATTAAAAGAAAACTGATTTCCCGATTACATACTTACTCCAGGGTATGTATTTACCAGGTTACATTCTCATATCTGTATGGTTTTACAGATGATGAGTGGGAGTAAGTTATTGGGAATTAGGTGATCATCCTCAATATATCGAAATTCGTTGTAATTGGTAATATTTGAGGAAATCGCCTGGGTACAGTTTTCAGCCTACGATGCACAGGTTTTGAGTTATTCAACTCAGTGGACTTATACAGAGTATTGTATGTTGTCCAGTGTCCGTCAGGACAAAGGGGTAGGTCCTCGTACTATGTTCTGTTTACTTGTGACTTCTCTAGTTTTTAGATAAGTGTTTTATAGAAATACAATGTCTAAGTTTTGAGAAGTTGTGGGTATAAGAATAAAGTAGAGAACTAGGTGTCGCAAGTATCAGGATTCTTCAAAAGATCGAAGATGTAGATTCTTATGATTGGTATTCAGTTGAAAATAACGGTTTTGAGAAACTTGTTTCTCTTTCAGGTTACTCATAATTAGATGGATTCCTAAGTTGAGTAATGCTGAGTAGGCTCTCTCCATTAAGATGATATGCACTGGAGACAGCTGCATGATTTGAATCTGGTTCCAATTAAATAAGTGCCTCTGTTTCTATATTGGATATAGAATGGTTCATATTTTAACGATGTTAAGATACGGGGAGTTGTCCAGCTTATGCTTAAAACCAGACACTGGATAACTCAAGGCACGTTTCTGTAATGGCAGTTTGTGGGTTGACCCTGGCTTTGACGAGGGTTGACATTTCTACCATCTGGAAGATCAATAGTGATATTGTTCTTGACTCGCCACAGTTTTATTAAAATGGATTTTTTCAGAAAACAGTAGTGGGAGTATGGTAGAACTGGAAGTGATTCTAGAACCACAAACGATTACGGAAAATTTAATAGGACCTATATATTCAATCAGGTTTGACATTCCATTAGCCACTCCGCAGACATGGTGGGTAACCTCAGAAACCCGAGAGGTACTCCGGTAGCCTCAAGGACGGTGACAGGGAGGTTCTTGTTTACCCAGACTTGACACTACTGTTGTTCAAAACTAAGAGACCCGGCAGGTGGATATGTATAGCGTCGTTCTAAACTAGCTTTAGAAGTGTACGTATATATTATTCTGCCAGAGAGTTGTTGTAGTCAGTGGGAGCAGCGGAAGCATAGTGGGCAAGTAGCTTATGTCTATTTATAGACTTGAGCAGATATAGCAGAGATAGATCATCTATTTTTGATGTGACGGTCATGGGTTTGACTTCATCAGAATAGGGGATGGATCTGTTAAGAAGGTAGTAGGGTATGATGTCATGGTATTTGGATGACATACACAGAGTAGGAAGTAAAATTCCTATACTACGATCGGTTGTACTGTGGTCGTCACACAGTTGTTTCTCCAGACAGGACATGGATATAATATAAGACATTCTGGTTACTAGATTTATGGTTTTAGATCTAGATTTGGGTAGTTTCCCAATGTGGGTACTTTGACAGTATTCTAATAGTATTTTAGAATAGATGACTCCTGGCATGGTAGTGTACCTGCAGGTGATGGAGTCACCCTCTCTAAAGGTGTCTTACAGACTAAAGGAGAAAGGGATGTGCATGATTGGCAGATCACTTGCTTTGGCAATTGAGTCAATCGTGAAAAGTCAAGAACCACACCAGATGTTGTTTTTGCACTAGATGTGATAAGTTTGTATTAATCCAATCCTGAAGAAACATAAGGAAGCAGTTTTAGAACATAAATACATGTTCTACGGAATTGACGACGACAGCCTCCTTCGGGAGACGGTTATCATTCCAGGCTTCAAAGGTGACATGGTTGACAGAGTGATTGTCAGAGTTATAGGTTTCCCTATGATGAGGGATAGTATTAAGGACAGGAGGTCCAAGAGAATACTGTGGGAGGCATGGTGCTGGATACTGATTAGGTTCAGTTATCGATACAGTCTAAGAAGTTTGGATTTGGAGTTCATTTATGAACTAGGTCCCATCAGATATTCAGACATATTCTAAGACAGGTATTACTCGATTCGGGAGATGGCTTTCTCCGCGAATTTGAGATTAAGAGAGACATAGAAAGAAACATCAGGGCGGATCCACTCACTGAGGCTATTTCTCGAACACAAGAGTTTTACAAACGGGTTTTATGAAACTGATTAGTAGAGGAGTTGGATGTTCGGTATCACACGGGCTGTGAGTATGCAACATCGCAATAATTAGCCTTAAGTGCAAGTGGGAGATTGTTGGAGATAGTGCCCTCAAAGTCAATTATTGGATCGCAGGTACATGATTGCAATGATTGAGGCAGGACCTATACCGATATGACAGTCTTGCTCGAGATGATAGTACGCTATCTGGTTTGTCTTTATCATCGTATATATGCTTTAGTTCACTATTGCATGATGATAGATCTCATAGGATTCTTGCTTGACTACCAGCAGTATGATGGCGATCATATACGTGGGAGCTGGGGTCTATAAGCACATCCTTAAAAGTGTCCCTAGTCGTGGGAGTTTTGAGACAGGGCATCGATACTCCAGAGTAGACCAGTGTATACAGTCGAGACCCCGACGAGGGGCGGTGGCCGGTCTCACAAGCCATTGGTGTCAGTTGGATCACCTAAGATGTATACAGGTGCTTATTAGGTTATGAGTACACCGGACAGGACTCACCGGGAACATGCCAGTTGGTATTATACATATCGTCAGATAGCAGTTCCCTGGTGACATGTGTACAGGTTAGTTTGTCGACCTGAGATCGTCATTTGTCTCGTGTGAGTTTCCACTGTGCTTTGATTCCTACCCTACCATGCTCAAAGGAGTTGTGCAAACAGGTATTTTTTGGGTACAGTCCCGAGCCATATGGAGGAAGTGAGCGGATCATCGAGGATTCGTCTCTCCTGGTATTGGGGGTTGATGTCATGCAGTGCACGGGTGGCCATCACTAGAAATCCTCGGCCGAGGTAGTGGAGAATTACTAATTTGGATTAGTAGTTTCTTTGGTGGTGATGGGCTTCATGCCGACACGATTTATCGCGTTATTAGGGGTCTGACTTTATCCACCCCCCCTAGACTCGATATGCGATACTCTTTAGATGAACGGACCGGACTGTATATACATTGTCACTGTCAGGCTCAGTAGGGTTTATAGATGAGTTCGCTCGTCAGCTTCCCTTCCAATCTGTTAGTTATATGTATGCCCTAGAGGCCATTACTGTACATTGGATGTATATTGTAGTGGATGCTGGGACATATATAGGTAGGACTTTCTTGCTCGACATGATAGTACGCTATCTGGTTGCACTTTATCTTAACATGTATACTTTCTGTCGCTCTGATACCACTGTAGGGTTCCTAGGCACTCTAGTGAAGTCTCACAAGTGATCAAACACGCTAATTTCTAAAAATTACGGTGCCGAGAAAACCTAGAACGGATCGTTAACTAGATATTTAGGCGAAACGATGCAAATAAACAACTTTATCTAGAAGGAAAGGAGCTACAACCTTTGTAGATCCGTTTCTCCACCTCCAAAGCTCCGCAACGAAGTCCCTTTGCTGTCCATGTGAGTTCCTGGGCTCTAGCGTCGGCTTCGTCGGAGAATGGGCGAGCTAGGTCGTCGATGTCCATGCCGAAGATGATCTACGTCGAGGCATCGCTAAATCAAGCTCCACCTTCACGAAGTCGTGAAAACTTATGAAGGAAACACCCTATACTACTTGGCAAGATGTAGAGGATGAAGAAATAGGAAGTGGGTAGACTTTAGATTTGGATTTCTCACACTTTTTCATTACTTGCCATTGGAGTAGCAAGCTACATCCATGGAAGAAGAAGATGAAGAAGAAGAAGATATGATAAGTTATTCCTTAAAAGAAAAATAAAATAAATGAATACTTATCATCTCTTTGACCATGGTTTAGTGTAGAGTTTTAACTAAGGTTAGAGAGTGGTTAGGGTTAGATAAAAGACAAGAATGGTGGACTAAGTTCAAAGCTTCAAGAAGCTTTCAAATAAAAACAAAAACTAGCAACCATTCTTATCTCTTTATCTTTTCTTTTTCCAAAATAAACAAAAGGAATAAATAAATGATTAAGTAAATGAAAAAGAAACCCTAATCACTAATTAACCATGGTTTAACACTTTACACAAAACCAAGCTAGAATGTATCATCAAACATGATACAATCATGTGCACAAAACTATATCGAATATACAATGTGCACATCCGCGCGAGAAAATCCATTTAAAGTGAACCGATACTAGTTAATGCAAAGCAATATATCAAATATATAATTATGTATTAAATCATTAAATCAACACTTGATTTAACGATCCGGTCATATCGCATATAACCGGCTAGTATCCAATGTGTCGGCTTATCGAATCAATCCTTGATTCGATAACTAGGTTATATCGTATATAACCATTCGATACATTGATCGCGAGAATAGAATATGGTATCATATACACGCATTATTCTCGGTCCCGCACATATCTCATATGCGCTCCTATTTCGTTTCGCTTGAGCTAGGAAACCTCTGTGTAGGACTCTAAAGACTCGTCAATACGCCGGTAGCAGATGATGATCATATCAAACATCCGCAAGCCGCAAGCGGTCTGCTAAACGTAACGGCCACCCGGGTATTGAGCGATCAGAAGATCGACGAGCAAGCCCGCTCACACTCCTGCGAATCCAACCAGTAACACTTACCGTACAGTCCGGTCAGTTCGTCTGATATGTCGCATATCTCGCCTAGGGGTGGTAAACGTCAGACCCCAATAGCTCGATAAGTCATGCCGACTTGAGGTCCATAACATTCGTGAAACTACTGATAACTCTTACCAGTATATCACAGCAACCCTGGCCAGGGATTTCCTATTATGGCCAGTCGAGCATAGCACAACATCAACCCCCAATACCGGGAGAGACGAATCCCCTCCTATCGCTCATTGCCTCCATGTGAATCGGGACTGTACCCAAAAACCACCTGTTTGCACGACTCAGTAGATCCGTGGTAGGGTAGAAATCAAAGCACAGTGGGAGACACACAAGACTCTATGACGATCTCGGGTCAACAGACTAAGCTGTACCAGTGTCACCAGAGAACTGCCATCCGACGTGAGGTATAATACCATCTGAGAGTTCTCGGCGAGTCCGTTCAGTGTACCCAGTCTCCACCGAGCACCCGCATACCATCTCCGATGTCAAACACCAATGGATATGGGATCATCCATCGCCCATCGCATGGGTCGAGAAGATATACGCTAGTCTACTCTGGAATATCGATGCCCCGTCTCGATATTCCCTCGACTAGGAACATTCAAGGATGTACTCATGGACTATCCAGGCCCCACTAGTATGATCTGTATCACAGTCCTGGAAGTCAAGTATACATCCTAAGGGCTTTATCAACATGTAATCAGAGAGACAGAAAGTATACATGTTAAGATAAAGTGCAACCAGATAGCGTATTATCATGTCGAGCAAGAAAGTCCTACCTATATATGTCCCAGCATCCACTACAATATACATCCAATGTACAGTAATGGCCTCTAGGGCATACATATAACTAACAATCTCCCACTTGCACTAGGGCCATCTGTAGCAGTGGTTGCAGTATCACATACTCAACCATCCCATAAAAGTCTCTCTTTGGGAAAAGGCCTTCGTGAGTGGATCCGCCGTGTTGTCCTCTGAGTCTACTCTCCTAACCTCGATCACCCTGGAGATTAACTATCTCCATGATCAGGTGATGCTGCCTCAGAATATGTCTGGGTCACTGATGGGACCAGGGTTCCAGGGCTTGTGACTCATTGTTAGCATTAATTGTTTATTTATTGTTTTGATGACAAGGTTTAGTGAGTCATTCATTTCCTTTAATGCTTTTTGTTCTTGTTAAAGATATTTGTTAAGATCTTTTCCTTGTGGTCACTCTCCCTCCTCCTACACTCACCCCCCCACCTTCTATAAGTGGCCGCCCCCCTCTCATATGAGATATATGGTTGTGGTTTTGGAAAAGATTATAGTTTGGATTCATGGAAATTAGATATAGCCTCGTTTCTCATTTCACCCGATTCCAAAAGGCAACTTCATTAACCGTTCGTCCATAGCCTTGGACGTAACAAGACAAAGTGTTCTACTCATTCTCTACATCATCTTGGTCGTCTCTTTTAGCAAACTTGACGACCGAGTTGCCTCGGTTCAGAGGCGGGAGCCCGTTTAAAGATCCGTCGACGTGGCGCCACCTGGACGAGAAAACTGGAGATTCAGGAGATCGGAGCAGCCGCAACAAAGAGTGGGATGATGGTTGAAGACTGAAGGACTCGGATCATTCGGTATAACATTTATACCCCTTTGTAGTTTGTTAGTTTAGCTTTAATGGCAGATCCGGGTTACGGTACACGATAGCGCCAGTTTGAAAAAAGTTTTTGTTCCGCATTTGGCGTCTGTTAGACGACCGTAGCGCTACCGTGGACTTACATTGCATATTTGAGATCCTGATCCGGTATCCAATACCCAGGAAGTAGAGTTGATTACCAAACAATTTTCAATTACAAACACACCTGAAGCTGAAGCCGCAACTTGCCTCGGGTCCTGGTTCTTGGAAATCCAAGTTTTGCAATCTTTCTTCCAATGGCCTTTCCTACGACAGTGGAAGCACTCGTCCTTTGCCACTACTGTCACCACAACCTTTGCCTCTCCCTTGACTCCCACCTTACCAACACCACCTCTAGGTTTGGTAGCGGCCTTCTTCTTCCTTCTTTTGGCCCTTGCCTTGGACCTGGAAGAGGAAGCACCATGAACAAACATAGTGGGTGTTTCCCTTGCTTTCTGCAAGGTGCCCTCTGCACTCCTCAACATGTTAAGGAGTTCTAGAAGTTCAACTTCTTTACCTTGAATGTTGAAATTCAAGATAAACTGGGCGTAAGTGGAAGGAAGGGACTGAAGTGTAGGGTTACTAGGCACTCTAATAAGGTTCTACAAGGCATCAACCATGCCGGATTAAAATTTTAGCCGTGCCGAGCAACCCTAAACTAGATCTTTAAACTAGAGATTAGGCGAAAACTAGCATGTAAAACACATTAACACTAAGTGAATAAGAAATACAACCTTTGTAGATCGGTCCTTCACTTCTAAAGCTCCTTGTTGTAGTCCCTTCGCTGCGATCATGGTGCTCCCGGACTCTCGGACGGCCCCATGAGAAGAGGGCAATGGTTTTTCTTGAAGTCGTCGAGGCCGAAGATGATCTACGTCGAGGGAATACGAACTCAAGCTACCACTTCACCAAAGTGAAGCAAACACCCTAAACTAAAGTGTTAGTCTAGTAGAGGATGATAAAATAGGAAATGGGTATACTTTAGAATTTCTTTTCTCACTATAATTCTCTCTCTTTATCAATCCCTAGAAAGCATTTGAAGGAGGAAGAAGATGAGCTCAAAAATGAGAATGAAAAACTAATCAAGAGAGAGAGAGAGAGCTAACCATGGGTGAGTGGGTATCATCTACTAATTCATGTAGAGACATAACCATGGCTAATTATAGTGGTTAGGTTTATAAAAATTCTAAGTAAAAAAAAACTAGTGGACTTTGGTCAATGCACTCACAAGCTTTATGAAGCTTCATGCACTTGAACAATTATCCACTAATTTTGTATTTACTTTTTTTATTAAAACCCCACCAATATAATTATAATGGTATATGTCTCATACACCTATGATAGTTGTATCAACAACCATGATACAAAATGAACACAAATAAATATATATCACATATATATTAAGTTGCGCACAAGTGAGAAAAACAAATGCTTAAGTGAACTAATGTTAGTTAATGCAAATTAGTATATCACATATACAATTATACACTAAATTATTAAATCAACACTTGACTTAATAATCCGGTTATATCACATATAACCGACTAACATCTAATGTATCGACTTATCGAATCAACCCTTGATTCGATAACCTGGTTACATCACATATAACTGATCGATACAAACATCGCGAGAATTGAATACGGTATCATATACTCGCAATATTCTCGGTCCCGCACATATCACATATGCGCTCCTATTTCATTTTGCATGAGCCTGTAAAACCTCTATGTAGGACTCTAAAGATTCGTCAATAGGCCGGCAGTAGGTGATGATCATATCAAGCACCCACAAGCCGTCAGCGGTACTAGCTGGACGTAACGGCTACCCGGTTATTGAGCGATCAGAAGATCAGTAAGCAAGCCCGCTCCTACTCCTGCAAAAATCCTGACAGTGACACTACCGTACAGTCCGGTCTCCTCGTCTGATATGTCGCATATCAAGTCTAGGGGTGGTAAACGTCAGACCCCAATAACCGATAAATCATGCCGATGCGAGGCTCATAACGGGTCGAGAAACTACTGGTAACACTTACCAGTAAATCTCTAAACCAGACCTGGCCAGAGACTTCCCTGTTATGGCCAATCGAGCATAGCGCAACATCAACCCCCAATACCGGGAGAGACGAAACCCCTCCTATCGCTTATTGCCTCCATGTGACTCGGGTCTGTACCCAAACACCATCGTTTTGCATGCCCTCTTGGACGTGGTAAGGTGGAAATCAAAGCACAGTGGGAATCATACAAGACTCTATGACGATCTCGAGTCTACAGACTAACCTGTACCAGTGTCACCAGAGAACTGCCATCTGACGTAAGGTATAATACCATCTGGGAGTTCTCGGCGAGTCCGTCCAGTATACCCAGTCTCCACAGAGCACCCGTATATCATCTCTGATGTCAAACACAAATGGATATGGGATCATACATCGCCCATCTATATGGGTTGAGAAGCTATACGCTAGTCTACTCTGGTATATCGATGCCCTGTCTCGATATACCCACGACTAGGGACTTTGAAGGATGTACTTATGGACTACCATGTCCCCACTAGTATGATCTGCATCATAGTCCAGGTAGTCAAGTACACATCCTAAGGGCTTTACCAACATGTAACAGGGAGACAATCAGTGTACACATTAAGGTAAAGAGTAACCAGATAGCATACTATCATGTCGAGCAAGAAAGTCCTCCCTATATATGTCCAAGCATCCACTACAATATACATCTCATGTATAGTAATGGCCTCTAGGGCATACATATAACTAACAATCTCCCACTTGCACTAGGGCCATCTGATAACAGTGGTTATAGTATCTCATACTCAACAATCCCATAATAGTCTCTCTGGGAAAAAGGCCTTTGTGAGTGGATCCGCCGTGTTGTCCTCTGGGTCTACTCTCCTGACCTCGATCTCCTGGAGATCAACCATCTCCATGATCAGGTGACACTGCCTTAGAATATGCCTGGATTGCTGATGGGACGGTCGTTCCTAGGCATAAGCCACAACTCCATTGTCACACAATAGTAGGAACGAAGTTCATCTCATGAACTAATATACACCCAGACTGCCTCTTTGGTAGCATCCTTGGTAACGATGTATCTTTCCTTTAATCGTCTAGTAAGTCACGGTATCTAGCTTGGAACTCTTCCAACATACCGTCCCTCCACTGAGGGTAAAGACAATGCCTGTGACTGACACTCAGTCGTCCTTATCACCCTGGAACCTTTCCAGTGATTCTCCCCAGGATCGATTGATACCATCTCACTACAATTAGTGAGCATCCTAACATCCAATTAGATCTATCTCATAGATCCAAAACCCAGGATTTAGGAGGTATCACTTCGATCGTATATGGAGAATCCTTGTGATAAGCGGAGATTGACCGAGCGTAGCATAGGAAACTACTTCCCTATCAAGAGTATGTCTTCCACGTACTCTACGAGGATCACCACCATACTCTCTACTATCTTTTTGTATATACAAGGTTCATCTACCATTTTGATGAAGTCAAACTTGTAAGTGCACGGCGGCGCCCCGGCCGTCAATCCGACGCCGGAATGCGGAAGCGGTGAATAACTTAAATTTTTGCGGACTTAGCAAACCGGCACCACCGCGCACTATACACCCGGATCGTTACCATTAACTAGTCTAAGCTACTAAACAAGATGGGTTAGAGATATACCGACGATCCAAGTCCTCCGGTCTTCATCTCCACTCCGATCTCCTCGCGGGATCTCCGTCCGTCTCCTCCTCGTCGCCGGAAGTGCACCACATCGCCTTCTACGTTTACGGGCTCCCACCTCAATGCCGAGGCAACTCGGGCACGAAGCCGGCTACTCGACGTGCCCAAGGTTCGTTGTAGAATATGTAGTAGAACTTGTGTCTCTTTTTGGGGTAGTGGAGTTGCCATTTTTGTGGAGGAAGAAGAACTTGGAAAGAGGTGAAGGGAAAAAAGCTTGCATCCAAAAGAAAAATGAGAGTATCATATCTTTTCTCCACACTCCCAAATGAAAATGAATCCCCTTCTCCATTTGAATGGCCGGCCCCCCTTTTTGCCATATGTGATTGGAGAGAGAAAGAGTGAAGTCAAGGGGGTGGGTGGAACATAATGCAAAAGAGAGAGCAAAAAGGGTATGATGATCAAGAATCATTTTAACCAAAACTCCACTCCAAAAACTCATCAACTACTACCATGATGGCTCACAAAGTCATGCCATCATGACACAAAGAAAATCAAGGTCAAGGGAGAGACTATCATGATACAACAATAAGCAAATACCCCCTTCACAAATGTCTATTTGCAACAATGCAAATAAACCCTCCTCCACCAATCTTCGGCCAATGAACGGAACAATGGAAATTGGCCGAAACGGAAAGCAAACTGGCAACTCCAGAAAACTGGTCCCGTAATGAATTACAGGAAAAACCCCGATACTGTGCATACACACCCGCATCTGTATTTCGACCGAAATACAAATGCAATGAGACAAAATCTACACTGTACTATACTAGGATCCGGCTTATACCAAAGCCGGCTAGTAATATCTGTTCGATCCTGATCCGTGCAATACCGCACGTATCTGATCGAACCCTGCCATATAACCATACGGCCTATAGTACATACTGTCCGATCCTGATCCGTGCAATACCGCACGTATCTGATCGGACCTTGCCATATCTCCATACGGCCTCTACAACCTTTCGCCCGAAAGCTGAGTAACTGTAAATGTGGTGGACTCTAAAGACTCGTCAATACTATGGCTGTGGATTTAACCACTAGCACGTCAGAGGTATATGCCAATACGTGACGGGCCACCAGCTATTGACCAAAAAGGACGTCGATGAGGAAGCTCACCCCGACACCCAACTGAGCCTGTCAGTGACAATATCCGTGCAGTCCGGTCCGTTCGTCTATGAGTATCGCATGGCGGGCCTAGGGGGTTGGTAAAAGTCAGACCCCCAAAAGCGGTACAAGTCGTGTCGGAGTGTAGCCCAGAACACCCTGAGATACTACTGGAATACCTACCAGTAAATCTCCTTGCCTTGGCCAAGGACTTTGTGTAATGGCTCTCCTAGACACAGCACGACCTCACCCCCAATACCGGGAGAGACGAACCCCTGAAGATACGCTCACTGCCTCCATGTGGCTCGGGACTGTACCCAACTAAAACCTGTTTGCACGACTCCTTTGAGCCGTGGTAGGGTAGTAATCAAAGTACAGTGGGAACTCACACGAGACAAATGACGATCCCCAGGTCGATGAACTAACCTGCACACATGTCACCAGGGAACTGCCATCTGACGTCTGGTATATGACCAACTAGCATGTTCCCGGCGAGTCCTGTCCGGTGTACTCATAACCCAATGAGCACCTGTATACATCTTAGGTGATCCAACTGACACCAGTGGCTTGTGAGACCGGCCACCGCCCCTCGTCGGGGTCTCGACTGTATACACTAGTCTACTAATGGAGTATCGATGCCCAGTCTCGAAACTCCCACGACTAGGGACCTTTTAAGGATAAGCTTATAGACCCCCAGCTCCCACTTATATGATCGCCCTCATACTGCTGGTGGTCAAGCAAGAATCCTAGGGGCTCTATCAACGTGTAATAGCGACGTGTCATGTCACCTAAAGCAGTACACGATGATAAAGGTAAACCAGATAGCATACTATCATCTCGAGTAAGACTGTCCTACCGGATAGGTCCTCCCTCAATCATTACAATCACGTACCTGTGACCTAATAATTGACTCTGAGGGCACTATCTCCAACAATCTCCCACTTGCACTCAAGGCTAATTATTGCGATGACGCATACTCACAGCCCGTGTGATACCGAACATCCAACTCCTCTACTAGTCAGTCTCACAAAGCTCGTTTGCGAAACTATTGCGTTCGAGGAATAGCCTTAGTGAGTGGATCCGCTTAGTTGTTTCTTTCTATGTCTCTCTATATCTCAAGTTCGCGGAGAAAGCCATCTCCCGAAATGAGCAATACCTGTCTTAGAATGCGTCTGGATGTCTGATGGAACATAGCTCATAAATGAACTCCAAATCCAAACTTCTTAGACTGTATCGTCAACTGAACTTAATCAGTATCCTGCGCGCCATGCCTCCCTCAGTATTGCCTTGGACCACCTGTCCAAAATACTGCCCCTCATCAGAAGGAAAACTATAACTCTGACAACCTCCTTGTCGTCCATGTCACCTTGGAAGCCTGGAATGATAACTGTCTCCTGAATGAGGCTGTCGTTATCATCTCCCTAGAACATCCACTTATGTTCTAAAACTGCTTCCGACTGTTTCTCCAGGATTGGATTAATGTCAACTTATTGCATCCAGTGCAAGAACAACATCTGGTGTGGTACTTGACATCTCACGATTGACTCAATTGCCTGAGCAAATGATCTGCCAATCATGCCCGTCCCTCTCCCCTTTAGTCTGTAAGACACCTTTGGAGAAGGTGACTCCATTACCTGCAGGTACACTACCGTGCCAGGAGTCGTCCATCCTAAATACTCTTAGAATGCTGTCAAGTACCCTTATTGGGAAACCACCCAAATCCAGATCTAAAACCATAGATCTAGTAACCAGTATGTCTGATATAAAATCCATTTCCTTTGTGGAGAAACAACTGTGTGACAACCAAAGTATAACCGATCGTAGTGTAGGAGTTTCTTTTCCTACTCTGTGTATATCATCCAAATACCAGGATATCACACCCTACTACCTCCTCAACAGATCCATCCCCTATTCTGATGAAGTCAAACCCATGACTGTCACATCAGAAATAGATGATCTATCTCCGCTACATCTGCTCTAGTCTATAAATAGACATAAGCAACCTGTCCACCAATGCTTCCGCTGCTCCCACTGACTACGACAACCCTCTGGCAGAGTCATATAGACGTACACTTCTAAAACTGGTTTAGAACGACGCTATACTCATCCTCCCGCCGGGTCTCGTAACCTGGAACAACAGCAATGGCAATTGTGGGTAAACAAGAACTTCCCTGTCACCGTCCTTGAAGCTACCGTAGTACCTCTCGGGTGCCTGAAGTTACCCACCTTATCTGCGGAGTGGCCAATGGAATGTCAATCCAGATTGAATCTTTAGGTTCCTTATCAAATCTTCAGTAATCGTTTGTGGTTCTGGAATCACTTCCAGTTCTACCATACTCCCACTACTGTTTTCTGAAAAAATCCATTTTTATTAAAACTGTGGCGAGTCTAGAACAATATCGCTATTGTTCATCCAGATGGTAGAAAGTCAACCCGCGTCATAGCCTGGGTCAACCCACAAACAGCCATTACAGAAGCGTGCCTTGAGTTATCCAGTGTCTGGTTTTAATCATAAACCGGACAACTCCCCGTACCTTAACACCTTTAAGATACGAACTGTTCTATATCCCATATAGGACCAGAGGCACTGATTTAATTGAACCAGATTCAAATCATGCAGCTGTCCCCAGCGCATGTCAACTAAATGGAAGGAGGCCGATCAGCGTTACTCAACTTAGGAATACTTCCAATTATGAGTAACCTGAAAGAGAAGCAATTTCTCTTAATCATTACTATCAACTGAACACCATACACAAGTATCTACATCTTCGATCTCTTTGAAGAATCCCGATACTTGCTATACCTGGTTCTCTACTCTATTCAAATACATATAACTTCTCCAAATTCAGACCCTGTGTTTCCACGAAACACCTGTCTAAAAACTAGAGAAGTCATAAGTAAACCGAATATAGTACGAGGACCAACCCCTCTGTCCTGATGGACCCTGGACATCATACAATACTCTGTACAAGTCCCTTGAGTCTGATAACTCATTCACTGTGTGTCGTAGGTTGAAAACTGTACTTATGGTTAAGAAGAATTACACCGCTGTTTAATGCTCCTTACCTAACCATCCACTGATATAGGTAAATGTCGTAGACATAATTTCAGAAAGGTATATCTCACTCTATGAAAATAGACGTACAGATATATCAATTTGAAATTGGTGCATAACAGCGGATATTCAAAACCAAATATTTGCCGACCGGCAAACAACCCAGGTGATTTCCTCAAATATCACCGATTACAACGAATCCCGATATAATGAGGATAATCACCCAATTCCCAATAACTTACTCCCACTCATCATCTGTAAAACCATACAGATGTGAGAATCGTATCTGGTAAATACATACCCTGGAGTAAGTATCTAATCGGGAAATCAGTTTTCTATTAACAGTACACAGTGAAACTGAAACATTGAAATGTTTCGATGGGGTATCCTGGTATTCCTAGTAATGCCTCTTCCAGATTCACGACTGTAACCGTATAGTTCTTTGCCACCTCTCCAAATCCCTTCATATGTCTTTAGTCTTTACCTTCTGCACACCCCTTTAGCCCAAATGGTTTTCTTCCTTCCCTACCGTTCGGCACCAGCCTATGGTTTGGAAGAGGACTATCCAATAAGCATAATGGGTGTACTGTCCCAATCCTAGGAACACTCGCAACACGAGAGAAGGTGAAGATAAAAGACACCCGAATGTACTTTATTCCTATTTCTCCTGAACCAGGATCCATCCCCGAACTGGAACAAGTTCCTTTCGAGTTCGTATATAACCATACGATGGAATATCCAAATAAACTGTGGATCTTCGTAGTGATACGGAGTGTCCTGGAGAAATACAAAGGTGATGTGGGAGTGGTAACGAAATATTTGGTTTGGTCGTGAATATCTGTTGCAATTTACTTTGCCCTCCTACTAATCCCTTGCTTTGTCTGAACTTAATACCTTCTGCACACCATCGTTATGCTAATTGGTTTTCTTCATTCCCTACCGGTCGGCACCTGCCTATGGTTTGGAAGAAGACGATCCAATTTGCGTAATAGGTGTGCTACCCCTAAACCAAGGAGTACTCGTAACCTGAGAGAGGGTAAAAGGAAAAGACAACTGAATAATCCTATCCGTTTTCTCCAGAACCGGAAACCATCCTCGAATAAATTCTTTCGAGTTCGTATCTAACCATACGATGGTTTTGTCCAATGGAAGTGGACGTTCGTAGTAAAACGGGGTGTCCTGGAGAAAAGGGTAAAAGTAGGAGTGGCAATGAGGTCTGCAACTCTGATAATCCAAAAGCCGGTGTTTAAGAAGGTTCGGTCAACTTGGTCACTGAGTCAAAGTCTTAGGGTCGGATCAATGGTCGCTGCCAAAGAGAGAGAGAAAAGAAACACTCAGCGTGCACTCTAACCTAGATCAGAATGGTTACCAATTTATCTAATCTGGAAACCTCCCACTGTACCTCAAATTCTCCTCCAAACCTGAAAGAAGAATTAGTCGGGGTCACCCGAGGAGTATACCAACTCATCAGTGGGAATCGGGATCCAACTCTCATCGCATGATAACGTGACGGAATCCGCTCACGTCATCACACTCCAGAAGGTATGCGCATATCTGGCAAGTTTCAGTTCTTTTGAAACTCCCGATGAGATTTCTGCCCCATGCTCTTATGACCTTGACTTTGGCCAACAAATCATAAGTCACATGTCAAGTTCTACCCGTCATTCTCCAGGTTGATTCGAATCCACCCGCACAAGCCCTTGACTTTGGCCAACAAGGCTATACGACTGTTCCAAACCAACGCATCTATCTATGCTGCATATGAATAACCAACAGCTACCAAACACTGTGCCTTGACTTTGGCCAACAAACACAGCTTGAATACTATTGACTACCCATATGAAACGACGGAGGGCTACGAATGGTTTCTGGCGAAAACCTTTAACGTAAAGAACTTGATATCGTCGAAGGAACGGATAGCTTTTAAAAATATAGTGACGAAAACCGTTGCTAAAGAGGTCACTCCCGGTGAAGGGATCTCGGCTCTTTCCCCGTAGAATAGGGTGCAGGATATTCCAACTGAATACCACGATGCAAAGCAAAAGCAATCGGCTATAGTGAAGTTAATGCCCTGACGCAAACTTTTTGTCCAAGGGGTCACTCCCGGTGAAGGGATCTCGGCCCTTGCCTCGTCGACTGAGGAGCAGGATATTCCAAATGAATACCACGATGCAAAACAAAAGTGAACGTCCTTGCAATAACAGCTTTTTGAAAAAAGTGTTCCAACAACATCAGATTAGGTTTGTTTTAAACTTTGCATTGATCCGAATCAATGCAGTCCCATCAATTGATCACACCAAAAAGAACGAAAATATACTGATGTACGTATATGCCATCCGCATTCGCCACTGGGTCCCGTCATTACCCGTTAGGTTAGCTAACTAACGACAGAGCGGGGACTGGACTAGCGCGGATGTAAAACATATACAACATCTACTAATATATATACCAATATATTATATTTCGCTCAAGGCGTGAAAGAAATGCAACATCACAGAGAATGAACAGCATCACAGAAACAATACAGATATCTGGGATCCCCGGGTTTCACAGAGCCACTGCTGAAACCCGACGTTCCCCTGGTCGTGTGGATAGCCTGTGCAATGAAATCCTAGACCCCTACGGGCGCGGCAAGTCACCCGCCAAAACCTGAAGCGAGGCAGCCCCCTTCAGCGCCGTGAATGGACCACCCAGCACTTCACGGAATCCGGCAACTTGGGCACCCCTCCTGGGTCAATCTGTACCCCCTACGAGTGCGGCGAATAGCCCGCCAATCCTAGAGCGAAGCCCCCTCCGTCTCAATGCCATGAGATGCGGGCTTGTTGCCCTCCAGAACCCGGCTATCCGTGCACCCCTCCGCGGGGTAATCCTAGTACAGAAAGTAAAATATACATACACCGGGTACATCGACCGCAACCAGGTCGTGTCCCAAAATAATAATACAATCAGGCAGTGACGGCAGTCCACATGTCGGACGCTCGCCCCGCAATATCAAATGTACATAATACAACCACAACTGTACTAGCATTGCATCCAGGCTATCCCCCACGACCGATCCGCAACATCACAGCAAATACATAGAACATCAACGTGAAAGTCACGTTCGCAAATCCGTCTAACCGGGCTATAGCAGTTAGACCGGATTTACCGATCGAGTGACATTCACGGTCGCAGATATAATGTAAATACTGTGAAAAATGTGTTTAAGATTTTCCGATTGACCAAAAATTAACAAGTGGGCCCCAAACTAATACTGTAGCACTCACAGAAATAATTGGCCCAATTTTAATATTCCAAAACCCCTAATTACTACCCTGAAGCCCACTGGAAAAATATGGCCCACTGACCTCTCTAAGTTGCGGCGGATCCGCGGCCCAATAGAAGGGTGAGGCCGCGGTTCCGCGCTCTGGAAGAGGTATCAGTGCGTCGAATTTTTCCAGAGTGCTTAGAATTTCCTGCACATCATTCTGAGACCACCAGAAAAATTTTTAGACACCAAAAATTCTTAACAGAAAACTGATGTGTGGTAAATACGGGTTTTTGGACATTTCGATCGATCGGAACTCAAAAACACATTACACAAAGCTAGACTAAGTTAATGGCGAGGCTCTGATACCACTGTAAGTGCACGGCGGCGCCCCGGCCGTCAATCCGACGCCGGAATGCGGAAGCGGTGAATAACTTAAATTTTTGCGGACTTAGCAAACCGGCACCACCGCGCACTATACACCCGGATCGTTACCATTAACTAGTCTAAGCTACTAAACAAGATGGGTTAGAGATATACCGACGATCCAAGTCCTCCGGTCTTCATCTCCACTCCGATCTCCTCGCGGGATCTCCGTCCGTCTCCTCCTCGTCGCCGGAAGTGCACCACATCGCCTTCTACGTTTACGGGCTCCCACCTCAATGCCGAGGCAACTCGGGCACGAAGCCGGCTACTCGACGTGCCCAAGGTTCGTTGTAGAATATGTAGTAGAACTTGTGTCTCTTTTTGGGGTAGTGGAGTTGCCATTTTTGTGGAGGAAGAAGAACTTGGAAAGAGGTGAAGGGAAAAAAGCTTGCATCCAAAAGAAAAATGAGAGTATCATATCTTTTCTCCACACTCCCAAATGAAAATGAATCCCCTTCTCCATTTGAATGGCCGGCCCCCCTTTTTGCCATATGTGATTGGAGAGAGAAAGAGTGAAGTCAAGGGGGTGGGTGGAACATAATGCAAAAGAGAGAGCAAAAAGGGTATGATGATCAAGAATCATTTTAACCAAAACTCCACTCCAAAAACTCATCAACTACTACCATGATGGCTCACAAAGTCATGCCATCATGACACAAAGAAAATCAAGGTCAAGGGAGAGACTATCATGATACAACAATAAGCAAATACCCCCTTCACAAATGTCTATTTGCAACAATGCAAATAAACCCTCCTCCACCAATCTTCGGCCAATGAACGGAACAATGGAAATTGGCCGAAACGGAAAGCAAACTGGCAACTCCAGAAAACTGGTCCCGTAATGAATTACAGGAAAAACCCCGATACTGTGCATACACACCCGCATCTGTATTTCGACCGAAATACAAATGCAATGAGACAAAATCTACACTGTACTATACTAGGATCCGGCTTATACCAAAGCCGGCTAGTAATATCTGTTCGATCCTGATCCGTGCAATACCGCACGTATCTGATCGAACCCTGCCATATAACCATACGGCCTATAGTACATACTGTCCGATCCTGATCCGTGCAATACCGCACGTATCTGATCGGACCTTGCCATATCTCCATACGGCCTCTACAACCTTTCGCCCGAAAGCTGAGTAACTGTAAATGTGGTGGACTCTAAAGACTCGTCAATACTATGGCTGTGGATTTAACCACTAGCACGTCAGAGGTATATGCCAATACGTGACGGGCCACCAGCTATTGACCAAAAGGGACGTCGATGAGGAAGCTCACCCCGACACCCAACTGAGCCTGTCAGTGACAATATCCGTGCAGTCCGGTCCGTTCGTCTATGAGCATCGCATGGCGGGCCTAGGGGGTTGGTAAAAGTCAGACCCCCAAAAGCGGTACAAGTCGTGTCGGAGTGTAGCCCAGAACACCCTGAGATACTACTGGAATACCTACCAGTAAATCTCCTTGCCTTGGCCAAGGACTTTGTGTAATGGCTCTCCTAGACACAGCACGACCTCACCCCCAATACCGGGAGAGACGAACCCCTGAAGATACGCTCACTGCCTCCATGTGGCTCGGGACTGTACCCAACTAAAACCTGTTTGCACGACTCCTTTGAGCCGTGGTAGGGTAGTAATCAAAGTACAGTGGGAACTCACACGAGACAAATGACGATCCCCAGGTCGATGAACTAACCTGCACACATGTCACCAGGGAACTGCCATCTGACGTCTGGTATATGACCAACTAGCATGTTCCCGGCGAGTCCTGTCCGGTGTACTCATAACCCAATGAGCACCTGTATACATCTTAGGTGATCCAACTGACACCAGTGGCTTGTGAGACCGGCCACCGCCCCTCGTCGGGGTCTCGACTGTATACACTAGTCTACTAATGGAGTATCGATGCCCAGTCTCGAAACTCCCACGACTAGGGACCTTTTAAGGATAAGCTTATAGACCCCCAGCTCCCACTTATATGATCGCCCTCATACTGCTGGTGGTCAAGCAAGAATCCTAGGGGCTCTATCAACGTGTAATAGCGACGTGTCATGTCACCTAAAGCAGTACACGATGATAAAGGTAAACCAGATAGCATACTATCATCTCGAGTAAGACTGTCCTACCGGATAGGTCCTCCCTCAATCATTACAATCACGTACCTGTGACCTAATAATTGACTCTGAGGGCACTATCTCCAACAAAACTCTCTGACTACCATATCAAAACAGACGTTCCAACTCCGCGATGCCTGCTTTATCACATAAAACATCTTGCACACGTTTCCGCTGCTCCCACTGTCTACGAAGCTCTCTGCCTGTGTACTTATAGACGCTCTCTTCTAAAACAACATTTAGAAAAGCAGTCATGACACCCAACCGCCAGATATCGTAATCATGGTATGTAGCAATGGCAAGTAGGATCTGGATGGACTTAAGCATAGGCCCCAGAAAAGGTTTCATCATTAGCCACAACTGGTCTATGATGCAAACCTTTAACAAGTCTAGCTTTGAAAGTCCCAACTTTTCCATGTACTCCAAGTAATCTTCTCAAGATATACTTGCTCCTAATGGGAATTTAACCCTTCAGATAAAGCAACCAAAGTCCATACTTTGTTGGTGTATAAGGATTCCATCTCAGATCGCTAAGCATCCATCCATTCTTACAGAGTCCCACTCCTGATGGCCAGCTCGAAAATAGTTGGGTCATCATCTCATGATGCAATCCTCGCTCCCACTGTCATAGAGAAACCGAAGTATCTTTCAGGTGGATGAGGAACCCTACTAGATCGGCGGAGAGGCTGAGGTTCGTTGGTTACTATTGAATCCTTCGGTTCTACCAAATCATCTGCTGTAGTTTGTATAGCTGGAACTCCTTCCAGTTCTATCTCATGACCACTAATTCTTCACAAGAAATTCCCTTTCACAAAGGTGTCATGTTGAGAAACAAAACATCTTTTGTCCCTCGGTTAGGTAGAAGATATTCCCTTGCATATGCTTGGGATATCCAACAAACTTCCACAGATCTGACTTTGCCTCGAGCTTGTCCGGATTATGCTTTTAGACATAGGCTGGACAACCCCAAATCTTAACAAACATAAAATATGGGCTCTTCCCTTTCCATATCACATATGAAGTGGTAGGCAACAGATTTGATTTGAACCCTATTCAATAGGTATGCATCTTCTCAAGTGCATAACTCCCAAAAGGAAATAGGAAACTCAGAAATACTCATCATAGAGCACAACATATCACATAGGGTGCTATTGCTCCGCCCCGATATACCATCGTGCTATGGTGTATACGGAGGGGTAATGCAGAGAGAGAATCTCATTCTCCTTTAGAATAGTCCAGGAATTCCGTGCTCAAGTATTCTCCTCCTTGATCACATCAAAGGACATAATACTTATACCCGTTTTGGTTCTCTACTTCTAACTTATATTCTGTGAATATCTGAAAAGGTTCGGACTTGTGTTTCAACAGGAACATATGCCTGAATCTTGAGAGATTATCAGAGAATGTAATGAAGTACTAAGAACCGGTCTTGGTATGTGTAGACAGGGGACCTTCATACATCAGTATGTATCAATCCTAAGAGTTCACTAACTCTTTCTCTGTTTTCAATAAACAGAGCTGTGGTCATCTTATCTTTGTGTAAGTCCATGCTACCTCTCCCGGTACTTACGGGCTTACGGAATTTGATGAAAAACAATTTTCTAGAGGCGGTAACATGGACTCAAAATGGATCTTTGTTAAACTATCTACCTAACAACCTAATTACGAGTTGTTAACTACTCGGTTAAGGGGTTATACCTTTCTTTCTTGAACTCCTTCGTCTTCATCTCTTGATGGTGTACGGATCGGCTTCACCCCGTCGTCTCCTTGCGCCGAAGATCGATCCACCCGAAAGCTTCTACCTTAGGCTTCTTCTTCGAACTTTGAAGAAACTAGTTCACTCGGTTTGCTAAACCTTATGAACTAGAGTGAGTAGAGGAGAGTGTGTTGGGATTTTTCTCTATGGTTCTTGCTTCTCAACACATGAGACAAGTGAACCATAGACTAGAGAGAGAGGGAGAGCAAGAGGAAGAGGGTGAGAGCTCAAGCCAAGAGAGAGAAAGGAAATAAGAGAATGAGCAAGACTTTTCTCTCTTGGCTCTCATAATCCAAAGCCATCATAACAAATCATAGCAATCAAGTATATGTGATGGTTTAAGCTACAATAGCCATATCATTTCATGCACTCATTTTGCACAAGAGAAACAAGCAAGCAAAAGTCTTTCACATGAAATGATAACCATGGTCATCATGATGGTCAACTAGTCCAACCTAGTCAACCGGTCAACAAAGTCAACAAGTCAATAAAGTCAACCCCTCAACAACCATGTCACCATAATTCTTAATTAATATTATTGTTAATCATATATCATATTCTCATTAGGGTTTAGCAAAAAGTCAAAGGTCAACAGTCAACAGTCAACAACCCTAATGAGAATCCTCTGCCTCTGTCTTTCCGTCAACTGTGCATACACACCCGCATCCGCGTTCCGAGGAACAAGAATACATACTAGATAAAACCAATCCCAAAACGTACACTAGGATCTGGCTTAAACCAAAGCCCGCTAGTGTTAACTGTCCGGACACTAAACGTGCACAAGTGCACGGATGTGACCGAACCCTGTCGCAAAACCATGCGACCTGTCGCAAAACCATGCGACCTGTCGCAAAACCATGCGACCTCTACTCTTTTGCCTAAAGGCGAATAGCTTTCTGTGTGGGACTCTAAAGACTCGACACTACGCTGGCAGTGGGTTTAACCACAGACCGCAAGCGGCACTAGCCGTGCATAACGGTCCCCAGGTAGATGCCGACAAGAAGACTGACGAGGTGAAACCCATCTGAACTCCTACTGAGCCTGAATGTGACAGTCTCCGTACAGTCCGGTCTGTTCGTCTGATACATCGCATGGAGGGCCTAGGGGGCGGTAAACGTCAGTCCCCTAATAGCGGTACAAGTCATGTCGGAGTGAAGCCCAGAACACCTTGAGATAACACTGGAAACCTACCAGTATATCTCGCTTGCCCTGGCCAGGGACTACTCGTGTAATGGCTCTCCTAGACACAGCGCGATGTCAACCCCCAATACCGGGAGAGACGAATCCTGTCTAACCGTCACTGCCTCCAAGTGCTTCGGGACTGCACCCAAAAACTACCTGTTTGCACGACTCCTTTGAGCCGTGGTAGGGTAGTAATCAAAGTATAGTGGGAACACACTCGAGGCGAAGTGACAGTGTCAAGTCAGCGGACTAAGTTGTACTCATGTTACCTGGGAACTGATAACTGACGATAGGTATAATTCCAACCAATCAGTTCCCGACGAGTTCTGTCCAGTGTACTCGTAACCTAACGAGCACCCGCATACTATCTCAAGTACGACGTACTGACGGCTGTGGGACAGACCGTCCCCCGAGCAGGGATAAGAAGCGCATACGCTAGTCTACTCCGGAATATCGATGCCCTGTCTCGATAGTCCTGCGACTAGGGACATGCATAAGAATGTGCTTATAGATTACCCAGCCCCCACGAGTGTGACTGCCATCACAACGCTGGTAATCAAGCAAAGATCCTAAGGGCTCTACTAATATGTATAAGCGATATGCCAAAAGAAACACATGCACATATTAAAGTAGAAACAAACCAAGTAGCATACTACCATTTTGAGCAAGATTGTATATACAACTGTGAATATCCCAAGCTTCCATTAAGTAATATACAACCTAGTATAATACAGTAATGGCCTCTAGGGCATATACACTAACAATCTCCCACTTGCACTAAGGCCATATACTGGCATATCGAAGACCTATCATCTCGATCAGCCGCTCGAACTGAGTCTGGGTCAAGGCCATGGTGAATGGATCTGCAGTGTTATCTTCTGAAGCAACCCTCCGAACCTCGATCTCCTGGCGATCTACGATCTCCCTGATCAGGTAATACCGCCTCAAGATGTGTCTGGATTTCTGATGGGACCTGGGTTCCTTCGCTAAAGCTATAGCCCCGTTGTTGTCGCAATACAGAGGTATTGGATCAATAATGGACGGAACCACCTGAAGTTCTTTCAAGAACTTCCTCATCTAGACGGCTTCTTTTGCGGCATCAGATGCAGCGATGTATTCCGCTTCCATAGTCGAGTCAGCAACGGTTTCCTGTTTGGAACTCTTCCAACACACCGCCCCTCCATTGAGGGTAAAGACAAACCCGACATGGACTTGGAATCATCCTTGTCATTCTGGAAGCTGGAGTCAGCAAAGGCCTCGATCTGGAGGTCTTTTCCTCCATACACCAAGAACATCTCCTTAGTTCTTCTCAGGTACTTGAGAATGTTCTTTACCGCTATCCAGTGTTTCTCCCCAGGGTTTGACTGATACCGGCTTACTACACTAAGTGCATAAGCTACATCCGGTCTGGTACACAACATCGCATACATTATAGAGCCTACCGCAGAAGCGTAGGGTATAATAGACATGCGATCCCTCTCCAAATCAGTCTTGGGAGACATCTCTTTGGAAAGGGTGATCCCGTGACAAGCCGGTAGATTACCGCGCTTGGAATCTTCCATACTGAATCTTTTCAGTATGGTTTCGATGTACCTGGACTGTGAAAGTCCTAATATCCTCTTAGATCTATCACGATGGATCCGGATCCCCGGGATGTATGAGGCATCACCTAGGTCTTTCATGGAGAACCTGTGTGACAAGAACCCCTTGACAGATTGTAGCATAGGAATGTCATTTCTATTAAAAGAATGTCATCCATGTATAAAACGAGTAATACTACAGTTCTCGCTACAAATCTACTATAGATGCATGGTTCATCTGGATTTTTGATAAAGCCAAATTCCTTGACCGTCTCATCAAAGCAGATGTTCCAACTCCGCGATGCCTGCTTTAGTCCATAGATGGACTTAAGCAACTTGCACACCTTTCCGCTGCTCCCACTCTGAATGAAACCCTCTGGCTGGTCCATATAGACACACTCCTCTAAATTTCCATTTAGAAAAGCGGTCTTTACGTCCATATGCCAAATCTCATAATCGTGGAAGGCAGCAATGGCAAGAAGGATCCGAATGGATTTCAGCATAGCCACTGGAGAAAAGGTTTCGTCATAGTCCAAACCAGGTCTTTGACGAAAACCCTTTGCAACAAGTCTAGCTTTATAGGTCTCAACCTGTCCATCTACATCAATCTTCCTTTTGAAGATCCACTTGCATCCTACGGGTTTTACCCCGTCTGGAGCAATGTCCAACGTCCATACTTTGTTGGTGTACATGGACTCCATTTCAGTCCGCATTGCATCCAGCCATTTTACCGAGTCAACGCTCTGAACGGCCTGCTGGAAGCTAGTAGGCTCATCATAATCTATGATGCAATCCTCTCTATCCCCGTCTATAAGAAAACCGTAGTATCTCTCGGGCGGATGAGACTGCCTACTACTCCTGCGGAGCGGCGTAGGAATGTCCTGTTCTTTTAAACCCTCTGGTTCCACTAAGCTTTCAGTAATAGTCTGTGGTTCTGGAATTTCTTCCAGTTCTACTGCGCTCCCGCTAATTTCCTTTTCTAAGAACTGGTGTTCTAGAAAGTGGGCATGACGAGAAACAAAAACCTTTTGTTCCTCTTCGCAGTAGAAGAAATATCCCTTGGAGTTCTTTGGATATCCCACAAACTTGCATTGTACTGAGCGTGCCTCGAGTTTGTCCACATGCTGCTTTTTGACAAAAGCTGGACTTCCCCATGTCTTAATGTGATTAAGATGGGGCCTCTTCCCACACCACATCTCATATGGTGTGGTAGGCACAGTCTTAGTGGGAACTCGGTTCAAAAGGTATGCGGCTGATTCTAGCGCATACCCCCAAAATGATCGCGATAACACAGCGTTACTCATCATGGATCGTACCATATCCAATAGGGTTCGGTTCCGTCTCTCCGATACACCGTTATGTTGCGGAGTGTATGGAGGAGTAAGCTGAGAAAGAATTCCATTCTCTTTTAAGTAGTCCAGGAACTCGGCACTCAAGTATTCACCACCTCGATCCAATCTTAGAATCTTGATACTTTTGTCGGTTTGTTTTTCAACTTCATTCTTGTATTCCCGAAATTTCCCAAAGGCCTCGGATTTGTGCTTCATTAAGAAGACATGTCCATACCTAGAGAAATCATTTGTGAAAGTAATGAAGTATGAATAACCACTTCGCGCATGTGTAGACATTGGACCACACACATCACTGTGTATGAGTCCCAAGAGCTCGCTCGCTCTTACTCCGTGTCCAGTGAACGGAGTCTTTGTCATCTTTCCCATGAGACAAGATTCACAAGTGGCATGAGACTGATACTCGAACGGATTCAAGTACCCCTCTTTATGTAACTTAGTTAATCCTGTCTCATTAATATGACCCAGTCTACAATGCCATAACAAAGCCTGATTTGTATCCGGAGACTTTCTTTTAAGTGTGTTCTGGACACTGAATATCTGAGCTTGATTTAATACGTATATCCCGTTATTTAATGTACCTGACCCAATCAGAACTTGATTTAGGTGGATGTGTACTACATCGCTTACAAAAGTAAATTCATATCCTTCCTTAGAAAGTAAGGATACAGATATGATATTACAAGTTGCACCTGGTACATACAAACAGTTACGCAAAATCAATATCTGCCCAGTTGTCAGTCCAAGATGATATTCCCCTATGGATTCAGCATCATTGCTCATTCCGTTAGCAACCCTGTGAGTCATATCACCTTTCCTGATAACCCTACGGTTTCTCAGAGCCTGTAATGAATTACAGATGTGAGATCCTGATCCGGTATCCAATACCCAGGAAGTAGGGTTAACTGACATACAGTTCTCTATCATAAACACACCCGAAGCCGAAGCCACAACATGCTTCGAATTCTGGCTACTGGTTTTGCTAGCCCTGCAATCTTTCTGCCAATGTTCATTCCCGTTACAATAGGAACGTCCCTTTTTTACTACATCCAGTCCTGAAACTTTTGCCCTTGCTTTTCCTTCTTCTTCCCTGGTTTCCTTCAGGGTATAAGCAGAGGGCAGGGACTGTAGAATTAAGTCAGTACTTGACCCATTCTCCAACGTGGTCTCCAGGTCCGTGAGCTCAAAATAGCTGGTCTCTGTAAGGACATTGTCCCCTACAGACGACCCGACAGCCAACCTCGCTGGAAGCAATTCGTTCGAGGTCTCATATCTTGCGATACGAGATTGCTCTCTATATAAATCTTTGTTATGGAGGAAGATAGAAACTGAGTCCATCTTCTCGTGCTGCCTCTGGTTTGCACCATCAACTGAGGCTAACACGAGACACTTGGCTTTTGCACAATCCTTTTCCGATGTCCTGCGGATGTAAATCTCCGTGAAAGGGGAAACTGGACCTGAGACGGCAGGGGTTTGATTAGTTAAAAGGTTTCCCAGCTTGTCATGGGTAATGGATATCTGGACAGACCTTTGCCAATCATAACAGTCAGGTTCAGTCATTTTATTATCTAGATGAAACCTAGGTGTGGTCACTGGGTCGCTGCAATTAAGAGAGAGAGAAGAAAACACTCAGCATGATGCTCTTGCAAGTTTAGATTGGTTTTTAATTTGTCTAAACAGGATGGCTCCCACTGTCTCTCGAATCCCTCCTCAAACCAAAAAGGAAGAATTAGTCAGGATCAATCTCACCGTACAATTCTTGCTTAACCGTTCAGCCAGGCTAGTGTCGGTACTTCGAGGGAGGTTTTCCAACGCTTTCGCGAAGTTCCTTAATTAAATAACCTCTTTTCTCTGTGGGTGTAGCCCCGCTAACACCTTTCTAGACACCTACTTGGTTTATAGTATTGATCGTTAAGTGAGAAATTTCCCGAGGAGTAGCATATACTCACAGTAGGATCGGGATCCAAATATCATTGCGTGAAAAAACTGCAGGAATCCTACCTGAATCATCACACTCCAAATGGTATGCAACGCTAGCAAGTTTCAGTTCTTTTGAAACTCCCGATATGGATTTTTGCCCCATGCTCTTATGACCTTGACGAAGGTCAACAAATCATAAGTCACATGTCAAGTTCTACCGGTCATTGTCCAGGTTAATTTGAACCCACCCGTATATACCCTTGACGAAGGTCAACAAGGTAATACGACTGTCCCAAACCAACGCATCTATCTATGCTACATATGAACACCCAACAGCTACCAATCACTATGCCTTGACGAAGGTCAACAAACATAGCTTGAATACTATTGAATATTCATACGAAACGACGGAGGGCCATGAATGGTTTTGGCGAAACCTTGAACGTAGTGAACTTGATATAATCGAAGGAACCTTGATAGCTTTTAAAAGGAGTGGCTCAAACTCTGCATTTAAAAGTTGGTTTTTGAAAAGAACCGAGTGGTTTTGAAAGTGTTCCAACGACTTTTACTTGGTTTATTTTCTTGCATTAGTTCTTTTAATGCGTATTTTTCTTGCATTAGTTCTTTTAATGCGTCCCATCATTTAATCCTACCATTGCAGAAAACAACCAAAATATGACGTACGCTTATTCCATTCGCATTCGCCACGGGGCCCCGTCATTACCCGTTAGGTTACTTAACTAACGACAGAGCGGGGGCTGGGCTAGCGCGGCGGTAAAACATAAGCAACGCCTAAATAATATCATATATAGATATATTGCAATGATAGCCATTTCAGATCACAGATGAACACATTGGATATACTAGGAACCCGCAATTCGTACGAGCCTGTAACGAAAAGCAGATTACATGGTCGTGGTGAATAGCCAATACCCCACCCAAGACCCCTACGGGTGCGGCAAACTACCCGCCAAGTACCCAAAGCGAAGCAACCTCCCTCAACTCCGTGAGTAGGCCACTCGGCACTTCGGGATACCCGGTAGTTTGTGCACCCCCTCCATGGGTCTATCCTAAGAGCAAAAACAGTAAAAAGAAATTATACAATGACGGCTACAACCCCGACCCGGTTGTGCGGCCATACAAATAATTATTACATCAATTTACAAATTTACATGAATTGAAAGAAAAGAAAACTCTCGTCTCACAACCCCCGGCTATTCACCCGCGACAATCCAATGAATTCATATACACTACCAATAACATTACAGATCACAGATTTGTATAACCCCCACTAATCGACATATAGCGATTAGCAGACGTTCAATACAAATATCACATCACAGAAAAATACCCGTCAGCTTTAGTCTTTAGAAACTCGATCAAAATACGGTTTTTAAAGCCCAAAAAACAAATTTTTCTTTCTGGAAAATCTAGGCTGAGAAAACATATACCAAAATTCCCAAAATACCCCACTCAGTATACTGTAGTAAAGAATATCCAGAGAAGAGCTTAATCGGCCGCGGAACCGCAGCAATAGCAAGCTATTGCCGCGTTTCCGCGGCGGTTTGATGGGTTCACAAGACCGTCTTTCTACAGTGGACTCTAAAAACCCTGAGTCGATTTTTAAAGCATGATTTATTACTTTTACACCACTTTGAAAATCGACAGCAAGTTTGATATCCGGGTGTATTTCGCGACTTTTTCTCCGATCGAATTTCTAGTTACTATGCTAACATGTTAAGCGGTGTTTAACTTGGCTCTGATACCACTGTAAGTCCAGGCTACCTCTCCCGGTACTTACGGGCTTGCGGAATTTGATGAAAAACAATTTTCTAGAGGCGGTAACATGGACTCAAAACGGATCTTTGTTAAACTATCTACCTAACAACCTAACTACGAGTTGTTAACTACTCGGTTAGGGGGTTATACCTTTCTTTCTTGAACTCCTTCGTCTTCATCTCTTGATGGTGTACGGATCGGCTTCACCCCGTCGTCTCCTTGCGCCGAAGATCGATCCACCCGAAAGCTTCTACCTTTGGCTTCTTCTTCGAACTTTGAAGAAACTAGTTCACTCGGTTTGCTAAACCTTGTGAACTAGAGTGAGTAGAGGAGAGTGTGTTGGGATTTTTCTTTATGGTTCTTGCTTCTCAACACATGAGACAAGTGAACCATAGACTAGAGAGAGAGGGAGAGCAAGAGGAAGAGGGTGAGAGCTCAAGCCAAGAGAGAGAAAGGAAATGAGAGAATGAGCAAGACTTTTCTCTCTTGGCTCTCATAATCCAAAGCCATCATAACAAATTATAGCAATCAAGTATATGTGATGGTTTAAGCTACAATAGCCATATTATTTCATGCACTCATTTTGCACAAGAGGAACAAGCAAGCAAAAGTCTTTGCCATGAAATGATAGCCATTGTCATCATGATGGTCAACTAGTCCAACCTAGTCAACCGGTCAACAAAGTCAACAAGTCAACAAAGTCAACCCCTCAACAACCATGTCATCATAATACTTAATTAATATTATTGTTAATCATATATCATATTCTCATTAGGGTTTAGCAAAAAGTCAAAGGTCAACAGTCAACAGTCAACAACCCTAATGAGAATCCTCTGCCTCTGTCTTTCCGTCAACTGTGCATACACACCCGCATCCGCGTTTCGAGGAACACGAATACATACTAGATTAAACCAATCCCAAAATGTACACTAGGATCTGGCTTAAACCAAAGCCCGCTAGTGTTAACTGTCCGGACACTAAACGTGCACAAGTGCACGGATGTGACTGAACCCTGTCGCAAAACCATGCGACTTGTCGCAAAACCCTGCGACCTCTACTCTTTTGCCTAAAGGCGAATAGCTTTCTGTGTGGGACTCTAAAGACTCGACACTACGCTGGTAGTGGGTTTAACCACAGACCGCAAGCGGCATAAGCTGTGAGTAACGGTCCCCAGGTAGATGCCGACAAGAAGACTGACGAGGTGAAACCCAGCTGAACTCCTACTGAGCCTGAATGTGACAGTCTCCGTACAGTCCGGTCTGTTCGTCTGATACATCGCATGGCGGGCCTAGGGGGTGGTAAACGTCAGTCCCCTAATAGCGGTACAAGTCGTGTCGGAGTGAAGCCCAGAACACCCTGAGATAACACTGGAAACCTACCAGTATATCTCGCTTGCCCTGGTCAGGGACTACTCGTGTAATGGCTCTCCTAGAGACAGCGAGATGTCAACCCCCAATACCGGGAAAGACGAATCCTGTCTAACCGTCACTGCATCCAAGTACTTCGGGACTGCACCCAAAAACTACTTGTTTGCACGACACCTTTGAGCCGTGGTAGGGTAGTAATCAAAGTACAGTGGGAACACACTCGAGACGAAGTGACAGTGTCAAGTCAGCGGACTAAGCTGTACTCATGTCACCTGGGAACTGATAACTGACGATAGGTATAATTCCAACCAATCAGTTCCCGATGAGTTCTGTCCAGTGTACTCGTAACCTAACGTGCACCCGCATACTATCTCAAGTACGACATACTGACGGCTGTGGGACAGACCGTCTCCCGAGCTGGGATAAGAAGCGCATACGCTAGTCTATCCGGAGTATCGATGCCCTGTCTCGATAGTCCTGCGACTAGGGACCTGCATAAGGATGTGCTTATAGATTACCCAGCCCCCACGAGTCTGACTGCCATCACAACGCTGGTAATCAAGCAAAGATCCTAAGGGCTCTACTAATATGTATAAGCGATATGCCAAAAGAAACACATGCACATATTAAAGTAGAAACAAACCAAGTAGCATACTACCATTTTGAGCAAGATTGTATATACAACTATGAATATCCCAAGCTTCCATTAAGTAATATACAAACTAGTATGATACAGTAATGGCCTCTATGGCATATACACTAACACTTTGTGACATGACCGGCAAGTTTCACAAGATGTAAATTCAAACAGATTTAAATATGCATCTAAATGTAACATCAGCTAGTCAGGTCACATTGATATGACCTAGTCTACAATACCTCAAGAAGGATTCGTTCATTTCAGAACTTTTCCTCTTGTGTATGTTCCGTATACTAAGAACTGTAGTTTGATTTAGAACGTTAATTCTTTTAGATAACGTGCCTGAACCGATCAACTCTTGATATAGGAAATGTTCAAAACATTATCCAACAATACAAAATTATATCCTTCTTTACTAATAAAGAGACTGATATGATGTTGTATATCAGGTTCGGTATCTAATAACATTTATTCAGAATCAATGTATTCTGGTAATAAAGGGTGATAGTGACTAACAGACTTGGCTGCAACACTTGCACCGTTTCTATCTCATGAAACTTATCACCCGTTCTCAGTTCTCTACCTTTCTGTAGCCCATGTAACAGATTACATATGCGGGATCCTGATCCGGTATCTCATACCCAGGACTGAGAAACGGTTCTCTGTAATGAACACACCCGAAGATGATGCATCAGCATGCACTTTCCTCGTTTGGGCTGCACGGGAATTCTGGTAATCCCCAATTTCCTGCTCTGTCTTATAACAATTATAAGTTGGAGCGGGACCAACGTTTCCCAGCTCAGTAAAACAAGCGGGTCCGGTCAATACATCCGTATTATTTTCTTGATTAAGGCGTGATATGGTCGCTACCTGGAGAGAGAGAGAGAAGAAAACACTCAGCATATGCTCTTGCAAGATTAGATTGGTTATTATTTTATCTAATCAGGATGGCTCCCACTGTTTTTATCAAATCTTCCTTCAAACCCTAAAAGGAAAGACTAGCCGGGATTAATTACACCCTCCAATTTCACCAATCTGTCAGCCAGGCCAGTGTAGGTACTTTGAGGGAGGTTCCCCGTGCTTTCGCATGGACCTAATTAAAGTAAACCTCATTTTCCCAGAGGCGTAACCCCGTTGACACCTTTCTAGACACCTACTTGATCGGCTAATTGTAATGTGTAAAACTCTCCCAGGAGTAACAATTACTCGCAGTGAGTTTCGGGATCCAACTATCTCATAGAAGGTATGCAATCTCATTGCAAATTTCAACACTTAAAATTCCCGATAATATTTTGCCCCTAACGTGCTATGACCTTGACGAAAGCCAACAAACTATAACCCGCTAGTCAAGTTCAACCCGTACATTTCTTGACTGAATTAAACCCACCCGCACGACCCTTGAAGAAAGCCAACAAAGCCGTACGACTACCCTAATTCAATCGCATCATATGCAGCAGATAAGCAGCATATAGCTACCGCACACTACACCTTGACAAAAGCCAACAAATGCAGCACGAATACTATATACAACTTATCTGAAATGATGGAGGGCTAAGACAGGTTTTTCTAAAAACCTATTGCGTAATGAACTTGATATCGTTGTAGAATCAAATGATTTTAAAATGGAGTGTTTTTTAGGCTTTTGCTAGTTTCGCTAAAGAGGTCACTCCCGG
The DNA here is from genome assembly GCA_030015575.1 of Agapanthus africanus. Classification (NCBI taxonomy): domain Eukaryota; kingdom Viridiplantae; phylum Streptophyta; class Magnoliopsida; order Asparagales; family Amaryllidaceae; genus Agapanthus; species Agapanthus africanus. Next base: position 465,227,753 of record CM057348.1, read on the forward strand.
TGAAGGGATCTCGGTTCTTTCCTCGTCGAATGAGGTGCAGGATATATCATATATATCACTGTGCAAAGCAAGAACTAGAAAAGCAATCAAAAGACAAAACTGAGGGTTGTAGCATCTGCCAGTCATTGCTAAAGGGGTCACTCCCGATGAAGGGATCTCGGCCCTTTCCTTATCGAATAAGGTGCAGGATGTTCTACAAGGAACACCGCGATGCAAAGCAAGAACTGTAGCTACCTGTTTTTGAAAATTCGATTTCACAACATCTTTTAGGTTTCTTTTCTTTCCTTAATCACATTAATGAAGTCCCATCATTTAAATCACCTAAACATCACAGATAAATACGACGTACACTTATGCCATCCGTATTCGTCTCGATGTCCCCTCGTGCACCGTTAGGTTAGGTAACTAACGGCAGAGTGGGGCAGGGCTAGCGCGGGTGTAAAACATAAGTAACGTCTATATAATATATCATATATACTATATGCAGTATCTATCACAACATATCAAATGATCACATCAAAGATATCGCAGCAGAAGAATCATATGAAATAATGGATATACTAGGAGGTCCGTGTTTTATTTTGAGCCTCTATAAAACACGGATTCCACGGTCGCGATGAATAGCCAAAACCCATATCCCTAGACCCCTACGAGAGCGGCAAGCAACCCTACCAATTATAGAGTTAGGACACCCGGACTCGACTCCTCGAGTTGGTCTCCCACTGGACTCTAGAACCCGGTTACTTGTGCTCCCCTCCTTGGGTCTACCTAATGCGGAAAAGTAAATAATATACAAATGGTGACATCAACCTCATCCTGAAAGTGCCCCAATAAAAGAATATTACATACGTTTAATTTTACATGAATGAAAATAAAAACTCTCATCTCACATAAAACCCCCGGCTATTCAAAACGCGACGATCCAATATAACATATCCAGCAACACATAACATCACATGTCATCAACGTAAGTAAATATGCGCATCCCAATTGTCGTTGGCATATAGCAACGTAACCGGCGATATCACATATTACACTTACGGTCGCAGAAAAGAAAGTGTAAAACTACAACAGTTGGAATCCGCAACCTCCTTAGACATCTCATGCATAACCAAATGATTTCCTTAGACATCGCATGCCTAACAATTAAAAACCCTGCATTTTAGTCTCATTATCGAAAACACTTTTCAATATCTAGTCGGGCAATTCAACAAGATTCCCGAAAACCTGATCGAATGCTCATTGCAAACTTTAGTAGACGGCCGCACCCCCGATGCCGTCGACGAAGTGCACTAAGGCGGAACACCGCTGCCGCGAGCACCCGAACGGATGCTTTTGGCGACGGGGTTCTCCTACAGTCACTTGGTCGGGGCTATGGGGCATAGTTGTCTATTAAGTTTACCCGGCGAGTATCCGCGTACACTACGTGATTGCAACGGACTTTTGATCACATCAAAATTCCGTGGCAACCGATCACCTGAGACTGAACTGCTAGATTTATAACATTCAAATTAGTTATCTCATAACTACTTGTGGATTCCAAATATTGTATCACATTCCAGATAAATAGACAATGTTAAACTTTACGATCGAATGATCAAACACCCAAGTTTTCCCAAATAGTTCTCAACACTTGAGGGGAGTTTAAAAACATCCATCACATGCCACAGTACCAATGGTCCAGCCGTAGAAGGGTCAAGCCAACGCCTCACATATGGCAACGCCGTACTGCCCCAAACCCTAAGGTTCAAAAGGCAGTTCAAGACGGTCACATAATCGAGTTAAGGTTTGTTGTCTTCTAGAGGGTCCATCGCGTAACTTGCACGATTTAGACGTTCTTAAACTGCGGAAAAATCCAACACATGGAAATTTTCCGGGTCGGGAAAAGGTGAGTTATTGATATCCGTTCGAACTTTTTAATACTTTCTAAATTAACCGGAAAACAAAATGAAATTAAATTTTCCGATCGAATTAACGAATACAAAATAGACCCCAGAACACTCAACACTTGAGTCAGATTAAAAATACCCAGAAAATAGCACTAACAGATACGGTCATAACTGTGCAAAACAAAAAATAAAATTCCACTGTACGGCCGCGGATCCGCGGCCCAAGCAGGGTATGGTCGCGGTTCCACATCGTTCCGTACATATTACGTCATCGTTTTTCACAGTTGTGCTTAGAAAACCCTGCTGAATATTTTAGGTATTTTTAATATAGAAAAATCACAGTTTTTAAAAAATGTCCAGAGAAGGGTATATTTCGACGATTCGGAGTTCGTTCGGAGTTTTAACTTCGTATACACGTCGCCTAATGCTCTAGCTTGGCTCTGATACCACTGTAGGGTTACTAGGCACTCTAATAAGATTCTACAAGGCATCAACCATGCCGGATTAAAATTTTAGCCGTGCCGAGCAACCCTAAACTAGATGTTTAAACTAGAGATTAGGCGAAAACTAGCATGTAAAACACATTAACACTAAGTGAATACGAAATACAACCTTTGTAGATCGATCCTTCACTTCTAAAGCTACTTGTTGTAGTCCCTTCGCTGCGATCATGGTGCTCCCGGACTCTCGGACGGCTCCATGAGAAGAGGGCAACGGTTTTGTTTGAAGTCTTCGAGGCCGAAGATGATCTACGTCGAGGGAATACGAACTCAAGCTACCACTTCACCAAAGTGAAGCAAACACTCTAAACTAAAGTGCTATTCAAGTAGAGGATGATGAAATAGGAAATGAGTACACTTTAGAATTTCTTTTCTCACTATAATTCTCTCTCTTTATCAAACCCTAGAAAGCATTTGAAGGAGGAAGAAGATGAGCTCAAAAATGAGAATGAAAAACTAATCAAGAAAGAGAGAGAGCTAACCATGGGTGAGTGGGTATCATCTAATAACTCATGTAAAGACATAACCATGGCTAATTATAGTGGTTAGGTTTATAAAAATCCTAAGTAAAACAAAACTAGTGGACTTTGGTCAATGCACTCACAAACTTCATGAAGCTTCATGCACTTGAACAATTATCCACTAATTTTGTATTTACTTTGTATATTAAAACCCCACCAATATAATTATAATGGTATATGTCTCATACACCCATGTTAGTTGTATCAACAACCATGATACAAAATGAACACAAATAAATATATATCACATATATATTAAGTTGTGCATAAGTGAGAAAAACAAATGCTTAAGTGGACCAATGTTAGTTAATGCAAATTAGTATATCACATATACAATTATACACTAAATTATTAAATCAACCCTTGACTTAATAATCCGGTTATATCACATATAACCGACTAACATCCAATGTATCGACTTATCGAATCAACCCTTGATTCGATAACTTGGTTACATCACATATAACCGATCGATACAAACATCGCGAGAATTGAATACGGTATCACATACTCGCATTATTCTCGATCCCGCACATATCACATATGCGCTCCTATTTCGTTTTTCCTGAGCCTGTAAAACCTCTATGTAGGACTTTAAAGACTCGTCAATACGCCGGCAGTAGGTGATGATCATATCAAGCACCCACAAGCCGTCAGCGGTACTAGCTGGACGTAACGGCTACCCGGGTATTGAGCGATCAGAAGATCAGCAAGCAAGCCCGCTCCTACTCCTGCAAAAAGCCTGACAGTGACACTACCGTACAGTCCGGTCTCCTCGTCTGATATGTCGCATATCAGTCTAGGGGTGGTAAACATCAGACCCTAATAACCGATAAGTCTTGCCGATGCGAGGCTCATAACGGGTCGAGAAACTACTGGTAACACTTACCAGTAAATCTCTAAACCAGCCCTGGCCAGGGACTTCCCTATTATGGCCAATCGAGCATAGCGCAATATCAACCCCCAATACCGGGAGAGACGAAACCCCTCCTATCGCTCATTTCCTCCATGTGACTTGGGACTGTACCCAAAAACCACCGTTTTGCACGCCCTCTTGGACGTGGTATGGTGGAAATCAAAGCACAGTGGGAATCACACAAGACCCTATGACGATCTCGGGTCTACAGACTAACCTGTACCAGTGTCACAAGAGAACTGCCATCTAACGTAAGGTATAATACCATCTGGGAGTTCTCGGCGAGTCCGTCCAGTGTACCCAGTCTCCACTGAGCACCCGTATATCATCTCTGATGTGAAACACCAATGGATATGGGATCATCCATCGCCCATCTATATGGGTCGAGAAGCTATACGCTAGTCTACTCTGGTATATCGATGCCCCGTCTTGATATACCCACGACTAGGGACCTTGAAGGATGTACTTTTGGACTACCATATCCCCACTAGTATGATCCGCATCATAGTCCAGGTAGTCAAGTACACATCCTAAGGGCTTTACCAACATGTAACAGAGAGACAATCAGTGTACACGTTAAGCTAATGAGTAACCAGATAGCATACTATCATGTCGAGCAAGAAAGTCCTCCCTATATATGTCCAAGCATCCACTACAATATACATCTCATGTATAGTAATGGCCTCTAGGGCATACATATAACTAACATGAAGAACCAAGTCTGTATACAGCTCGTTCTCTAATGTTCTCCCGAGATCCGCGAGCTCTTCAATATAGCCAATCATCTTAAGGACATGTTCCCCTACAGATGATCCGACGGCCAGCCTCGACTGAAACAAGTTCTTCGAGGTCTCGTATCTAGCTATACGAGATTGCTCTCCAAACAGTTCCTTGGTGTGGAGAAATATGAATTCAAGATCTATATCCTCGTGCCTCCTCTGATGTTCATTATTCATAGAGGCAAGCACGATGAATTTGGCCTTCGCGCAGTCAATCTCCCAGGTCTTGCGGATTTTCTTATCCGCGACACTGGATTCTGGACCGGGGACGGCAGGGGCCTTAGTAGTAAGAACATACCCCAATTTGTCATAAGTTATTGCCATCTTGACATTCCGGAACCAATCTTTATAGTTTGGCCCTGTCAAAATATTTTTATCTAATAATAACTTAAGTCCAGTCATGTTCTGGGTTGTTGCAATTAGGAGAGAGAGAGGAAACACTTTAGCATGATGCTCTTGAAAGTTTAGAGTGGTTTTTAGTTTATCTAAACAGGATGGCTCCCACTGTTTCTCGAATCCTTCCTCAAACCATAAAAGAAGAACTAGTCAGGACTATTCTCACCGTACAATACTTGCTTAACCGTTCAGCCAGGCCAGTGTTGGTACTTCGAGGGAGGTTTTACGAAGCTTTCACGAAGTTCCTTAATTAAATAACCTCTTTTCCCTGGGGGCGAGCCCCGCTGACACCTTTCTCGACACCTACTTGGTTTATAGCATTGATCGTTTAAGTGAAAGAATCTCCCGATGAGTAGCATATACTCACAGTAGGATCGGGATCCAAATATCATCGGGTGATAAAGCTGAAGGAATCCTACCAAAATCATGACACTCCAAATGGTATGCAACTCTAGCAAGTTTCAGTTTCTTTAGAAACTCCCGATATGGATTTCTGCCCTATGCTCTTATGACCTTGGCGTTGGTCAAAATGTCATAGGTCACATGTCAAGTTCTACCCATCATTATCTTGTTAATTTGAACCCACCCGTACATACCTCTGACGTTGGCCAAATGGCAGTACGACTGTCCCAAACCAACTCATCTATCTATGCAACAGATGAATACCCAGCAGCTACCGAACACTATGCCTTGGCGTTGGTCAAAATACATAGCTTGAATACTACTGAATGTAAGTCCATGCTACCCTTCCCCGGTTCTTTGGGGTTGCGGAAATGGTGAAAAAACGATTTTTCTTAGGGTGGTAACATGGACTCAAAATACGGATCTTTGTTAAACAACTACCTAACAACCTAACTAGGAGTTTTACCTACTCGGTTAGGAGGTTATACCTTAACTTGAACTCCTTCGTCTTCAACTCGTTGCGGTGGTCGGATCGGCCTCGCCTCGTCGTCTCCTCGCGCCGAAGATGGATCCACCCGAAAGCTTCTACCTTTTGGCTTCTACTTCAAACTAGAAGAAACTAGAACACTTGGTTTGCTAAACCTTGTGAACTAGGATGAGTAGAGAAGTGATATGGATTTTCTTTTATCTCTAAGGCAATATTTCTCAACTCATGAGAGGGAGTTGCCTTGAGCTAGAGAGAGAGCAAGAGGAAGAGGGAGAGAGCTTGAGCAAGAGAGAGAAAGCAAAAGAAAAATGAGCAAGTCTTTTGCCATCCAAGCTCTCATAATCCAAAAGCATCATAACACATAATGATAATTGAGTGTTATGTGATGGTTATCATCATATCAAAAGGTAATATCATTTCATGCATTAAATGCAATGTGTGAACAAATAAGCAAGTAAAAGTCTTTGCATGAAATGATAGCCATAGTAATGATGGTGGTCAACAAGTCGAACCTAGTAAACCGGTCAACAAAGTCAACCTTGCAACCCAACCATGGCACAATAATACTTAATTATCATTAATCATATTTCTTATTCACATTAGGGTTTAGCAAACATCAATAGTCAACAACCCTAATGAGAATCCTCTGCCTCTGTCTCTGTCAACCGTGCATACACACCCGCATCCGCGTTCCGAGGAACACGAATGCAAACGAGATAAAATCAATCCCAAAACGTATACTAGGATCTGGCTTAACCCAAAGCCCGCTAGTAATAACTGCCTGGACACTAAACGTGCACAAGTGCACGGATGTGACCGAACCCTGTCGCAAAACCATGCGACCTCTACTCTTTTTCCTAAAGGCGAATAGCTCTCTGTGTGGGACTCTAAAGACTCGACACTACGCTGGCAGTGGGTTTAACCACAGACCGCAAGTGGCACTAGCTATGCGTAACGGCCCCCAGGTAGATGCCGATAAGAAGACGGACGAGGTGAAACCCATCTGAACTCCTACTGAGCCTGAATGCGACAGTCTCCGTACAGTCCGGTCTGTTCGTCTGAGAATATCGCATGGCGGGCCTAGGGGGTGGTAAACGTCAGTCCCCTAATAGCGGTACAAGTCGTGTCGGAGTGTAGGCCAGAACACCCTGAGATAACACTGGAAACCTACCAGAATATCTCGCTTGCCCTGGCCAGGGACTACTTGTGTAATGGCTCTCCTAGACACATCGTGATATCAACCCCCAATACTGGGAGAGACGAATCCTGTCTAACCGTCACTGCCTCCTAGTGCTTCGGGACTGCACCCAACTACTACCTGTTTGCACGACTCCTTTGAGCCATGGTTGGGTAGTAATCAAAGTACAGTGGGAACACACTCGAGGTGAAGTGACTGTGTCAAGTCAGCGGACTAAGCTGTACTCATGTCACCTGGGAACTGACAACTGACGATAGGTATAGTACCAACCAATCAGTTCCCGACGAGTCATGTCCAGTGTACCCATAACCTAACGAGCACCCGCATACTATCTCAAGTACGACGTACTGACGGCTGTGGGACAGACCGTCTCCCCTGCTGGGATGAGAAGTACATACGCTAGTCTACTCCGGAGTATCGATGCCCTGTCTCGATAGTCCTACGACTAGGGACCTGTATAAGGATGTACTTGTGGATTACCCAGCCCCCACGAGTGTGACTGCAATCACAACGCTGGTAATCAAGCAAAGATCCTAAGGGCTCCACTAATGTGTATAGGTGATATACTAAAATAAACACATGTACACATTAAAGTGGAAACAAACCAAGTAGCATACTACCATTTTGAGCAAGATTGTCTGTACAACTGTGAATATCCCAAGCTCCCATTAAGTAATATACAAACTAGTATGATACAGTAATGGCCTCTAGGGCATATACACTAACAATCTCCCACTTGCACTAAGGCCCTGTACTGGCGTATCGAAGACCTATCATCTCGATCAGCCGCTCGAACTGAGTCTGGGGCAAGGCCTTGGTGAATGGATCTGTAGTGTTATCTTCTGAAGCAACCCTCCGAACCTCGATCTCCTGGCGATCCACGATCTTCCTGATCAGGTGATACCGCCTCAAGATGTGTCTGGATTTCTGATGGGACCTGGGTTCCTTTGCTAAAGCTATAGCCCTGTTGTTGTCGCAATACAGAGGTATTGGATCAACAATGGACGGAACCACCTGAAGTTCTTTCAAGAACTTCCTCATCCAGATGGCTTCTTTTGCGGCATCAGCAGCAGCGATGTGTTCCGCTTCCATCGTCGAGTCAGCAACGGTTTCCTATTTGGAACTCTTCCAACACACCGCCCCTCCATTGAGGGTAAAGACAAAACCCGACATGGACTTAGAATCATCCTTGTCACTCTGGAAGTCAGCAAAGGCCTCGATCTGGAGGTCTTTTCTGCCATACACCAAGAACATCTCCTTAGTCCTTCTCAGGTACTTAAGAATGTTCTTTACCGCTATCCAATGTTTCTCCCCAGGGTTTGACTGATACCGGCTTACCACACTCAGTGCATAAGCTACATCCGGTCTAGTACACAACATCGCATACATTATAGAGCCTACCGCAGAAGCATAGGGTATAATAGACATGCGATCCCTTTCCAAATCAGTCTTGGGAGATATCTCTTTGGAGAGGGTGATCCCGTGACAAGCCGGTAGATTACCGCGCTTGGAATCTTCCATACTGAATCTTTTCAGTATGGTGTCGATGTACCTGGACTGCGAGAGTCCTAACATCCTCTTGGATCTATCACGATGGATCCGGATCCCTAGAATGTAAGTGGCATCACCCAGGTCTTTCATGGAGAACCTGTGTGATAAGAACCCTTTGACAGATTGTAGCATAGGAATGTCATTTCCTATCAACAGAATGTCATCCACGTATAATACGAGGAATACGACAGTTCTTGCTACAAATCTATTATAGATGCATGCTTCATCTGGATTTTTGATAAAGCCAAATTCTTTGACCGTCTCATCAAAACAGATGTTCCAACTCCGCGATGCCTGCTTTAGTCCATAGATGGACTTAAGCAACTTGCACACCTTTCCGCTGCTCCCACTCTGAATGAAACCCTCTGGCTGGTCCATATAGACACACTCCTCTAAATTTCCATTTAGAAAAGCGGTCTTTACGTCCACCTGCCAAATCTCATAATCGTGGAAGGAAGCGATGGCAAGAAGGATCCGAATGGATTTCAGCATAGCCACTGGAGAAAAGGTCTCGTCATAGTCCAAACTAGGTCTTTGACGAAAACCCTTTGCAATAAGTCTAGCTTTATAGGTCTCAACCTGTCCATCTACGCCAATCTTCTTCTTGAAGATCCACTTGCATTCTACGGGTTTTACCCCATCTGGAGCAACGTCCAAAGTCCATACTTTGTTGGTGTACATAGACTCCATCTCGGTCCGCATTGCATCCAGCCATTTTACCGAGTCAACGCTCTGAACGGCCTGCTAGAAGCTAGTAGGCTCATCACTATCAATGATGCAATCCTCTCTATCCACGTTTATGAGAAAACCATAATATCTCTCGGGCGGATGAGACTGCCTACTACTCCTGCGGAGCGGCATAGGAATGTCCTGTTCTTTTGAACCCTCTGGTTCTACTAAGCTTTCAGTAATAGTCTGTGGTTCTGGAATTTCTTCCAGTTCTATTGCGCTCCCACTTATTTCCTTTTCTAAGAACTGGTGTTCTAGAAAGTGGGCATTACGAGAAACAAAGACCTTTTGTTCCTCTGCGTAATAGAAAAGATACCCCCTGGAGTTCTTTGGGTATCCCACAAACTTGCACAGTACTGAGCGTGCCTCGAGTTTGTCCGCATGCTTCTTTTTGACAAAAGCTGGACATCAGATCTTCAGATATTGAAAATAGGGTTTCTTCCCACTCCATATCTCACATGGTGTGGTAGGCACGGTCTTAGTGGGAACTCGGTTCAAAAGATATGCAGCTGATTCTAGTGCATATCCCCAGAATGATCGCGGTAACTCAGCGTTACTCATCATGGAACGTACCATATCCAATAGGGTCCGGTTCCGTCTCTCAGATACACTGTTATGTTGCAGAGTGTATGGAGGAGTAAGCTGAGAGAGAATTCCATTTTATTTTAGGTAATCCAGGAACTCGGCACTCAAGTATTCGCCACCTCGATCAGATCTCAGTGTCTTGATACTTTTGCCGGTTTGTTTTTCTACTTCATTCTTATATTCCTTGAATTTTTCAAAGGCTTCAGATTTATGCTTCATTAAGAAGACATATCCGAACCTTGAAAAATCATCCGTAAAAGTAATGAAGTAAGAATAACTGCTTCGCGCATGCGTTGACATTGGACCGCACAAGTCGCTGTGTACGAGTCCCAAGAGCTCGCTCGCTCTTACCCCGTGTCCAGTGAACGGAGTCTTTGCCATCTTTCCTTTGAGACGGGATTGACAAGTTGCATATGAATGATATTCGAATGAATCGAAATATCCTTCTGTATGTAACTTCGTCAACCTTCTCTCATTGATGTGACCCAGTCTACAATGCCATAAGAAAGCATGATTGATTTCTGAAGACTTTCTTTTGTGTGTATTCTGGACATTGAAAATATGTGGTTGGTTTAATACGTATATACCATTGTTTAATGTACCTGACCCAATCAAAACTTGATTAAGGTGAATGTTCACAACATTACTTACAAATGCAAATTCATAACCTTCTTTAGATAATAAAGATACAGATATGATATTACAGGTTGCATTGGGTATAAAATAACAATCACGCAAAACCAAAACATGCCCATCTGACAATCCCAGGTGATAGTCCCCCACGGACTCAGCATCCATGCCAGCTCCATTTGCAACTCTGAGGGTCATATCACCTGCCTTCAAAACCCTACGCCTTCTCAATGCCTGCAAAGAATTACAGATATGAGATCCTGATCCGGTATCCAATACCCAGGATGTAGAGTTTATTGATAGACAGTTTTCAATAACATACACACCTGAAGCTGAAGCCGCAACTTGCTTCAGATCCTGGGTTCTGGCCTTCCAAGCCCTGCAATCCTTTTTCCAGTGTCCACTCTTGTGACAGTAAAAGCATTCTTCCTTTCCCACAAGCTTTCCCGCTACCTTTGTTACCTTTGCCTTTCCCTTCGTATCCACTTTACTAACACCGCCCCTTGGTTTGGCGGGGGCTTTCTTCTTCTTTCCCTTGGCTTTCGCCTTGGACCTAGAAGAGGAAGATCCTCCAACAAACAAAGTGGATGTTTCCCTACCTTTCTGTAGGGTGCCCTCTGCACTCCTCAGCATGTTGAGGAGTTCTGAAAGTTCAACTTCTTTTTCTTGCAAGTTGAAGTTCAGGATAAACTGGGTGTAAGTGGAAGGAAGGGACTGGAGAATCAAGTCCGTGTAGAGCTCGTTCTCTAATGTGGTCCCTAGGTCCGCGAGCTCCTCAATGAAGCCAATCATCTTAAGCACGTGTTCCGCTACCGATGATCCGACGGCCAATCTTGCTGAAAACATCTTTTTCGAGACTTCGTATCTGGCGATGCGTGATTGCTCTCCATACAGTTCTTTTGTATGAAGAAATATGGATTCCTGGTCCATATTCTCGTGCCTCCTCTGATGTTCATTGTGTTAGTTATATGTATGCCCTAGAGGCCATTACTATACATAGGATGTATATTGTAGTGGATGCTGGGACATATATAGGGAGGACTTTCTTGCTCGACATGATAGTATGCTATCTGGTTGATCTTTACCTTAACGTGTACGCTGATTGTCTCTCTATTACATGTTGGTAAAGCCCTTAGGATCTGTACTTGACTACCTGGACTATGATGCGGATCATACTAGTGGGGACATGGTAGTCCATAAGTACATCCTTCAAAGTCCCTAGTCGAGGGTGTATCGAGACGGGGCATCGATATACCAGAGTAGACTTGCGTATACCTTCTCGACCCATACAGATGGGCGATGGATGATCCCATATCCATTGGTGTTTGACATCAGAGATGATATACGGGTGCTCAGTAGAGACTGGGTACACTGGACGGACTCGCCGAGAACTCCCAGATGGTATTATACCTCACGTCAGATGGCAGTTCTCTGGTGACACTGGTACAGAGTAGTCTGTTGACCCGAGATCGTCATAGAGTCTTGTGTGGTTCCCACTGTGCTTTGATTTCCATCTTACCACGTCCAAGAGGGCGTGCAAAATGGTGGTTTTTGGGTACAGTCCCGAGTCACATGGAGGCAATGAGCGATAGGAGGGGATTCGTCTCTCCCGGTATAGGGGGTGATGTTGCGCTGTGTTCGATTGGCTATAACAGGAAGTCCCTGGCCAGGGCTGCTCAGAGAATTGCTGGTAAGTGTTACCAGTAGTTTCTCGACCCGTTATGAGCCTCATATCGACACGACTTATCGAGCTATTGGGGTCTGACGTTTACCACCCCTAGGCGAGATATGCGACATATCAGACGATCAGACCGGACTGTACGGTAGTGTTACTGGTCGGATTCACTGGAGTGTGAGCGGGCTTGCTCGTCGATCTTCAGATCGCTCAATACCCGGGTGGCCGTTACGTTTAGCAGACCGCTTGCGGCTTGTGGGTGTTTGATATGATCATCATCTGCTGCCGGCGTATTGACGAGTCTTTAGAGTCCTACACAGAGGTTTCCTGGCTCAAGCGAAACGAAATAGGAGCGCATATGAGATATGTGCGGGACCGAGAATAATACGAGTATGTGATACTGTATTCGATTCTCGCGATGTGACATTTATCGGTTATATGCGATATAGCCGGCTTATCGGATCAAGTGTTGATTCGATAAGATGTTACTAATGGTACCAGTCGGTTATATGCGATATGACCGGATCGTTAAATCAAGTGTTGATTTAATGATTTAATGCATAATTATATATTTGATATATTACTTTGCGTTAACTAGTATTGGTTCACTTTAAATGGATTTTCTCGCTCGGTTGTGCGCATTGCATATGCGATATGATTTTGTGCACTTGTTTGTGTCATATTTGATGATACATGCAAATTAGGGTTTGTGTAAAGAATTAAACCTTGGTTAAAGAAATGGTTAGGGTTTTTATTTGATTATTCATTTATTCATTTGTTTTTATTTTTGGAAAATAAAATTGCATAAAATAGAATGGTGGCTTCTTTTGTTTTCTTTCATGAAGCTTCATGAACTTTTGACTTAGTCACCATTTTGTCTCACGCTTAACCCTAACCAATTCAATTAACTCAAGTTAATTCTCTACACCTAACCATGGTGAGAATTATGATAAGAATGGATTTTTATTTATTCTTTTATTCTTATCATAATACTTATCTTCTTCTTGCTCTTCTTCTTCTTCATTCTTCTTTGAAGAAAACCAAGCTCCATCAATGGTGATTGTTGGAAAAGAGTGAGAAATCCAAAACTAAAGTTAACCCACTTCTTATTTCTTCATCATCTACCTCTTTCCAAGTAGTAGAGTGTGTTTACTTCACAAGTTTCTTGACTTGGTGAAGTTGTGAGCTTGATCTAGCGATGCCTCGACGTAGATCATCTTCGGCATGGACATCGACGACCTAGCTTGCCCATTCTCCGACGAAGCCGACGCTAGAGCCCGGATTTGATTTGGACAGCGAAGAGGACTTCGTTGCGGAGCTATGGAGGTGGAGCACCGGATCTACAAAGGTTGTATTTCCGTATCTCTTAGTTAATTGTTAACTAGTTTCTTTTTCGCCTAGATTTCTAGCCAACGATCCGTAGTCGGGTTTCTCGGCACCTAGATTTTTTGAAATTGGCATGGTTGATGCCTTGTGAGACCTCATTAGGATGCCTAGGAACCCTACAGTGGTATCAGAGCCTAGCTAGAGCCTTAGGCGAAGTCTAGACGGAATTTGAAGTCCGAACGACCCGAAAACCCAAACCGGAATATGCTCTCTGGACTTTTTCCGAAAATGCGGATTTTTGTGTATTAAAAATGCCTAAAAAATTCAATAAATAATTATAAGAATTACTGTGCAAACTCAGGCGAAAGATTCATCTAACAGAGCGCGGAACCACGGCAGAAGCACTGCTTATGCGGCGGTTCCGCGGCTAGGTGATGACATCACCTTCCACTTGTTGCACAGTAATTCCTATTTAATTATTATGGATTTTCTGGGAATATTTAAAATTTATTCCAGAGTTGAATGTTCTGAGTTGTTTTGGGGATTCGGTGTTTCGATCGGGGTATCAAATTTTGTCTATGTGGCTTTCCGGATAAATTTTTAGAATATGTTAAAAAGTTCGACCGGATATAAATACCCAATTTTTCCCCTGTCGGGAAATTTCCAAGTGTTGGATTTTTCCGTAGTTTAACGACGTTCTAAGTAGTGCAAGTAACGCGATGGACCCTCTAGAAGACAACAAACCTTAACTCGATTATGTGACCGTCTTGAACTGCCCTTTGAACCTTCGGGTTTGGGGCAGTACGGCGTGCCACATGTGAGGCGTTGGCTTGACCCTTCTACGGCTGGACCGTCGGTACTGAGGCACGAATTGAATGTTGTTAGACTTATTTCATGTGTTGAGCTGTATCGGGAAAACTTGGGTGTTCGATTGTTCGATCGAAAAGTTTAACATTTTCTATTTATCTGGAATGGGATACAATAATTGGAATTCACAAATAGTTATGAGATAACTGAATGAATGTTATAAACATAGCACTTTAGTCTCACTTGATCGATTGCCACGGAATTTTGATGTGATCAAAACTCCGTCGCAATCACGTAGCGTACGCGGATACTCGCCGGGTAAACTTAATAGACAGCCTCACTCCATAGCCCCGACCAAGTGACTGTAGGAGAACCCCGTCGCCGAAAGCATCCGTTCGGGTGCTCGCGGTAGCGGTGTTCCGCCTTGGTGCACTTCGTCGACGGTATCGGGGGTGCGGCCGTCTACTGAAGTTTGCGACGAGCATTCGATCAGGATGTCGGGAATCTTGTTGAATTGCCCGACTTGATATTGAAAAGTGTTTTCGATTTTGAGACTAAAATGCGGGGTTTATAATTGTTAGGCATGCGATGTCTAAGTAATTCATTTGGTCAGGCATGCGATGTCTGAGGTGGTTGCGGATTCCAACTGTTGTAGTTTTACACTTTCTTTTCTGTGACCGTAAGTGTAATATGTGATATCGCCGGTTTCGTTGCTATATGTCAACAACAATTGGGATGCGCATATTTACTTACGTTGATGACATGTGATATTATGTGTTGCTGGATATGTTATATTGGATCGTCGTGTTTGAATAGCCGGGGGTTTTTATGTGAGATGAGTGTTTTTTTCATTTTTATTCATGTAAAAACTTGTATGTAATATTCTTTTATTGGGGCGCTTTCAGGTTGCGGAAGTTGTTGTTGGAGATAGTGCCCTCAGAGTCAATTATTGGATCACAGGCACGTGATTGCAATGATTGAGGAAGGACCTATCCCGGTAGGACAGTCTTACTCGAGATGATAGTATGCTATCTGGTTCATCTTTATCATCGTGTACTGCTTTAGGTGACCTGACATGTCGCTATTGCACGTTGATAGAGGCCCTAGGATTCTTGCTTGACGACCAGCAGTATGATGGCGATCATATACGTGGGAGCTGGGGTCTATAAGCACATCCTTAAATGGTCCCTAGTCGTAGGAGTTTCGAGACAGGGCATCGATACTCCATTAGTAGACTAGTGTATACAGTCGAGACCCCGACGAGGGGCGGTGGCCGGTCTCACAAGCCACTGGTGTCAGTTGGTTCACCTAAGATGTATACAGGTGCTCATTGGGTTATGAGTACACCGGACAGGACTCGCCGGGAACCTGCTAGTTGGTCTTGTACCAGATGTCAGATAGCAGTTCCCTGGTGACATGTGTACAGGTTAGTTCATCGACCTGAGATCGTCATTTGTCTCGTGTGAGTTCCCACTGTGCTTTGATTACTACCCTACCACGGCTCAAAGGAGTCGTGCAAACAGGTTTTAGTTGGGTACAGTCCCGAGCCACATGGAGGCAGTGAGCGGATCTGCAGGGGTTCGTCTCTCCCGGTATTGGGGGTGAGGTCGCGCTGTGTCTAGGAGAGCCATTACGCAAAGCCCTCGGCCGAGGCAGGAGATTTACTGGTAGGTATTCCAGTAGTATCTCAGGGCGTTCTGGGCTACGCTCCGACACGACTTGTACCGCTTTTGGGGGTCTGACTTTTACCAACCCCCTAGGCCCGCCATGCGATACTCATAGACGAACGGACCGGACTGTACGGATATTGTCACTGACAGGCTCAGTTGGGTGTCGGGGTGAGCTTCCTCATCGACGTCCCTGTTGGTCAATAGCTGGTGGCCCGTCACGTATTGGCTTATACCTCTGACGTGCCAGTGGTTAAATCCATAGCCATAGTATTGACGAGTCTTTAGAGTCCACCACACTTACAGTTACTCAAGCTTTCGGGCGAAACGCTGTAGAGGCCGTATGGAGATATGGCAGGATCCGATCAGATACGTGCGGTATTGCACGGATCAGGATCGGACAGTTTTGTACTAGGTGCCGTATAGTTATATGGCAGGGTTCGATCAGATACGTGCGGTATTGCACAGATCAGGATCGAACGGATTTTACTAGCCGGCTTTGGCTTAAGCCGGTCATAGTCTAGTACAGTGTAGATTTTGTCTCATTGCATTTGTATCCGGTCGGAATACAGATGCAGGTGTGTATGCACAGTGTCGGGGTTTTCCTGTAATTTATTACAGGACCAGTTTTCTGGAGTTGCCAGTTTGCATTCCGTTCCGGCCGGTTTTCCTTTGTTCTTTCCCGGCCGGACTTTTCCGATGGAAGGGGTAATTTGCAGTTTTGCAAATTACACTTTGTGGGGGGGTTTCTTGTAAAAGTTTGATTATGATAGATATCTTTTCTTTCATCCATTGACTTGGTTTTTAAAGTGAAGTGAAAGGTTATGGTGGCATAGTGTTTTAAGCATGGTTGATGTTTTGTTGACCTTGGATGTGGTCACCCCTCTCTTGCTCCTACACTCACCTCCCTCTTGCTATCATATTATCATTCCTCCACCATTCTAATTCTAACTTGAAGAAAAGTCTTTCATGGTTATGAGAAAAGAGAGAGGAAGAAAAAGAAAGAGAGGAAGAAAAAGAAAGAGAGAAAGAAAAAGAATGAGAGAGTTCATCTTGATTATGTGAGGAATTCTTCATCTCCTTCTTCTTCTTGTTTTAGAAAAATGAAAGCACCATTTTTCTTAACCCCAATCCTCCATCATGGCAACTACAAACCCCAAATGAGATTGGCATTATCTACTACACTTCCTACAGCACATCTTGAGCATGTCGAGTTGCCGGCTTCATGCTCGAGTTGCCTCGGTATTGAGGCGGGAGCCCGTAAAAGACGAAGGCGATGTGGTGCCCTTTCCGGCGAGGAGGCGACGATATGGAGACTACACTTTCCGCGGGAGATCGGGGCGATGATGAGAAGACCGGAGGACTCGGATCTCTTGGTATACTTCTCACTCCATCTCTTGTTAGCTAGCGTAGGTTAATGGTTAACGATCCGGGTTTTCTTTGTCCGCGGTAGCGCCGGTTTCCGAGTAAGGAAAATTTTTTATTCCGCAATTTGGCCTCGAGTATGACGGCCGGGGCGTTGCCGTGGCGCAACATGGTATCAGAGCCACGCCATTAACCTTACCTAGCTTTTGTGTAATGTGTTTTACGTTTCCGATCGAACAAAATCCCGAAAACACGTATTTCATGTACATCAGTTTTCTGTCGATTTTTTCCGGGCTCGAAAAATTTTTCAGGTGGTTGCAGAATGATGTACAAGGAAATATAAGAAATCTGAAAAAAATTGGTAGCCTGAATCATTCAATCCACCGCGGAAGAGCGGCCAAAGCAGTGCTTTGGCCGCGCTTCCGCGGCCAATTAATCTGTTCACTGTACTATTTTTTTTCAGATTGTCTTGCACTTGATTTTGTGGCTTTTGGGATATTAAATTTGGGCCCAGTTTCTCTGTGAGTGCTACAGTTTTGATTGGGGGCCCACTTGTTAATTTTTGGTCAATCGGAAAATTTTAAACACATTATTTCACAGTATTTACATTATATCTGCGACCGTGAATGTCACTCGATCGGTAAATCCGGTCTAACTGCTATAGCCCGGTTAGACGGATTTGCGAACGTGACTTTCACGTTGATGTTCTATGTTTATGCTGTGATGTTGCGGATCGGTCGTGGGGGATAGCCTGGATGCAATGCTAGTACAGTTTTGTTGTATTATGTACATTTGATATTGCGGGGCGAGCGTCCGACATGTGGACTGCCGTCACTGCCTGTTTGTATTATTCTTTTGGGGCACGACCTGGTTGCGGTCGATGTACCCGGTGTATGTATATTTTACTTTCTGTACTAGGGTTACCCCGCGGTGGGGTGCACGGATAGCCGGGTTCTGGAGGGCAACGGGCCCGCATCTCAGGGCATTGAGACGGAGGGGGCTTCAGTCCAGGATTGGCGGGCTATTCGCCGCACTCGTAGGGGGTACAGGTTGACCCAGGAGGGGTGCCCAAGTTACCGGATTCCGTGAAGTGCTGGGTGGTCCATTCACGGTACTGAAGGGGGCTGCCTCGCTTCAGGTTTTGGCGGGTGACTTGCCGCGCCCGTAGGGGTCTAGGATTTCATTGCACAGGCTATCCACACGACCAGGGGAACGTCGGGTTTCAGCAGCGGCTCTGTGAAACCCGGGGCTTCCAGATATCTGTATTGTTCTGTGATGCTGTAGATTTCTGTGATGTTGCTTTTTATTCACGCCTTGAGCGAAATACTATATATTGGTATATATATTAGTAGATGTTGTATATGTTTTACATCCGCGCTAGTCCAGTCCCCGCTCTGCCGTTAGTTAGCTAACCTAACGGGTGATGACGGGACCCAGTGGCGAATGCGGATGGCATATACGTACGTCAGTATATTTTCGTTCTTTGTGGTGTGATCTTTTGATGGGACTGCATTGATTCGGATCAATGCAAGTTAAACAAACCTAATCTGATGTTGTTGGAACACTTTTTCAAAAAAGCTGTTATTGCAAGGACGTTCTCTTTTGTTTTGCATAGTGGTATTCATTTGGAATATCCTGCTCCTCAGTCGACGAGGCAAGGGCCGAGATCCCTTCACCGGGAGTGACCCCTTGGACAGAAGTTTGCGTCAGGGCATTAACTTCACTATAGCCGATTACTTTTGCTTTGCATCGTGGTATTCAGTTGGAATATCCTGCACCCCATTCTACGGGGAAAGAGCCGAGATCCCTTCACCGGGAGTGACCTCTTTAGTAAAAGTTTTCGTCACTATATTTTTATAAAAGTTATCCAGTTCCTTCAACGATATCAAGTTCATTACGTTAAAGGTTTTCGCCAGAAACCATTCGTAGCCCTCCGTCATTTCGGATTAGTATTGCTTAGTATTCGCGCTACGTTTGTCGTTGCTATTCGCCGAGGCGTAGTGTGCGGTAGCTCTGTAATGCTTTCTGTCGCATGGATATGTGGATTGGTTAGGACAGTCGTGCGACTTTGTTGATTATTCGTCAAGGGTCGTGCGGGTGGGTTTAACGCAATCAAGATAATGACGGGCTGAACTTGACTAGGACTTTTTGATTTGTTGATTATTCGTCAAGGTCACTTGGGTCCTAGGGGTAAAAATCACATCGGGAGTTTCAAAAGAACTGAAACTTGCCAAGCATGCGCATACCTTCTGGAGTGTGGTGACTTGAGTGGATTCCGTCAAGTTATCATGCGATGATAGTTGGATCCCGATTCCCACTGATGAGTTGGTTTACTCCTCGGGTGATCCCGACTAATTCTTCTTTCAGGTTTGGAGGAGAATTTGAGGTACAGTGGGAGGTTTCCTGATTAGATAAATTGGTAACCATTCTGATCTAGGTTAGAGTGCACGCTGAGTGTTTCTTTTCTCTCTCTCTCTTTGGCAGCGACCATTGACCCGACCCTGGACTATGACTCAGTGACCAAGTTGACCGAACCTTCTTAACACTGGCTTTTGGATTGTCAGAGTTGCAGACCTCATTGCCACTCCTACTTTTACCCTTTTCTCCAGGACACCCCGTATTACTACGAACGTCCACTTCCATTGGACAAAACCATCGTATGGTTAGATACGAACTCGAAGGACTTCGAGGATGGTTTCTGGTTCTGGAGAAAACGGATAGGACTATTCAGTTGTCTTTTCTTTTCACCTTCTCTCAGGATGCGAGTACTCCTTGGTTTAGGAGTAGTACACCTATTACGCAAATTGGATAGTCTTCTTCCAAACCATAGGCTGGTGCCGACCGGTAGGGAATGAAGAAAACCAGTTAGCCTAAAACGGTGTACAGAAGGTATTAAGTTCAGACAAAGCAAGGGATTAGTAAGAGGGCAAAGTAAATTGCGACTGATATTCACGACCAAACCAAGTATTTCTTCGCCAATCCTAAATCACCTTTGTATTTCTCCAGGACACTCCGTATCACTACGAAGATCCACAGTTTATTTGGATACTCCATCGCATGGTTATATACGAACTCGAAAGGAACTTGTTCCAGTTCGGGGATGGATTCTGGTTCAGGAGAAATAGGAATAAAGTACATTCAGATGTCTTTTATCTTCACCTTCTCTCGCGTTGCGAGTGTTCTTAGGATTAGGACAGTACACCCTTTATGCTTTTTGGATAGTCTTCTTCCAAACCATAGGCTGGTGCCGAACGGTAGGGAAGGAAGAAAACCATTTGGCTTAAAAGGGTGTACAGAAGGTAATGACTAAAGACATATAAAGAGATTTGGAAAGGTGGCAAAGAATTATACGGTTACAGTTGTGAATCTGGATAATGGAAGAGGCATTACTAGGAATACCAGAATTCCCCACAGAAACATTTCAATGTTTCAGTTTCACTGTGTAATGTTAAAAGAATAACTGATTTCCCGATTAGACACTTACTCCAGGGTATGTATTTACCAGGTATGATTCTCACATCTGTATGGTTTTACAGATGAGGAGTGGGAGTAAGTTATTGGGAATTGGGTGATCGTCCTCATTATATCGGGATTCGTTGTAATCGGTGATATTTGAGGAAGTCACCTGGGTTGTTTGCCGGTCGGCAAATATTTGGTTATGAATATCCGCTGTTGTGCACCAATTTCAAATTGATATATCTGTACGTCTATTTTTATAGAGTGAGATATACTTTTTGATATTATGTCGATGACATTTACCTATATCAGTGGATGGTTAGGTAAGGAGCATTAAACAGCGGTGTAATTCTTCTTAACCATAAGTACAGTTTTCAACCTACGACACACAGTGAAAGAGTTGTTAGACTCAGCGGACTTATACAGAGTATTGTATGTTGTCCAGTGTCCATTAGGACAGAGGGGTTGGTCCTCATACTATATTCTGTTTACTTTTAACTTCTCCAGTTCTTAGACATGTGCTTCGTGGAAACACAAGGTCTGAGTTTTGAGGAGTTATTGGTATAAGAATAGAGTAGAGAACCAGGTATTGCAAGTATCGGGATTCTTCAAGATGATCGAAGATGTAGATACTTGTGTATGGTATTCAGTTGATAGTAATGAGAACTTGCTTCTCTTTCAGGTTACTCATAATTGGAAGCATTCCTAAGTTGAGTAACGCTGATCGGCCTCCTTCCATTTAGTTGACATGCACTGGAGACAGCTGCATGATTTGAATCTGGTTCAATTAAATCAGTGCCTCTGGTTCTATATTGGATATAGAACAGTTCATATCTTAACGATGTTAAGGTACGGGGAGTTGTCCGGCTTATGCTTAAAACCAGACTCCGGATAACTCAAGGCACGTTTCTGTAATGGCCGTTTGTGGGTTGACCCAGGCTATGACGAGGGTTGACTTTCTACCATCTGGATGAACAATAGCAATATTGTTCTAGACTCGCCACAGTTTTATTAAAAAATGCATTTTTTCAAAAACGGCAGTGGGAGTATGGTAGAACTGGAAGTGATTCCAGAACCGCAAACGATTACTGAAGATTTAATAAGGAACCTAAAGATTCAATATGATTTGACATTCCATTGGCCACTCCGCAAATAAGGTGGGTAACTTCAGGCACCCGAGAGGTACTCCGGTAGCCTCAATGACGGTGACAGGGAAGTTCTTGTTTACCCACACTTGCCATTGTTGTTGTTCCAGGCTGCGAGACCCGGCAGGAGGATGAGTATAGCGTTGTTCTAAACTAGCTTTAGAAGTGCACGTCTATATGACTCTACCAGAGGGTTGTCGTAGTCAGTGGGAGCAGCGGAAGCATTGGTGGACATCAGGCTTATGTCTATTTATAGACTAAAGCAGATGTAGCGGAGATAGATCATCTGTTTCTGATGTGACAGTCATGGGTTTGACGTCATCAGAATAGGGGATGGATCTGTTTAGAAGGTAGTAGGAAGTGATATTCCTATACTACGATCAGTTATACTTTGGTCGTCACACAGTGTTTTCTCCACATGGGACTTGGATATTATATCAGACATACTGGTTACTAGACCTATGGTTTTAGATCTAGATTTGGGTGGTTTCCCAATCAGGGTACCTTGACAGCATTCTAAGAGTATTTAGAATGGACGACTCCTGGCATGGTAGTGTACCTGCAGGTAATGGAGTCACCCTCTCTAAAGGTGTCTTATAGACTAAAGGGGAGAGGGATACTCATGATTGGCAGATCACTTACTTAGGCAATTGAGTCAATCATGAGATGTCAAGTACCACACCAGATGTTGTTCTTGCACTAGATGCAATAAGTTGATATTAATCCAATCCTGGAAAAACAGTAGGAAGCAGTTTTAGAACATAAGTGAATGTTCTAGGGATATGATAACGGCTGCCTCTTTTAGGAGACGGTTATCACTCCAGGCTTCCAAGGTGACATGGACGACAAGGAGGTTGTCAGAGTTATAGTTCTCCTTCTGACGAGGGACAGTATTTTGGACAGGTGGTCCAAGGCAATACTGAGGGAGGCTTGGCGCAGGATACTGATTAAGTTCAGTTGATGATACAGTCTAAGAAGTTTGGATTTGGAGTTCATTTATGAACTAGGTCCCATCAGACATCCAGACATTCCAAGACAGGTATTGCTCATTTCGGGAGATGGCTTTCTCCGCGAACTTGAGATATAGAGAGACATAGAAAGAAACTTCACAGCGGATCCACTCACTGAGGCTATTCCTCGAACGCAATAGTTTCGCAAACGAGTTTTGTGAGACTGACTAGTAGAGGAGTTGGGTGTTCAGTATCACACGGGCTGTGAGTATGCGGCATCGCAATAATTAGCCTTGAGTGCAAGTGGGAGATTGTTGGAGATAGTGCCCTCAGAGTCAATTATTGGATCACAGGCACGTGATTGCAATGATTGAGGAAGGACCTATCCCGGTAGGACAGTCTTACTCGAGATGATAGTATGCTATCTGGTTCATCTTTATCATCGTGTACTGCTTTAGGTGACCTGACATGTCGCTATTGCACGTTGATAGAGGCCCTAGGATTCTTGCTTGACGACCAGCAGTATGATGGCGATCATATACGTGGGAGCTGGGGTCTATAAGCACATCCTTAAATGGTCCCTAGTCGTAGGAGTTTCGAGACAGGGCATCGATACTCCATTAGTAGACTAGTGTATACAGTCGAGACCCCGACGAGGGGCGGTGGCCGGTCTCACAAGCCACTGGTGTCAGTTGGTTCACCTAAGATGTATACAGGTGCTCATTGGGTTATGAGTACACCGGACAGGACTCGCCGGGAACCTGCTAGTTGGTCTTGTACCAGATGTCAGATAGCAGTTCCCTGGTGACATGTGTACAGGTTAGTTCATCGACCTGAGATCGTCATTTGTCTCGTGTGAGTTCCCACTGTGCTTTGATTACTACCCTACCACGGCTCAAAGGAGTCGTGCAAACAGGTTTTAGTTGGGTACAGTCCCGAGCCACATGGAGGCAGTGAGCGGATCTGCAGGGGTTCGTCTCTCCCGGTATTGGGGGTGAGGTCGCGCTGTGTCTAGGAGAGCCATTACGCAAAGCCCTCGGCCGAGGCAGGAGATTTACTGGTAGGTATTCCAGTAGTATCTCAGGGCGTTCTGGGCTACGCTCCGACACGACTTGTACCGCTTTTGGGGGTCTGACTTTTACCAACCCCCTAGGCCCGCCATGCGATACTCATAGACGAACGGACCGGACTGTACGGATATTGTCACTGACAGGCTCAGTTGGGTGTCGGGGTGAGCTTCCTCATCGACGTCCCTGTTGGTCAATAGCTGGTGGCCCGTCACGTATTGGCTTATACCTCTGACGTGCCAGTGGTTAAATCCACAGCCATAGTATTGACGAGTCTTTAGAGTCCACCACACTTACAGTTACTCAAGCTTTCGGGCGAAACGCTGTAGAGGCCGTATGGAGATATGGCAGGATCCGATCAGATACGTGCGGTATTGCACGGATCAGGATCGGACAGTTTTGTACTAGGTGCCGTATAGTTATATGGCAGGGTTCGATCAGATACGTGCGGTATTGCACAGATCAGGATCGAACGGATTTTACTAGCCGGCTTTGGCTTAAGCCGGTCATAGTCTAGTACAGTGTAGATTTTGTCTCATTGCATTTGTATCCGGTCGGAATACAGATGCAGGTGTGTATGCACAGTGTCGGGGTTTTCCTGTAATTTATTACAGGACCAGTTTTCTGGAGTTGCCAGTTTGCATTCCGTTCCGGCCGGTTTTCCTTTGTTCTTTCCCGGCCGGACTTTTCCGATGGAAGGGGTAATTTGCAGTTTTGCAAATTACACTTTGTGGGGGGGTTTCTTGTAAAAGTTTGATTATGATAGATATCTTTTCTTTCATCCATTGACTTGGTTTTTAAAGTGAAGTGAAAGGTTATGGTGGCATAGTGTTTTAAGCATGGTTGATGTTTTGTTGACCTTGGATGTGGTCACCCCTCTCTTGCTCCTACACTCACCTCCCTCTTGCTATCATATTATCATTCCTCCACCATTCTAATTCTAACTTGAAGAAAAGTCTTTCATGGTTATGAGAAAAGAGAGAGGAAGAAAAAGAAAGAGAGGAAGAAAAAGAAAGAGAGAAAGAAAAAGAATGAGAGAGTTCATCTTGATTATGTGAGGAATTCTTCATCTCCTTCTTCTTCTTGTTTTAGAAAAATGAAAGCACCATTTTTCTTAACCCCAATCCTCCATCATGGCAACTACAAACCCCAAATGAGATTGGCATTATCTACTACACTTCCTACAGCACATCTTGAGCATGTCGAGTTGCCGGCTTCATGCTCGAGTTGCCTCGGTATTGAGGCGGGAGCCCGTAAAAGACGAAGGCGATGTGGTGCCCTTTCCGGCGAGGAGGCGACGATATGGAGACTACACTTTCCGCGGGAGATCGGGGCGATGATGAGAAGACCGGAGGACTCGGATCTCTTGGTATACTTCTCACTCCATCTCTTGTTAGCTAGCGTAGGTTAATGGTTAACGATCCGGGTTTTCTTTGTCCGCGGTAGCGCCGGTTTCCGAGTAAGGAAAATTTTTTATTCCGCAATTTGGCCTCGAGTATGACGGCCGGGGCGTTGCCGTGGCGCAACAGTTGTCACCTTTGTATATTATTTACTTTTCCGCACTAGGATAGACCCAAGGAGGAGGGCACAAGTAACCGGGTTCTGGAGTCCAGTGGGAGACCAACTCGAGGAGTCGAGTCCGGGTCTCCTAACTCCAGAATTGGTAGGGTTGCTTGCCGCTCTCGTAGGGGTCTAGGGGTGTGGGTTTGGCTATTCATCACGACCGTGGAATCCGTGTTTTATACTGGCTCGTATTGAAAACACGGACGTCCTAGTATATCCAATATTTCATATGATTCTTCTGCTGCGATATCTGTGATGTGATCATGTGATGTTCTGTGATAGATATAGTATATAGTATATATGATATATTATATAGGCGTTACTTATGTTTTACACCCGCGCTAGCCCTGCCCCGCTCTGCCGTTAGTTACCTAACCTAACGGTGCACGAGGGGACATCGAGGCGAATGCGGATGGCATAAGTGTACGTCGTATTTATCTGTGATGTTTAGGTATTTAAATGATGGGACTTCATTAATGTGATTAATGAAATAAAAGAAACCTAAGATGTTGTAGAATCGAATTTCAAAATAAAACAGGTAGCTACAGTTCTTGCTTTGCACATAGGTATATACGATATATCCTGCACCTTATTCGATGAGGAAAGGACCGAGATCCCTTCACCGGGAGTGACTCCTTTAGCAATAACTGGCAGATGCTACACACTCGGTTTGTCTTTTGATTGCTTTTGAGTGTTTTTGCTTTGCACAGTGATATATATGATATATCCCGCACCTCATTCGACGAGGAAAGGACCGACGATCCCTTCACCGGGAGTGACTCCTTTAGCAAAACTAGAAAAGCCTCAAAAACACTCCATTTTAAAAATCATTTAATTCTACAACGATATCAAGTTCATTACGCAATAGGTTTTCAGAAAAACCTGTCGTAGCCCTCCGTCATTTCAGATAAGTACTAGTTAGTATTCGTGCTGCGGTTGTTTGGCATGCGTCAAGGCGTAGTGTACGGTAGCTAACTAGTGCTTATCTGCCAGCATATGATGCGATTGGATTAGGGTATTCGTACGGCGTTGTTTGGCATGCGTCAAGGGTCGTGCGGGTGGGTTTAATTCAATCAAGAAATGTACGGGTTGAACTTGACTAGCAGACTATGGGTTGTTTGGCATGCGTCAAGGTCATAGCGAGCTAGGGGCAAAATATTATCGGGAATTTCAAGTGTTGAAATTTGCAATGAGATTGCATACCTTCTATGAGATAGTTGGATCCCGATACCCGCTGTGAGTAAGAGTTACTCCTGGGAGAGTTTTATACATTACAATTAGCCGATCAAGTTGGTGTCTAGAAAGGTGTCAACGGGGTTACGCCTCTGGGAAAACGAGGTTTACATTAATTAGGTTCGTGCGAAAGCACGGGGGACCTCCCTCAAAGTACCGACACTGGCCTGGCTGAAAGATTGGCGAACTTATAGTGTGTAATTAATCCCGGCTAGTCTTTCCTTTTAGGGTTTGAAGGAAGATTTGATAAAAAGCAGTGGGAGCCATCCTGATTAGATAAAATAATAACCAATCTATTCTTGCAAGAGCGCACGCTGAGTGTTTTCTTCTCTCTCTCTCCAGGTAGCGACCATATCACGCCTTAATCAAGATAATAATACGGATTATTGACCGAACCCGCTTGTTATACTGAGCTGGGGAACGTTGGTCCCACTCCAACTTATAATTGTTATAAGACAGAGCAGGAATTTGGGGAATACCAGATTTCCCGTGCCGCCCAAACGAAGAGAGTGCATGATGATGCATCATCTTCGGGTGTGTTCATTATACAGAACTGTTTCTCAGTATCCTTTACGTCCTGGGTATGTGATACCAGATCAGGATCCCAGATATGTAATTTGTTACATAGGGCTACAGACAGGTAGAGAACTGAGAACGGGTGATAAGTTTCATGAGGCAGAAAACGGGGCAAGTGTTGCAGCCAAGTCTGTTGGTCACTGTCACCCTGTATTACAAATACATTGATCCTGAACGAATGTTATTAGATACCGAACCTGATATACCAAATCATATCACTCTCTTTGTTATTAAAGAAAGGATATAATTTTGTATTGTTGGATAATGTTTTGAACATTTCCTATATCAAAAGTTGATCGGTTCAGGCACGTTATCTAAAAGCATTGATGTTCTAAATCAAACTACAGTTCTTAGTATACAGAACACACACAAGAGGAAGAGTTCAGAAATGAACAAATCCTTCTTGAGGTATTGTAGACTAGGTCATATCAATGCGACCCGACTAGCTAAGTTCCACATAGATGTATATTTAAAACAGTTTGAATCTACATCTTATGAAACTTGCCAGTCATGTCACAATGATAAGATGACCATAGCTCCGTTTATTGGAAACAGAGAAAGAGTTAGTGAACTCATGGGATGATACATGTTGATGTATGTAGGTCCCCAGTCTACACATGCCAAGACCGGTTCTTTGTACTTCATTACATTCTCTGATAATCTCTCGAGATTCAGACATATGTTCTTGTTGAAACACAAGTCCGAACCTTTTGAGATATTCACAGAATATAAGTTAGAAGTAGAGAACCAATACGGGTATAAGTATTATGTCCTATGATGAGATCAAGGAGGAGAATACTTGAGCACGGAAATACTGGACTAGTCTAAAGGAGAATGAGATTCTCTCTCAGCATTACTCCTCCGTATACACTATAGCACGATGGTATATCGGGGCGGAGCAATAACACCCTATGTGATAAGGTGTGCTCTATGATGAGTACTACTGAGTTACCTAATTCCTTTAGGGAGTTATGCACTTGAGAAGTTGCATACCTATTGAATAGGGTTCCAATCAAATCAGTTGCCTACCGCTTCATATGTGATATGGAAAGGGAAGAGCCCATATCTTAAGTTGGTTAAGATTTGGGGTTGCCCGGCCTATGTCTAAAAGCAAAATCCGGACAAGCTCGAGGCAAGATCTGTTATGTAGAACTGGAAATTTTCCAGCTATACAAACTGCAGCTGATGATTTGATAGAACCAAAGGATTCGATAGTTACCAATGAACCTCAGCCTCTCCGCCGATCTAGTAGGGTTCCTCACCCACCTGAGAGATACTTCGGTTTCTCTATGACAGTGGGAGCTAGGATTGCATCATGAGATGATGACCCAACTTGTTTCGAGCTGGCCATCAGGAGTAGGACTCTGAAAGAATGGCTGGATGCTTAGCGATCTGAGATGGAAGCCTTATACACCAACAAAGTATGGACTTTGGTTGCTATATCTGAAGGGTTAAATCCCCATCAGGAGCAAGTATATCTTGAGAAGATTACTTGGTGTACATGGAAAAGTTGAGACTTTCAAAGCTAGACTTGTGAAAGGTTTTTCGTCATCGACCAGGCGTGGATAATGATGAAACCTTTTCAAGTAGCTATGCTTAAGTCCATCCAGATCCTGCTTGCCACGGCTACATACCATGACTACGATATCTGGTGGTTGGGTGTCATGACTGCTTTTCTAAATGATGTTTTAGAAGAATGCGTCTATAAGTACACAGCCAGAGGGCCTCGTAGACAGTGGGAGCAGCGGAAACGTGTACAAGATGCTTTATAGGATTATAGCAGACATCGTGGAGTTGGAACATCTGTTTTGATGGATTAGTCAAACAGTTTGACATCATCAAAATGGTAGATGAACCTTGTATATACAAAAAGGTAGTAGGGAGTATGGTGGTGATCCTCGTAGAGTACGTGGATGACATACTCTTGATAGGGAAAGAGTTTCCTATGCTACGCTCGATCAATCTCCGCTTATCACAATGATTCTCCATATAGGATCAAAATGATACCTCCTAAATCCTGAGTTTTAGATCTATGAGATAGACTTAATTGGATGTTAGGATTCTCACTAGTTGTAGTGAGACGGTATCAACAGATCCTGGGGAGAATCGCTGGAAGGGTTCCAGTGTGATAAAGACGACTGAATGTCAGTCGCAGGCATTGCCTTTACCCTCAGTAAAGGGACGGTATGTTGGAAGAGTTCCAAGCTAGATACCGTGGCATACTAGACGATAAAGGCTGGATACATCGCTACTTAAGATGCTACCAAAGTGGCTGTCTGGGTGTATATTGGTTCATGAGATGAACTATGTTCCTCCCATTGTGTGACAATGGAGTTGTGGCTTATGCCAAGGAACGCAGGTCCCATCAGTGATCCAGACATATTCTAAGGCAGTATCACCTGATCGTGGAGATGGTTGATCTCCAGGTGATCAGGGTTAGGAGAGCAGACTCAGAGGACAACACAGCGGATCCACTCACAAAGGCCTGTTCCCAGAGAGAGACTTTTATGGGATGGTTGAGTATGAGATACTACAACCACTGCTATCAGATGGCCCTAGTGCAAGTGGGAGATTGTTAGTTATATGTATGCCCTAGAGGCCATTACTATACATAGGATGTATATTGTAGTGGATGCTGGGACATATATAGGGAGGACTTTCTTGCTCGACATGATAGTATGCTATCTGGTTGATCTTTACCTTAACGTGTACAATGATTGTCTCTCTATTACATGTTGGTAAAGCCCTTAGGATCTGTACTTGACTACCTGGACTATGATGCGGATCATACTAGTGGGGACATGGTAGTCCATAAGTACATCCTTCAAAGTCCCTAGTCGAGGGTGTATCGAGACGGGGCATCGATATACCAGAGTAGACTTGCGTATACCTTCTCGACCCATACAGATGGGCGATGGATGATCCCATATCCATTGGTGTTTGACATCAGAGATGATATACGGGTGCTCAGTAGAGACTGGGTACACTGGACGGACTCGCCGAGAACTCCCAGATGGTATTATACCTCACGTCAGATGGCAGTTCTCTGGTGACACTGGTACAGAGTAGTCTGTTGACCCGAGATCGTCATAGAGTCTTGTGTGGTTCCCACTGTGCTTTGATTTCCATCTTACCACGTCCAAGAGGGCATGCAAAACGGTGGTTTTTGGGTACAGTCCCGAGTCACATGGAGGCAATGAGCGATAGGAGGGGATTCGTCTCTCCCGGTATAGGGGGTTGATGTTGCGCTGTGTTCGATTGGCTATAACAGGAAGTCCCTGGCCAGGGCTGCTCAGAGAATTGCTGGTAAGTGTTACCAGTAGTTTCTCGACCCGTTATGAGCCTCATATCGACACGACTTATCGAGCTATTGGGGTCTGACGTTTACCACCCCTAGGCGAGATATGCGACATATCAGACGATTAGACCTGACTGTACGGTAGTGTTACTGGTCGGATTCACTGGAGTGTGAGCGGGCTTGCTCGTCGATCTTCAGATCGCTCAATACCCGGGTGGCCGTTACGTTTAGCAGACCGCTTGCGGCTTGTGGGTGTTTGATATGATCATCATCTGCTGCCGGCGTATTGACGAGTCTTTAGAGTCCTACACAGAGGTTTCCTGGCTCAAGCGAAACGAAATAGGAGCGCATATGAGATATGTGCGGGACCGAGAATAATACGAGTATGTGATACTGTATTCGATTCTCGCGATGTGACATTGATCGGTTATATGCGATATAGCCGGCTTATCGGATCAAGTGTTGATTCGATAAGATGTTACTAATGGTACCAGTCGGTTATATGCAATATGACCGGATCGTTAAATCAAGTGTTGATTTAATGATTTAATGCATAATTATATATTTGATATATTACTTTGCGTTAACTAGTATTGGTTCACTTTAAATGGATTTTCTCGCTCGGTTGTGCGCATTGCATATGCGATATGTTTTTGTGCACTTGTTTGTGTCATATTTGATGATACATGCAAATTAGGGTTTGTGTAAAGAATTAAACCTTGGTTAAAGAAATGGTTAGGGTTTTTATTTGATTATTCATTTATTCATTTGTTTTTATTTTTGGAAAATAAAATTGCATAAAATAGAATGGTGGCTTCTTTTGTTTTCTTTCATGAAGCTTCATGAACTTTTGACTTAGTCACCATTTTGTATCATGCTTAACCCTAACCAATTCAATTAACTCAAGTTAATTCTCTACACCTAACCATGGTGAGAATTATGATAAGAATGGATTTTTATTTATTCTTTTATTCTTATCATAATACTTATCTTCTTCTTGCTCTTCTTCTTCTTCATTCTTCTTTGAAGAAAACCAAGCTCCATCAATGGTGATTGTTGGAAAAGAGTGAGAAATCCAAAACTAAAGTTAACCCACTTCCTATTTCTTCATCCTCTACCTCTTGCCAAGTAGTAGAGTGTGTTTACTTCACAAGTTTCTTGACTTGGTGAAGTTGTGAGCTTGATCAAGCGATGCCTCGACGTAGATCATCTTCGGCATGGACATCGACGACCTAGCTTGCCCATTCTCCGACGAAGCCGACGCTAGAGCCCGGATTTGATTTGGACAGCGGAGAGGACTTCGTTGCGGAGCTATGGAGGTGGAGCACCGGATCTACAAAGGTTGTATTTCCGTATCTCTTAGTTAATTGTTAACTAGTTTCTTTTTCGCCTAGATTTCTAGCCAACGATCCGTAGTCGGGTTTCTCGGCACCTAGATTTTTTGAAATTGGCATGGTTGATGCCTTGTGGGACCTCATTAGGATGCCTAGGAACCCTACACATTGTCCATAGAGGCAAGTACGATGCACTTGGCCTTCGCGCAATCGATCTCCCAAGTCTTACGGATTTCCTTATCCGCGACGCTGGAGGTGGGACCTGGGACAGGGGGAGCTTTGGTGGTAAGGAGATACCCCAACTTGTCGTAAGTGATTGCTATTTTGACATTCCTGAGCCAATCTTTGTAGTTTGGCCCTGTCAGTATGTTTTTATCTAGTAATAACTTAAGTCCGGTCATGTCGATTGGTCGCTGCAATTAGGAGAGAGAGAAGAAACACTTTAGCATGATGCTCTT
Source organism: Agapanthus africanus (assembly GCA_030015575.1). Lineage (NCBI taxonomy): Eukaryota > Viridiplantae > Streptophyta > Magnoliopsida > Asparagales > Amaryllidaceae > Agapanthus > Agapanthus africanus. Next base: position 465,260,256 of record CM057348.1, read on the forward strand.
GCAAGTTTAGAGTGGTTTTTAGTTTGTCTAAACAGGATGGCTCCCACCGTCTCTCGAATCCCTCTTCAAACCATAAAGGAAGAATTAGTCGGGATCAATCTCACCATACAATACTTGCTTAACCTTTCATCCAGGCCAGTGTCGGTACTTCGAGGGAGGTTTTCCAACGCTTTCGCGAATTTCCTTAATTAAGTAACCTCTTTTCCCTGGGGGCGTAGCCCTGCTAACACCTTTCTAGACACCTACTAGGTTTATAGTATTGATCGTTAAGTGAGAAATTTCCCGAGGAGTAGCATATACTCACAGTAGGATCGGGATCCAAATATCATTGCGTGACAAAACTGAAATAATCCTACCAGAATCATCACACTCCAAATGGTATGCAACGCTAGCAAGTTTCAGTTCTTTTGAAACTCCCGATGTGGATTTTTGTCCCATGCTCTTATGACCTTGGCGTGAGGTCAAAATGTCATAAGTCACATGTCAAGTCCTCCCATCACTATCCAGGTTAATTTGAACCCACTCGTACCTACCCTTGACGTAGGCCAAAATGGCAGTACGACTGTCTCAAACCAACGCATTCTATCTATGCAACAGATAAATATCCGGCAGCTACCAATCACTATGCCTTGGCGTGAGGTCAAAATACATAGCTTGAATACCGCCGAATATTTAACTGAAATGATGGAGGGCTACGAATGGTTTTGGCGAAACCGTGAACGTAGTGAACTTGATATAATCGATGGAACGAGATAGCTTTTAAAAGGAGTGGCTCAAACTCCGCATTTAAAAGTTGGTTTTTGAAAAGAACCGAGTGGTTTTGAAAGTGTTCCAACGACTTTTACTTGGTTTATTTTCTTGCATTAATTTTAATGTGTCCCATCATTTAATCCTACCATTGCAGAAAACAACCAAAATATGACGTACGCTTATGCCATCCGCATTCGCCACGGGGCCCCGTCATTACCCGTTAGGTTACTTAACTAACGACAGAGCAGGGGCTGAACTAGCGTGGATGCAAAACATAAGCAACGCCTAAATAGATACCATATAAAGATATATTGCAATGATAGCCATTCCAGATCACAGATGAACACATTGGATATACTAGGAATCCGCAATTCGTACGAGCCTGTAACGAAAAGCGGATTACACGGTCGCGGTGAATAGCCAATACCCCACCCAAGACCCCTACGGGTGGGGCAAACTACCCGCCAAATACCCGAAGTGAAGCAACCTCCCTCAACACCGTGAGTAGGCCACTCGACACTTCGAGGTACCTGGTAGTTTGTGCACCCCCTCCATGGGTCTATCCTAGGAGCAAAAACAGTAAAAGAAATTATACAATGACGGCTACAACCTCATCCCGGTTGTGATGCCATATAAATAATATTACATCAATTACAAATTACATGAATTGAAAGAAAAGAAAACTCTCATCTCACAACCCCCCGGCTATTCACCCGCGACAATCCAATGAATTCATATATACATACCATGAACATTACAGATCACAGATATGTATAACCCCCACTAATCGACGTATAGCGATTAGCAGACGTTCAATACATATAACACATCACAGATATAAACCCGTTAGCTTAAGTCTTTAGAAGTTCGATCAAAATACGGAATTTTAAGCCCCAAAAACAAATTTTGCTTTCTGGAAAATCTGGGCAGATAAATTATATTGTAAAAATCCCAAAACACCGCACTGACCACACTGCAAGGAAAATCGCCCACGGCCGAGTCAACTCGGCCGCGGATCCACGGCGGGCGCAAGCTCCAGCCGCGGTTCCGCGGCGCGTTGATCGGCTCACTGGACCATTTTCCTACAGTGTGCTCTAAAACCCCTGAGCCGAATTTTAAAGTAAGATTTATTATTTTTGGAACAGGAAAAAAATTCGGCAGAAACTATACTTTTCGGGTGTGTTTCGTGACTTTTTCTCCAATCGAACTTCTAGTTACTTTGCTAGCATGTTAGATAGTGTTTAACTAGGCTCTGATACCACTATAAGTCCATGCTATCCTTCCCCGGTTCTTTAGGGTTGCGGAAATGGTGAAAAAACGATTTTTCTTAGGGTGGTAATATGGACTCAAAAGACGGATCTTTGTTAAACAACTACCTAACAATCTAACTAGGAGTTTTACCTACTCGGTTAGGGGATTATTCCTCAACTTGAACTCCTTCGTCTTCAACTCATTGCGGTGGTCGGATCGGCCTCACCTCGTCGTCTCCTCGCGCCGAAGATGGATCCACCCGAAAGCTTCTACCTTGTGGCTTCTACTTCAAACTAGAAGAAACTAGAACACTTGGTTTGCTAAACCTTGTGAACTAGGATGAGTAGAGAAGTGATATGGGTTTTCTTTTATCTCTAAGGCAATGTTTCTCAACTCATGAGAGGGAGTTTCCTTGAGCTAGAGAGAGAGCAAGAGGAAGAGGGAGAGAGCTTGAGCAAGAGAGAGAAAGCAAATGAAAAATGATCAAGTCTTTTGCCATCCAAGCTCTCATAATCCAAAAGCATCATAACACATAATGATAATTGAGTGTTATGTAATGGTTATCATCATATCAAAAGGCAATATAATTTCATGCATTAAATGCAATGTGTGAACAAATAAGCAAGCAAAAGTCTTTGAATGAAATGATAGCCATAGTAATGATGGTGGTCAACAAGTCCTGTTGGATATAGTGCCCTTAAAGTCAATTATTGGATCGCAGGTACGTGATTGCAATGATTGAGGAGGACCTATACCGGAAGGACAGTCTTACTCGAGATGATAGTATGCTACATGGTTTGCCTTTATCAGTCGTGTACAGGTTCAGGTGACTGATCACTGGTACACGTTGATAGAGCCCTTAGGATCTTGCTTGACTACCAACAGTATGAGGGCGATCATATACGTGAGAGTTGGGTAGTCTATAAGCTCATCCTTAATCGTGGTCCCTAGTCGTGGGAGTTTCGAGACAGGGCATCGATACTCCGGAGTAGACTAGTGTATACAGTCGAGACCCCGACGAGGGGCGGTGGCCGGTCTCACAATCCACTGGTGTCAGTTGGATCACCTAAGATGGATACAGGTGCTCATTGGGTTATGAGTACACCGGACAGGACTCGCCGGGAACCTGCTAGTTGGTATTATACATATCGTCAGATAGCAGTTCCCTGGTGACATGTGTACAGGTTAGTTCATCGACCTGAGGTCGTCATTTGTCTCATGTGAATTCCCACTGTGCTTTGATTTCTACCCTAACACGGCTCAAAGGAGTCGTGCAAACAGGTAGTTTTTGGGTACAGTTCCGATCCATATGGAGGCACGTGAGCGGATCGACAGGGGATTCGTCTCTCCCGGTATTGGGGGTGGAGGTCGCGCTGTGTCTAGGAAAGCCATTACACCAAGTCCTTGGCTAAGGCAGGTGAGATTTACTGGTAGGTACTCCAGTAGTATCTCAGGGTGTTCAGGGCTTGTCTCCGACACGACTTATACAGCTATTGGGGGTCTGACGTTATTAGCCCCCTAGGCCGGATATGCGATACTCATAGACGAACTGACCGGACTGTATATACATGGTCACTGTTAGGCTCGGTAGGGTTTCTGGATGAGTTCGCTCATCAGCCTCCCTTGAGGTCAGTCCATGGGCAGCCGTTACGCACAGCTAGTGCCGCTGACGGCTTGTGGTTAAACCCACTGCCAGGGTACTGACGAGTCATTAGAGTCCCTCACAGATAGTTTCCCAAGTTCGGGCGAAACGTTGTAGAGGCCGTATGGTTTTATGGCAGGGTTCGAAAAATGCACGTGCATTTACGCACGTGTTATTTTTCGGGCAGATAATACTGGTGGGCTTTGGTTTAAGCCGGATCCATGTATTATACAGAGTAGATATAATATCTTTGTCTCAGTTGCATTTGTATTCGGTCGTAATACAAATGCGGGTATATTTCTACAGTTACGGGGTTATCCTGAAATTCGTTTCAGGATCACTTTTGGAAGTTGCCAGTTTCCAGTTTTCTATCAGCCGTTTTTAACATTTGGTTAAATACGGCTTTATGTTTTCTTGAGATGTGTGTGGAAGCTTCTAGAAGGTTCTAGAAGTGGTGAGGTGTTTAGTGAGTCATGGTTGCATTTAATGATTCCATTAATGCATGATGACAAGGTTAATGATTCATCATTTTATTAATTGTGTTCACACTTTGTGTTCACACTTGATATTTTCTCTTATTGTTACCTCCCCCTCACCTACACTCACCCCCCACCTCCATATATATGGCCGGCCCCCTCCTCTCTCATTCACTCACTTGGTAGAAAAAGAAATGGTTGTTTGGTTAAAAGATTATGATAGTTTCGGTGTATGGAATTTCACAGCTCATTTCATTCCATCACCCGATTCCAATGGCAACTTCATTAACCGTTCGTCCATGACTTTGGACGAAGCGAGACAAAGTCTTCTACTCATTCTCTACATCATTCTTGGTCGTCTCTTTTAGCAAACTTGACGACCGATTTGCCTCGAGTCAGAGGCGGGAGCCCGTTTAAAGATCCCATGACGTGGTGCCACCTGGACGAGCAGATCGGACATCGACGAGATCGGAGCAGCCGCAACGGAGCGTGGGATGATGGTTGAAGAACGAAGGACTCGGATCATTCAGTATAACCTTTCTTCCCTCTTTATAGATTGTTAGTTTAGCGTTAATGGCAGATCCGGGTTATAGTATGCGATAGCGCCAGTTATAAAAGTTTTTGTTCCGCATTTTGGCGTCTGAAAGACGGCCGGAGCGCTACCGTAGACTTACATGGTATCAGAGCCACGCCATTAAGCTTTACTAACTTGTGCTAACGCGTTTAAAAGATCGATCGAACGGATTTTCAAAAACTACAATTTTCAAGTCTAAAGTTTCTGTTGAATTTAAATCTGGTCTAAACATTTTTTTAAGCATCTCAGAAAATCAAGCAGGCTTTTAAAGGACACAGAAGAAATTCGACCCACTGATCCGACCGTACGGCCGCGGAACCGCCGCCAAAGCTATGCTTTGGCCGCGGAACCGCGGCCGTCTAGGTGAATCAGTGGGCCATCTTTCTTCTGTGGATTCTACTTGGGAAATTGTAGTTTCTGGAACTGTTCATTTGGGCCCAGTGTTTTTTACTGTACAGCAGATTTGCGTGGGGCCCATTTCGGGAAATTTAGTCGATCGAAATTTAAATGCGTTAGTTTACAGTACTTACATTATATCTCCGACCGTGAATGTCATTTGATCGGTAAACCGCGTCTGATTGCTATAGTTCTTTTAGACGGGTTTGTGAACGTGACATTCGCGTTGATGTTCTTTGTTGTGCTGTGATGTTGCGGATTTGTCATGGTGGATAGCAGTGTGCAATGATAGTGCAGTTTGGATTTATTTGTACATTTGATATTGCGGGGTGAGCGTCCAACATGTGGACTGCCGTCACTGCCTGTTGTATAATATTCTTTTGGGGCACGACCAGGTTGCGGTCGATGTACCTGTTGTACTATTTTTCATTACTGTACTAGGTTTTGCCCCGCGATGGAGTGCACGGATAGCCGGGTTCTGGAGGGCAACGGGTCCGCATCTCATGGCTTTGAGAGACAGAGGGGCCCCACTCTAGAATTGGCAGACTATTCACCACACTCGTATGGGGTACAGGTTGACCCAAGGAGGGATGCTCATGCTACCGGATTCCGTGAAGTGCCGGGTGGTCCATTCACTATGCTGTAGGGGGCTGCCTCGCTTCAGGTTTTTGCGGGTAACTTGCCGCACCCGTAGGGGTCTAGGTTTCATTGCACAGGCTATCCACACGACAGGGGAACGTCGGGTTTCAGCAGCGGCTCTGTGAAACCCGGGGATCCCAGATTATCTGTATTGTTCTGTGATACTTATTACTTTTCTTTAATGTTGCATATTATCACGCCTGGAGCGATTATTGTATATTAGTATATATACTATTAGATGTTGTATATGTTTTACACCCGCGCTAGTTCAGTCCCCGCTCTGTCGTTGGTTAAGTAACCTAACGGGTGATGACGGGACCCAGAGACGAATGCGGATGGAATATACGTACATTTTATTTTCGTTCTTTTCTGGTGTGATTATTAATGGGACTGCGTTGATTCTGATCAATGCAAAGGAAAACAAACCTGTTTGGATGTTGTTGGAACAATTTAAAAAGTGTTATTACAAAGACGTTTCCTTTTGTTTTGCACAGTGATATTCGGTTGGAATATCCTGCACCTCATTCGACGGGGCAAGGGCCGATATCCCTTCACCGGGACTGACCCCTTGGGCAGAAGTTTGCGTCAGGGTAATAACTTCACTATAGTTGATTACAGTTGCTTTGCATCGCGGTATTCAGTGGAATATCCTGCACCTCATTCCACGAGGAAAGAGCCGAGATCCCTTCACCGGGAGTGACCTCTTTAGCAAAAGGTTTTCGCCACTATTTTTTTTATAAAAATCTATCAGGTTCCTTCAACGAGATCAAGTTCATTACGTTAAAGGTTTTTTCGCCAAAAACCAGCCGTAGCCCTCCGTCGTTTCTTATGGATGGTCAGTAATATTCAAGCTATGTTTGTTGGCTTTCGTCAAGGCATAGTGTTTGGTAGTTGCTGGGGTATTCATTTGTTGCATAGATAGATGAGTTGGTTTGGGACAGTCGTATTACCTTGTTGGCTTTTGTCAAGGGTATGTATGGGTGGGTTCGAATTAACAAGATAATGACGGGCAGAACGTGACAGGTGACTTATGATTTGTTGGCTTTCATCAAGGTCATAAGAACATGGGGTAAAAATCATATCGGGAGTTTCTAAAGAAACTGAAACTTGTCAGGCTTGCGCATACCTTCTGGAGTGTGATAACGTGAGTGGATTCCGTCACGTTATCATGCGATGAGAGTTGGATCCCGATTCCCACTGATGAGTTGGTTTACTCTTCGGGTGACCCCGATTGATTCTTCTTTTAGGTCTGGAGGAGAATTTGACAGTACTGTGGGAGGTTTCCGGATTAGATAAAATGATAACCATTCTGATCTAGGTTAGAGTGCACGCAGAGTGTTTCTTTTCTCTCTCTCTTTGGCAGCGGCCTTTGACCGACCCTAGACTATGACTCAGTGACTAAGTTGACCGAACCTTCTTAAAATACTGTCTTTTGGATTGTCTGAGTTGCATAAGTCATTGTCACTCCTTCTTTTACCCTTTGGATTTCTCAGAACACCCTGTATTACTACGGACATCCACTTCCATTGGATAGATCCATCGTATGGTTATATACGAACTCGAAGAAACTTCTTCGAGGATGGATCAAGGTTCAGGAGAAATAGAATTGGTTTATTCAGTTGTCTTTTATTATCACCTTCTCTCAGGTTGCGAGGGCTCCTTGGTTTAGGAGAGTACACCTACTACGCTTATTGGATAGTCTTCTTCCAAACCATAGGCAGGTGCCGAAAGGTAGGGAATGAAGAAAACCAATTAGCCTAAGTAAGGTGTACAGAAGGTAATATGTAAAGACAAAATAAAGGGATTAGAAAGAGGGCAAAGTAAGTTGCGACTGCTATCATTCACGACCAAACCGCGTACTTCATCGCCACTCCTATTTCACTTTTAAAAGAATAAGGTATTATTCAGTTGTCTTTTATCATCACCTTCTCTTAAGATATGAGTACTCCTTGGTTTAGGAGGGTACACCTATTATGCTTACTGGATAGTCTTCTTCCAAACCATAGGCTGGTACCGAACGGTAGGGAAGGAAGAAAACTATTTAGCCTAACGATGGTGTACAGAAGGTAACGACTAAAGAAAAATAAAGGGATTTGGAGAGATGGCAAAGAAATATACGGTTAAAGTCATGAATTGGATTATGGAAGAGGCATTACTATGAATACCAGGATACCCCTACGAAACATTTTCATGTTTCAGTGCATTGTTAATGGAAAACTGTTTTCCCGATTAGATACTTACTCCAGGGTGTGTATTCACCAGGTTTCATTCTCATATCTGTATGGTTTTACAGATGATGAGTGGGTGGAAGTTATTGGGAATTAGGTGATCATCCTCATTATATCGGAATTCGTTGTAATTGGTGATATTTGAGGAAATCGCCTGGGTACAGTTTTCGACCTACAACGCACAAGTTTTGAGTTATTCAACTCAGCGGACTTATACAGAGTATTGTATGTTGTCCAGTGTCTATCAGGACAAAGGGATAGGTCCTCGTACTATGTTCTGTTTACTTATAACTTCTCTAGTTTTTAGACAAGTGTTTCGTAGAAATACAAGGTCTAAGTTTTGAGAAGTTATGGGTATAAGAATAAACTAGAGAACCAGATATCGCATGTATCGGGATTCTTCAAAGAGATCGAAGATGTAGATTCTTGTGATTGGTACTCAGATGATAATAATGTTTTGAGAAACTTGTTTCTCTTTCGGGTTACTCATAATTGGATGGATTCCTAAGTTGAGTAATGCTGATTAGCCTCTCTCCATTAAAGTTGATATGCACTGGAGACAGCTGCATGATTTAAATCTGGTTCCAATTAAATAAGTGCCAAAGTTTCTATATTGGATATAGAATGGTTCGTATCTTAACGATGTTAAAATACGGGGAGTTGTCCGGCTTATGCTTAAAACCAGACTCTGGATAACTCAGGGCACGTTTCTGTAATGGCTGTTTGTGGGTTGGCCCAGGCTATGACGTGGGTTGACTTTCTACCATCTGGAAGATCAATAGTGATATTGTTCTTGACTCGCCACAGTTTTAGTAAAATGGATTTTTTCATAAAACAGTAGTGGGAGTATGGTAGAACTGGAAGTGATTCCAGAACCACAAACGATTACGAAAAATTTAATAGGACCTAAAGATTCAATCAGGTTTGACATTCCATTAGCCACTCCGCAGATTTGGTGGGTAACCTCAGACACCCGAGAGGTACTCCGGTAGCCTCAAGGATGGTGACAGGGAGGTTCTTATCTACCCAGACTTGACACTACTGTTGTTCTAGGCTATAAGACCCAGTAGGAGGGTTGTTGTGGTCAGTGGGAGCAGCGGAAGCATAGTGGGCAAGTAGCTTATGTCTATTTATAGACTAGAGCAGTTATAGCGGAGATTGATCATCTAATTTTGATGTGACAGTCATGGGTTTGACTTCATCAGAATAGGGGATGGATCTGTTAAGAAGGTAGTAGGGTGTGATGTCCTGGTATTTGGATGACATACACAGAGTAGGAAGTAAAATTCTTATACTACGATCGGTTGTACTTTGGTCGTCACACAGTTGTTTCTCCAGACAGGATATGGATATAATATTTGACATTCTGGTTTCTAGATCTATGGTTTTAGATCTGGATTTGGGTAGTTTACCAATGTGGGTACTTTGACAGTATTCTAATGGTTTTTAGAATAAATGACTATTGGCATGGTGGTGTACCTGCAGGTGATGGAGTCACCCTCTCTAAAGGTGTCTTACAGACTAAAGGGGAGAGGGATGTACATGATTGGCAGATCACTTGCTTAGGCAATTGAGTCAATCATGAGATGTCAAGTACCACACCAAATGTTGTTTTTGCACTAGATGTAATAAGTTTGTATTAATCCAATCCTGGAGAAACATAAGGAAGCAGTTTTAGAACAAAAGTGGATGTTCTACGGATTTGATGACGGCAGCCTCCTTTGGAAACGGTTATCATTCCAGGCTTCAAAGGTGACATGGATGACAGAGTGATTGTCAGAGTTATAGTTTTCCCTCTGACGAAGAGGGACTGTATTATGGACAGGTGGTCCAAGAGGATACTGTGGGAGGCATGCTGCAGGAGACTGATTAGGTTCAGTTATCGACACAGTCTAAGAAGTTTGGATTTGGAGTTCATTTATGAACTAGGTCCCATCAGATATCCAGACATATTCTAAGACAGGTATTACTCAATTCGGGAGATGGCTTTCTCCGCGAACTTGAGATTAAGAGAGACATAGAAAGAAACATCAGGGCGGATCCACTCACTGAGGCTATTTCTCGAACACAATAGTTTTACAAACGGGCTTTGTGAAACTGATTAGTAGAGGAGTTGGGTGTTGGTTTCACACGGGCTGTGAGTACGCGACATCGCAATAATTAGCCTTAAGTGCAAGTGGGAGATTGTTGGATATAGTGCCCTCAAAATCAATTATTGGATCCCAGGTACGTGATTGCAATGATTGAGGAGGACCTATACAGGAAGGACAGTCTTACTCGAGATGATAGGATGCTATCTGGTTTGCCTTTATCAGTCGTGTACAGATTCAGGTGACTGATCACTGGTACACGTTGATAGAGCCCTTCGGATCTTGCTTGACTACCAACAGTATGAGGGCAATCATATACGTGAGAGTTGGGTAGTCTATAAGCTCATCCTTAATCGTGGTCCCTAGTCGTGGGAGTTTCGAGACAGGGCATCGATACTCCGGAGTAGACTAGTGTATACAGTCGAGATCCCGACGAGGGGCGGTGGCCGGTCTCACAAGCCACTGGTGTCAGTTGGATCACCTAAGATGTATACAGGTGCTCATTGGGTCATGAGTACACCGGACAGGACTCGCCGGGAACCTGCTAGTTGGTATTATACATATCGTCAGATAGCAGTTCCCTGGTGACATGTGTACAGGTTAGTTCATCGACCTGAGGTCGTCATTTGTCTCGTGTGAATTCCCACTGTGCTTTGATTTCTACCCTACCATGGCTCAAAGGAGTCGTGCAAACAGGTAGTTTTTGGGTACAGTCCCGATCCACATGGAGGCACGTGAGCGGATCGGCAGGGGATTCGTCTCTCCCGGTATTGGGGGTGGAGGTCGCGCTGTGTCTAGGAAAGCCATTACACCAAGTCCTTGGCCAAGGCAGGTGAGATTTACTGGTAGGTACTCCAGTAGTATCTCAGGGTGTTCAGGGCTTGTCTCCGACACGACTTATACAGCTATTGGGGGTCTGACATTACTAGCCCCTAGGCCGGATATGCGATACTTATAGACGAACGGACCGGACTGTATATACATGGTCACTGTTAGGCTCATTAGGGTTTCTGGATGAGTTCGCTCATCAGCCTCCCTTGAGGTCAGTCCATGGGCAGCCGTTACGCACAGCTAGTGCCGCTGACGGCTTGTGGTTAAACCCACTGCCAGGGTACTGACGAGTCATTAGAGTCCCCCACAGATAGTTTCCCAAGTTCGGGCAAAACGTTGTAGAGGTCGTATGGTTTTATGGCAGGGTTCGGAAAATGCACGTGCGTTTACGCACGTGTTATTTTTCGGGCAGATAATACTGGTGGGCTTTGGTTTAAGCCGGATCCATGTATTATACATAGTAGATATACAATCTTTATCTCGGTTGCATTTGTATTCGGTCGTAATACAAATGCGGGTATATTTATACAGTTACGGGGTTATCCTGAAATTCGTTTCAGGATCACTTTTGGAAGTTGCCAGTTTCCAGTTTTCTATCAGCCGTTTTTAACATTTGGTTAAATATGGATTTATCTTTTCTTGAGATGAGTGTGGAAGGTTCTAGAAGTGGTGAGGTGTTTAGTGAGTCATGGTTGCATTTAACGATTCCATTAATGCATGATGACTAGGTTAATGATTCATCATTTTATTAATTGTGTTCACACTTTGTGTTCACACTTGATATTTTCTCTTATTGTCACCTCCCCCTCTCCTACACTCACCCCCCCACCTCCATATATATGGCCGGCCCCCTGCTCTCTCATTCACTCACTTGGTAGAAAAAGAAATGTTTGTTTGGTTAAAAGATTATGATAGTTTCGGTGTATGGAATTTCACAGCTCATTTCATTCCATCACCCGATTCCAATGGCAACTTCATTAACCGTTCGTCCATGGCTTTGGACGAAGCGAGACAAAGTCTTCTACTCATTCTCTACATCATTCTTGGTCGTCTCTTTTAGCAAACTTGACGACCGAGTTGCCTCGAGTCAGAGGCGGGAGCCCGTTTAAAGATCCGATGACGTGGTGCCACCTGGACGAGCAGATCGGACATCAACGAGATCGGAGCAGCCGCAACGGAGCGTGGGATGATGGTTGAAGAACGAAGGACTCGGATCGTTCGGTATAACCTTTCTTCCCTCTTTGTAGATTGTTAGTTTAGCGTTAATGGCAGATCCGGGTTATAGTATGCGATAGCGCCAGTTATAAAAGTTTTTGTTCCGCATTTTGGCGTCTGAAAGATGGCCGGGGCACTACCGTAGACTTACAAGTCCAACCTAGTCAACCGGTCAACAAAGTCAACAAGTCAACAAAGTCAACCTTTCAACCCAACCATGGCACAATAATACTTAATTATCATTAATCATATTTCTTATTCTCATTAGGGTTTAGCAAACGTCAATAGTTAACAACCCTAATGAGAATCCTCTGCCTCTGTCTCTGTCAACCGTGCATACACATCCGCATCCGCGTTCCGAGGAACACGAATGCAAACGAGATAAAATCAATCCCAAAACGTATACTAGGATCTGGCTTAACCCAAAGACCACTAGTAATAACTGCCCGGACACTAAACGTGCACAAGTGCACGGATGTGACCGAACCCTGTCGCAAAACCATGCGACCTCTACTCTTTTGCCTAAAGGTGAATAGCTCTCTGCGTGGGACTCTAAAGACTCGACACTACGCTGGCAGTGGGTTTAACCACAGACTGCAAGCGGCACTAGCTGTGCGTAACGGCCCCCAGGTAGATGCCGATAAGAAGACGGACGAGGTGAAACCCATCTGAACTCCTACCCACGGGGAGGCGGAATAGGTAAAACAATCATTTTGTTTAAGGTAACATCGACTAATTTTACGGATCTTTGCTAAACCCAAACTAACAAACTATCTAGAAGTGCTAAACTACTATGATAGATGATTATACCTCAAGATACTAATCCTCCTTGTTCTTGTTGTTCACCTCCACGTCGGCCTCCTCGATGTAATAGAAGATCCACCCAAGAGTTCCTTCTCCAAGCTTTAACCTCTAACTTGAGGTAACTAAGTTGCTGGGATTGCTAATCCAAGTGAACTAAAAGATATAGAAGTGGATTAAGGATCTATTAGTCTTTCTAACCCTTAGGATCTCAACACATGAGAGGATTAGGGTTAGGTTGAAGAAGAGAAGAGCTTGAGGAGAGAGAGTGTGTATGTGATAATGAGATGAAAAATAACTCTTTTGTATATATCATGAAGCGTGATAATTATCTAATAAATCATATGAGATAATTACAACCATGCTTCATTTAATACATTAGGATGAATCATCTCATGAGTCATTAAGACAATTAATGCTTCATTAACTCATTTTGGATGAATCATCTCATGAATCATTAAAACATTTAATGCAAATAACACATAAACTCTCCACCTCATTTAGTTTAATTCATAAATGAATTAAATCTAAATGAGTCACCTTTCTTCTAGAACCTTCTCGACTAATTACGAGAATGCCCCTCCTATCCGTATGTACGAAAAACAAGGATATACTGAGACTGCATAAATCCAATAATCCAATACTAGAATCTGGCTTAAACTAAAGCCCGCTACTATAATCTGTCCGAACATCATACTTTCACAAGTACACGTATATGTCCGAACCCTGTCGTAAAACCATACGACCACTATATCATTTCGCCTGTAGCAGGGAAACTCTCTTTGTGGGACTCTAAAGACTCGACACTACGCTGGCAGTGGGTTTAACCATAGGCCGCAAAGCGGTACTAACTGTACGTAACGGTCCCCAAGTAGATGTCGATAAGAAGGCCGATGAGGAAACCCATCCGAACTTCTACTGAGCCTGATGTGACAATCTTCGTACAGTCCAGTCTGTTCGTCTAAGACTATCGTATATCGGGCCTAGGGGGCGGAAAGTGTCAGTCCCCTAAAAGCGGTATAAGTCATGTCGGAGTGAAGCCCATTACACCTTGAGAAGCTACTGGAAATTCTACCAGTAAATCTCACTTACCCTGTCTAGGGACTTTGCGTAATGGCTCTCCAAACACAGTGCGATATCAACTCCCAATACCGAGAGAAACGAATCCTATCTAACCGCCACTGCCTCAAAGTGCTTCGGGACTGCACCCAACTGCTACCTGTTTGCATGACTCCTTTGAGCCGTGGTAGGGTAGCAATCAAAGAACAGTGGGAACACACTCGAGACGAAGCAGCAATGTCAAGTCAACGGACTATGCTGTACTCATGTCACCTGAGAACTGTTAACTGACGACGGGTATAATACCAACCAACAGTTCCCTGCGAGTCCTGTCCGGTGTACCCGTAACCCAACGAGCACCTGCATACTATCTCCAGTACAACGTACTAATGGCTGTGGGACAAACCATTTCCCCAACTTGGATGAGAAGCGTACACACTAGTCTACTCCGGAGTATCGATGCCCTATCTTGATAATCCTACGACTAGGGACCTGAAAAAGGATGTGCTTGTAGACTACCCAACACCCACTAGTGTGACTGCCATCACAACGCTAGTAGTCAAGCAAGATCCTATGGGCTCTATCAATATATATTCGCGATATGCTAAAAGAAACATATACACATATTAAGATAAATATAAACCAAGTAGCATACTACTATGTTGAGCAAGACTGTTAATATAACTGTGAATATCCTAAACTTCCATTAAGTAATATACAAGCTAGTATGATACAATAATGGCCCCTAGGGCATATACACTAACAGCTACCGTACACTACGCCTTGACTATAATCAACATACGTAGCACGAATACTAAGTACTCTACTTCCTAAAATGACAGAGGGTTGCGAATAGTTTTTTTAAAAAAACTTTAACGCTTTGAACTTGATATCTTTGTAGAATCCAATGGTTTTAAAAGGAGTAGCTTAAGCTCCGCAATATGAAAACTTGCTTCTTCATAAAATGCCGAGTAGCTTTCATATCTGATTTTACAATATCTTTTTAGGTTTCTTTTATTTACATTAATCTTATTATTGTAGTCCCATCATTTAAGTCCTAAGACATTACATAAAAGAAACGAAAATAGAACGTACAGTTATGCAATCCGCATTCGCCACAATGTCCCATTATGTATCGTTAGGTTACTTAACTAACAGTATAGCGGGGCGGGACTAGCTCGGATGCAAAACACAAGCAACGTTTATTATATATCATATATATAATACATCATTCGTCTCAACATATAAAGTGATCACATCACAGAATATCCACAGCAGAAGCACATATATGAAAATACAGGATATACTAGGAGGTCTGTATTTTGTATTTAGCCAGCAATAGAAAATACGGATTCCACGGTAGCGATGAATAGCAAGCCCACACCCCTATACCCCTACGAGAGCGGCATGTGACCCTACCAATTCTAGAGTTTAGGAGACCCGGTCTCGACTCCTCGAGATGGCCTCCCACTGAACCCTAGAACCCGGTCACTTGTGCTCCCCTCCTTGGGTCTATCCTAATGCGGAAAAGTAAATAATATACAACAATGGTGACATCATCCTCAACCCGGAAGTGGCCTAATAAAGAATATTGCATACAATTAATTTTACATGAATGAAAAGAAAAACTCTCATCTCACATAAAAAACCCCGGCCATTCATTCACGACGATCTTGTACATCATATCTCAGCAACACATAATATCACATATCATCAACGTAAGTAACTATGCGTACCCCAATTGTCATTGATGTATAGCAACAAAACCGGCGATACACCACATACTACACTTACGGTCGCACAAAAGAAAGTGAAGAACTACAACAATTAGAATCGACACTGCCTTTAGATATCATAAACCCGGAATATCACATATTCAGGATTTCATGCCTAACAATGCAAATCTTATATTTAGGTCTCAACCATGAAAACACCTTTTCAAAAAATGCCGGGTAATTCAACAAGATTCCCGATTCTACCAAGGCCAAAATATTAGATTTACACGCAACTAATTACTTTTCACAAAACTAATTAGTGTAGATTCCAATTATTGTATCACATTCATAAACAAACTAGGCGCAATTAAAACATTCGATCGATCAATCGATCAATCATCCAAAGAATTCTCAGATGGCTCAACACTTGAGTCAGATCAAAATATACCAGAGACTGCATCAAGCACATATGGGCCAGCACAAGAAGGCACAGTCCAAGCCTCACCAATAAAGCCGCGGAACCGCCGCCAAAAGACCTTTTTGGCCGCAGTTCCACGGTCATTAAGTCGAGTTAGGAATTCGTTCTTCTTGGGGGCCTATACAATATCCTGCATGATTTTCTGAGTATTTTTAATATGAAAAATTCCAACTTTTGAAAAAATTCCAGAGAGCACTACTTTGGGTGTCGGTTTTCATTCGTTCGAAGTTTTTAACGTCGTCTAGGTTACTCTAAAGCTCTAGTCTTGCTCTGATTTGTAGGGATTCTCTAGCACCATCCTAAGTTATGAGTTGCATCACACATGCTATAAAAAAAATTTAAGGGGGTGCTAAACAATTCCAACCATGAATCGAACTAGAAAAATAGAGTAACAACATACTAGTATCATATACTACAAGTGTCTAACACTAAGTGGGGAAAAATACAACCTTTGTAAACCTCCTCCTTGACTCCTTGGATCGAGTGGGGTTTAAACCGGATGGCTTATGTCCTTCCTGTAAGTCGACGTTATACACCTCACGAGTTGCGGGGAGGCGGAATAGGTAAAACAATCATTTTGTTTAAAACAAATATCGACTAACTTACGGATCTTTGCCAAACCCTAACTAATATCATCATAGGAGGGATTAGCTACTGTGAAAGAAGATTATACCTAATGAACCAAGTCCTTCTTGTTTTCAATGACCACCTCCTCGTCGGCCTCCACTTTGTGACAGAAGATCCACCCGAGAGCTACTACTCCAAGCTTGACCTCTAACTTGAGGTAACTAGGTTACTCAAAGTGCTAATCAAAGCAACCTAGGGAATATAGAGTAGGATTAGGGATTAATAAGTCTTGCTAACCCTTGATCTCAACACATGAGAGGTTAGGGTTAGGGTTTGAAAAGAGAGATCTTGAGGAGAGAGAAGGTGAGAGTGAGAATCCTTTTGGAATAATGAAATCATTGTGAATATATGAAGCATATCATATTATTAAATGAATAACAAATAATAATATGTCATCATGTTTCATTAACTCACATAGTGATTCATCTCATGAGTCATTTAAATCATAAATGCATCATTAACTCCATGGATGAATCACACCATGACTCATTAATCCAATATATGCAAATGCCACCTTAGCCTCCAAGTCATCATCCTTCTAGAAGTTTCTCGAGCTTTTACGAGAATGCCCCTCCTATCCGTGAAAACACGGAAATACTGAGACTGTATAAATCCAATAATCCGATACTAGAATCTGGTTTAAACCAAAGCCCGCTAGTAAAAACTGTCCGAACATCGTACGTGCGTAAAAAAACACGTATGCGTCCGAACCCTGTCGTAAAACCATATGACGTCTATATCGCTTTGCCCGAAGCAGGGAAACTATCTGTGTGGGACTCTAAAGACTCGACTACTACGCTGGCAGTGGGTTTAACCACAGACCGCAAGCGGCACTAGCTGTACGTAACGGTCCCCAGGTAGATGTCGATAAGAAGGCCGATGAGGAAACCCATCCGAACTCCTACTGAGCCTGATGTGACAATCTCCGTACAGTCCGGTCTGTTCGTCTACGACTATCGCATATCGGGCCTAGGGGGCGGCAAGCGTCAGTCCCCTAAAAGCGGTATAAGTCATGTCGGAGCGAAACCCATTACACCTTGAGAAACTACTGGAAAACCTACCAGTAAATCTCGCTTGCCGTGGCCAGGGACTTTGCGTAATGGCTCTCCAGACACAGCGCGATATCAACTCCCAATACCGGGAGTGACGAATCCTGTCTAACCGCCACTGCCTCCAAATGCTTCGGGACTGCACCTAACTGCTACCTGTTTGCACGACTCCTTTGAGCCGTGGTAGGGTAGCAATCTAAGAACAGTTGGAACACACTCGAGGCGAAGCAGCAGTGTCAAGTGTGCGGACTATGTTGTACTCATTTCACCTGGGAACTGTTAACTGACGACGGGTATAATACCAACCAATAGTTCCCTGCGAGCCCTTCCTGGTGTACCTGTAACCCAACGAGCACCTGTATACTATCTCCAGTACGACGTACTGATGGCTGTGGAACAGACCATCTCCCCAACTGGGATGAGAAGCGTACACACTAGTCTACTCCGGAGTATCGATACCCTGTCTCGATAATGCTACGACTAGGGACCTGAAAAAGGATGTGCTTGTAGACTACCCAGCCACCACTAGTGTGACTGCCATCACAACGCTGGTAGTCAAGCAAGATCCTAAGGGCTCTATCAATACGTACACACATATTAAGATAAATATAAACCAAGTAGAATACTACCATGTTTAGCAAGACTGTAAATATAACTGTGAATATCCCAAGCTTCCATTAAGTAATATACAAGCTAGTATGATACAATAATGGCCCCTAGGGCATATACACTAACAATATCCCACTTGCACTAGGGCCATGTACTGGCGTATCGAAGACCGATCATCTCGAGTAGCCTCTCGAACTGAATCTGAGGTAAGGCCTTTGTGAATGGATCAGCAGCGTTC
This sequence comes from Agapanthus africanus, assembly GCA_030015575.1. NCBI lineage: Eukaryota > Viridiplantae > Streptophyta > Magnoliopsida > Asparagales > Amaryllidaceae > Agapanthus > Agapanthus africanus. Next base: position 465,278,924 of record CM057348.1, read on the forward strand.
TCCTCTGTAGCAACTCTCCCGACCTCGATCTCCCGGCGATCTATGATCTCCCTGATCAGGTAATACCGCCTTAAGATGTGTCTGGACTTCTGATGGGACCTGGGTTCCTTCGCTAAAGCTATAGCTCCATTATTATCGCAATATAGCGGTATTGGATCAACGATGGTAGGAACCACCTGAAGTTCTGTGAGGAACTTCTTCATCAAGACCGCTTCTTTTGCGGCATCGCAAGCAGCAATATACACCGCTTCCATCGTCGAGTCAGCAACGGTGTCCTGCTTGGAACTCTTCCAGCACACCGCCCCTCTATTGAGGGTAAAGACATAACCTGACATGGACTTGGAGTCATCCTTGTCACTCTGGAAGCTGGAATCAGCAAAGGCCTCGATCATGAGGTTTTTTCCGCCGTAAACCAAGAATATCTCCTTAGTCCTTCTCAGGTACTTGAGAATGTTCTTTACTGCTATCCAGTGCTTCTCCCGTGGGTCTAACTGATACCTGCTTACCACGCTCAGTGCGTAAGCTACATCTGGTCTGGTGCACAACATTGCATACATTATAAAGCCTACCGCAGAAGCGTAGGGTATAATTGACATGCGATCCCTTTCCAAATCAGTCTTGGGAGACATCTCTTTGGATAGGGTGATTACGTGACAAGCCAGTAAATTACCGCACTTAGAATCTTCCATACTGAATCTTTTCAGTACAGTGTTGATATATCTGGACTCTGATAGTCCCAACATCCTCTTGGATCCATCACGATAGATCCGGATCCCCAGAATGTAAGAGGCATCACCCAAGTCTTTCATAGACAACCTGTGTGACAAGAATATTTTGACAGATTGTAGCATAGGAATGTCATTTCCTATCAATAGAATGTCATCCACGTACAAGACGAGGAATACGACAGTTCGTGCTACAATTTTACTATATATACATGGTTCATCTGGATTTTTGATAAAGTCATATTCTTTGACCGTTTCATCAAAACAGATGTTCCAACTCCGTGATGCCTTCTTTAGTCCATAAATGGACTTAAGCAACTTGCACACTTTCCCGCTGCTCCCACTCTGATTGATTCCTTCTGGCTGATCCATATAGACGCACTCTTTCAAATTACCATTTAGAAAAACCGTCTTTACGTCCATTTGCCAGATCTCATAATCATGGAAGGCGGCAATAGCAAGAAGGACCCGAATGGATTTGAGCATAGCCACTGGAGAAAAAGTTTCGTCATAGTCGAAACCAGGTCTTTGACGAAAACACTTTGCAACAAGTCTAGCCTTATAGGTTTCCACCTTTCCATCTACACCAATCTTTTTCTTGAAGATCCATTTGCATCCTATGGGTTTTACCCTATCTGGAGCAAAGTCCAAAGTCCATACTTTGATGGTGTACATGGACTCCATCTCGGTCCGCATTGTATCTAGCCATCGTACCGAGTCGCCGCTCTAGATGGCCTGCTGGAAGCTAGTAGGTTCATCATCATCAATGATGCAATCCTCTCTATCCCCATCTATGAGAAAACCGTAGTATCTCTCAGGCGGATGAAACGACCTACTACTCCTGCAGAGGGGTGCAGGAATGTCCTGTTCTTCTTGAACTACTGGTTCTACCAAACTTTCAGTAGTAGTTTGTGGTTCTGGAATTTCTTCCAGTTCTATTTCGCTTCCACTTGTTTCGTTTTCTAAAAACCGCTGTTCTAGAAAATGGGCATGACGAGAAACAAAAACCTTTTGTTCCTCTGCGTAATAGAAGAAATACCCCTTGGAGTTCTTTGGATATCCCACAAACTTACACTGCACTGATCGTGCCTCGAGTTTGTCCGCATGCTGCTTTTTAACAAAAGCTGGACATCCCCATATCTTCATATGCTGAAGATAGGGTTTCTTCCCACTCCACATCTGATATGGTGTGGTAGGCACAGTCTTGGTAGGATCCCTTTTCAAAAGATATGCCGTTGATTCTAGCGCATAACCCCAGAAAGATCGCGGTAACTCAGCATTACTCATCATGGAACGTACCATATCCAATAGGGTTCGATTCCGTCTCTCCGATACACCGTTGTGCTGTGGAGTGTATGGAGAAGTAAGCTGAGAGAGAATTCCTTTCTCTTTTAGGTAACCTAGGAACTCGGCACTTAAGTATTCACCACCTCGATCAGATCTTAGTGTCTTGATACTTTTGCCGGTTTGGTTTTCTACTTCATTCTTATATTCTTGGAATTTCTCAAAATCCTCGGATTTATGTTTCATCAAGAAAATGAATCCGTACCTAGAGTAATCATCCGTAAAAATAATGAAATAGGAAAAACCACCTCTTGCATGTGTAGACATTGGACCACATATATCGCTGTGTATGAGTCCTAAGAGCTCGTTCGCTCTTACTCCATGTCCAGTGAATGGAGACTTTGTTATCTTTCCTTTAAGACAAGATTGACAAGTGGCATAAGATTGATATTCGAACGGATCCAAATATCCTTATCTATGTAACTTAGTTAACCTTGTCTCATTGATGTGACCTAGTCTACAATGTCATAAGAAACCCTTATTTATATCTGGAGACTTTCTTTTTAGTGTGTTCTGGACATTGAAAATTTGTAATTGGTTTAAGACATATATACCGTTATCTAGTGTACCGAACCCAATCAAACCATGATTAAGGTGGATGTTAACAATATCGCTTACAAACGTGAAATTATAGCCTACTTTTGATAACAACGAAACCGATATGATATTACACGTTAAACTGGGTACACAAAAACAGTTATGCAAAACCAAAATATGTCCACTCGTCAATCCAAGGTGATAATCCCCTATGGACACTGCACCCACGCTAGCTCCGTTAGCAACCTGGAGGGTCATATCACCAACCTTCAGCACTCTACGGTTTCTCAGTGCCTGCAATGAATTGCATAATTTGTAATTGGTTTAAGAAATATATACCGTTATCTAGTGTACCGGACCCAATCAAACCATGATTAAGGTGGATGTTAACAACATCGCTTACAAACGTGAAATCATAGCCTACTTTTGATAACAACGAAACCGATATGATATTACACGTTAAACTGGGTACACAAAAAAAGTTACGCAAAACCAAAATATGTCCACTCGTCAATCCAAGGTGATAATCCTCTACGGACACAGCACCCATGCTAGCTACGTTAGTAACCTGGAGGGTCATATCACCAACCTCAGTACTCTACGGTTTCTCAGTGCCTGCAATGAATTGCATATATGAGATCCTGATCCGGTATCTAATACCCAGGAAGTAGAGTTGATTGACAGACATTTTTCAATTACAAACACACCTGAAGTCGAAGCCACAGCTTGCTTCGGTTCCTGGTTCTTTGCATTCCAAGCTTTGCAATCTTTCTACCAGTGCCCTTTCCTACGACAGTGGAAGCACTCGTCCTTTACCACTACTGGCACTGCAATCTTTGTCTTTCCCTTAGTTCCCACCTTACTAACACCACCTCTTGGTTTGGTAGCGGCCTTCATCTTCCTTCCTTTGGCCCTAGCCTTAGACCTGGAAGAAGAAGCACCGCGAACAAACATAGCGGGTGTTTCCCTTGCCTTCTGCAAGGTGCCCTCTGCACTCCTCAACATGTTAAGGAGTTCCAGAAGTTCAACTTCTTTTCTTTGAATGTTGAAATTCAGAATAAACTGGGCATAGCTGAAAGGAAGGGACTGAAGAATCAAGTCTGTATAGAGCTCGTTCTCCAAAGTCGTCCCGAGGTCCGCGAGCTCTTCTATATAGCCAATCATCTTTAGGACTTGTTCTCCTACAGATGATCCGACGGCCAGCCTCGACTGAAACAAGTTCTTCGAGATCTCGTATCTTGCTATACGAGATTGCTCTCCATACAGATCTTTTGTATGGAGAAATATGGATTCAAGCTCCATATCCTCGTGCCTCCTCTGATGTTCATTATTCAAAGAGGCAAGCACGATGCATTTGGCCTTCGCGCAATCTAACTCCCAGGTCTTGTGGATTTCCTTATCCGCAATACTGGATTTTGGACCAGGGACAGCAGGTGCCTTAGCAGTAAGGACATACCCCAATTTGTCATAAGTCAAAGCCATTTTGACATTCCGCAGCCAATCTTTATAGTTTGGCCCTGTCAGTATATTTTTCTCTAATAGTAACTTAAGGCCTGTCATGTTTTGGGTTGCTGCAATGAGGGAGAGAGGGAACACTTTAGCATGATGCTCTTGCAAGTTTAGAATGGTTTTTAATTTATCTAAACTGGATGGCTCCCACTGTTTCTCGAATCCCTCTTCAAACCAAAAAGGAAGAACTAGCCAGGACTATTCTCACCGTGCAATACTTGCTTAACCGTTCAGCCAGGCCGGTGTCGGTACTTCGAGGGAGGTTTTCCAACGCTTTCGCGAAGATCCTTAATTAAATAACCTCTTTTCTCTAGGGGTGTAGCCCCGCTGACACCTTTCTCGGCACCTACTTGGTTTATAGCATTGATCGTTAAGTGACGAATCTCCTGATGAGTAGCGGATACTCACAGTAGGATCGGGTTCCAAATATCATCGTATGATAATGCTGAAGGAATCCTACCAACACTCATCAAACTCCAAATGGTATGCATCTCTTTGCAAATTTCATTTTCTTTAGAAATTCCCGATATAAATTTCTGCCCCATACTCTTATGACCTTGGCTTTAGTTAATATGTCATAAGTCACATGTCAAGTTCTACCCATCATTATCTTGTTAATTTGAATCCATCCATACATACCCTGACTTTGGTCAAATGATAATACGACTGTCCCAAACTAACTCATCTATCTATGCAACAAATGAATACCCAGCAGCTACCAAACACTATGACTTGGCTTTGGTCAAAATACATAGCTTGAATACTACTGAATACCCAAATGAAATGACGGAGGGCTACGAATGATTTTGGCGAAACCGTGAACATAGTGAACTTGATATGATCGAAGGAACCTGATAGCTTTTAAAAAGAGTGGTTAAAGCTCCGCAATTTTAAAAAATATCCTCTGTTTTAAAATAACCGAGTGGTTTCTTTTAAACTGTTCCAATGATTCAAGTTTGGTTTATTTTCTTTGCATTATTATAATGCGCCCCATCAATTAACCTATCATTGCAGAAAACAACGAAAATACAACGTCCTCTTATGCCATCCGCATTCGCCACTGGGTCCCGTCATCACCCGTTAGGTTACTTAACTAACGACAGAGCGGGGGCTGGGCTAGCGCGGGTGTACAACATAAGTGACGTCTAACAGCTATCATATATAGATATTGTACATTCGTCAGACACAATAATAGGCATTCCAGATCACAGATGAACATATTGGATTTTCTACGAATCCGCATTTCTTTTGAGCCTGCAAAGAAAGACGCATCACACAGTCGCGATGAATAGCCAAAACCCCACCCTAGACCCCTACGGGTACGGCAAACTACCCGCCAAGTACCCGAAGCGAAGCGGTCTCCCTCAACAACGTGAGTAGGCCACTATACACTTCAAAGTACCCGGTAGTTTGTGCACCCTACCTTGGATCTATCCTAGGAGCAAAAATCAGTAAATGAAATAATACAACGGTGGCTACAACCGCAACGTGGATGTGCCCCGCAAAAGAATATTACAACAATTTACAAATTAAGTTTGAATGAAAGAAACACTCGTCTCACATCCTCGGCTATCCATTCACGACAATCCAACAAGTCCACAAAAACAAACAGTAAAAACCATTACAGAAATGTGCAACCCCCTGCCAACCGACATACTAGCAGTTAGGGGAGGTTTACGAACAAATTAAACAAATCACAGATATAATCAAATTAGCCAAACATCTTAGAATTTCGATCAAGCAAACGCAAATAATTCTACTCCCAAAACTTCACTGTGCACTTGAAACCTGAGCAGAAACAGAACATCCCAGAAAGAACAAAATCAACACAGAAGAGTTACTAGGGAATTTTGGGTTGACTCGGCCCTAACTCAGCCGCGGATCCGCGGCGGATCGCGTTGGATCGGCCGCGGTTCCACTGCGGTTCGGACGAGTTAGAACCCCAAATTTCTCCAGTAACCTTATAATTCCCTGCTTGTATTTTTAAGGGTCCCTGAAAAAATTTTAGACCCCATTTTAAAAACGACAGAAACAATGTGAAAATGATGTTTTTTCGGGTTCGTTTTGCGATCGAATTTCTAACGACTTTGCTAACAAATTAGTTGTGGTTTAGCGAGGCTCTGATACCACTGTAAGTCGACGTTATACACCCTACGAGTTGCGGGGAGGCGGAATAGGTAAAACAATCATTTTGTTTAAAACAAACATCGACTAACTTACGGATCTTTGCCAAACCCTAACTAACATCATCATAAGAGGGATTAGCTACTATGAAAGAAGATTATACCTAATGAACCAAGTCCTTCTTGTTCTCGATTACCACCTCTTCGTCGGCCTCCTCTTTGTGATAGAAGATCCACCCGAGAGCTACTACTCCAAGCTTGACCTCTAACTTGAGGTAACTAGGTTACTCAAAATGCTAATCAAAGCAACCTAGGGAATATAGAGTAGGATTAGGGATTAATAAGTCTTGCTAACCCTTGATCTCAACACATGAGAGGTTAGGGTTAGGGTTTGAAGAGAGAGAGCTTGAGGAGAGAGAAGATGAGAGTGAGAATCCTTTTGGAATAATGAAATCATTGTTAATATATGAAGCATATCATATTATTAAATGAATAACAAATAATAATATGTCATCATGTTTCATTAACTCACATAGTGATTCATCTCATGAGTTATTTAAATCATAAATGCATCATTAACTCCATGGATGAATCACACCATGACACATTAATCCAATAAATGCAAATGCCACCTTAGCCTCCAAGTCATCATCCTTCTAGAAGCTTCTCAAGAATTTACGAGAACGCCCTTCCTATCCGTGAAAACACGGAAATACTGAGACTGTATAAATCCAATAATCCGATACTAGAATCTGGCTTAAACCAAAGCCCGCTAGTAAAAACTGTCCGAACATCGTACGTGCGTAAAAACACGTATGCGTCTGAACCGTGTCGTAAAACCATACGACCTCTATATCGTTTCGCCCGAAGCAGGGAAACTCTCTATGTGGAACTCTAAAGACTCGACTACTACGCTGGCAGTGGGTTTAACCACAGACCGTAAGCGGCATTAGCTGTACGTAACGGTCCCCAGGTAGATGTCGATAAGAAGGCTGATGAGGAAACCCATTCGAACTCCTACTGAGCCTGATGTGACAATCTCCGTACAGTCCGGTATGTTCATCTAGGACTATCGCATATCGGGCCTAGGGGGCGCCAAGCGTCAGTCCCCTAAAAGCGGTATAAGTCGTGTCGGAGCGAAGCCCATTACACCTTGAGAAACTACTAGAAAACCTACCAGTAAATCTCGCTTGCCCTGGCCAGGGACTTTGCGTAATGGCTCTCCAGACACAGCGCGATATCAACTCCCAATACTAGGAGAGACGAATCATGTCTAACCCAACTGCCTCCAAATGCTTCGGGACTGCACCCAACTGCTACCTGTTTGCATGACTCCTTTGAGCCGTGGTAGGGTAGCAATCTAAGAACAGTGGGAACACACTCGAGGTGAAGCAGCAGTGTCAAGTCTGCGGACTATGCTGTACTCATGTCATCTGGGAACTGTTAACTGACGACGGGTATAATACCAACCAATAGTTACCTACGAGTCCTTTTCGGTGTACCCGTAACCCAACGAGTACATGTATACTATCTCTAGTATGACGTACTGATGGCTGTGGGACAGACCATCTCCCCAACTGGGATGAGAAGCGTACACACTAGTCTACTCCGGAGTATCGATGCCCTGTCTCGATAATCCTACGACTAGGGACCTGAAAAAGGATGTGCTTGTAAACTACCCAGCCCCCACTAGTGTGACTGCCATCACAACGCTGGTAGTCAAGCAAGATCCTAAGGGCTCTATCAATACATACACATATTAAGATAGATATAAACCAAGTAGCATACTACCATATTTAGCAAGACTGTTAATATAACTATGAATATCCCATACTTCCATTAAGTAATATACAAACTAGTATGATACAATAATGGCCCCTAGGGCATATACACTAACACTTCCAAGTCCACGATGATCTACCACGATGTCCCTTTGCACCAAGCTCCAAGCTTCACTTGATTAAGAATGAAGATGAAGCAAACACTCCACACTAGTGGGCTAGACTAAAGTGGAATGGTGATGTGGGTTTGGATCTCACTTAAAAAACCTTTTCTTTTTAATTTCTTCTCTTTCTTTTAAACCCTAGAGAGCTTTGAGGAGAGAGAGGAAGAAGGAGATGGCTCAAGGTAAACTCAAGAGAATAATATGATAACCCTTTTCTAAACTCAAGAGAGTAAGTGAAGTCATCCATGCTAAACCATGGTTACAAAATATCTAGATATTTTGCAACTTGAGTTTAAGCAAAACCATGGGCTAAAACCATGAGCAATAAAACTATTGACTTTTGTCAACTCAAGAGAGTTGAATAGTCAACCATGATTTTAATCTCATTTTGCTTTTCTCAAATAATCAAAATATCTAAATATATTACCATGTGAGTCTTGCATTGCCACCACCAATATATCATCAACCATGACGTATGTATGCTTGCATGTGTGCATGCATATCAACATATACATACACTCATGCATGCAACATAACGAAATAGGTGTTAATAAATGAGCTAATGGACTTAATATTAAATCAACACTTGATTTAATAACCCGGTCATATCTCATACAACCCGTCCAATAGTAAACGCCCGATTAAAATATGGTATCCAATACACGCATTTAATCGAGCTCCCGCGCATATCACATATGCACCCCACATCTTTTCGCCTGAGCTAGGAGACCCTTTTGTGGGACTGTAAGACTCGTCAATACGCTAGCAGTAGGCAGTGATCACATCACATGCCCACAAACTTTCAGTGGCACATGCTGTACGTAACGGCTCCCAGGTATTGAGCGATCAGAAGAAACACAAGCAAACCTGCTAAAACTCCCGTCGAGCCAACTGGTAACACTTGCCGTACAGTCCGATCTCTTCGTCAATATTGCTGCATATCAAGTCTAAGGGTGGCATCGTCGATCCCATTAACCCAATAAGTTATGCCGGTATATGGCTAATAACAGATCGAGAAATTAATGATAACACTTATCAGTAAATCTCAGCAGTCCTGGCCAGGGACTTCCTGTTATAGCCAATCGGATATAGCGCAACATCAACCCCCAATACCGGGAGAGACGAAACCCCTCGTATCGCTCATTGCCTCCATGTGCCTCGGGACTGTACATAAATCCATATGTTTTCATGACTCTGTAGAGCCGTGGTAGGGTGGAGATCAAAGTACAGTGGGAGGACATACAAGACTCTATGATGATCTCAGATCTACAGACTAACCTGTACCAGTGTCACCTGAGAACTGCTATCCGACGATAGATATAATTCCACATAGGAGTTCTCGGCGAGTCCGTTCAGTGTATCCAGTCTCGCTGAGCACCCGTATACGATCTTTAGTGTCACCACACCAATAGATATGGGATCATCCATCAACTATCATATGGGACAAGTAACGTATACGCTAGTATAATCTGGTGATATCGATACACCGTCTCGACACACCCACGACCAGGAACAATTTAAGGATATGCTTATATGAAGTACACATGTCCTACTAATATGATCTGCATTATAATCTCAGTAGTCAAGCATATCCTATGGGCTATATCAACATGTACCAAATGAATGAAAGCATGATCAAATAAACATGTCAAAATAAAAGTGCAATCAGATAGCATACTATCATGTCGAGCAAGAATGTCACCTGAATATATATATATATACACACACATACCGGTACATACACTATCATATAATGGCTTCTAGGGCATACATATATCCAACACACCCGACTTCCCCCGTAAATATAAATCTACTCACCTGATATTCTCGCTTAGCCGAAGTTGATGTGCTTCGTCGTCTCGGAAGTCCACGCGAAGATACCTACAATCAATACACAATCATAATTCTATTAAAACCAATATCCGAAAACCGATACGGCAAACGAATTGCTTATAGGTTAGAACCTATAGCTTATGTATGCAACAACAACCAAACAACCCTCGTTATTGACGTACAAACGTCCAACAACTAATTGAAATCTCAAATATAAAAACCAAGAATTCAAATATCGAAAAATATATTCAAAACACTATCAAGTAGCTCCCAGATTTTGGCTCAGGTCAATTGGGACTAAACTAGCAAGTACATGGGTTAGATTATAGGGAGTGTGAGGTACTGGAGAAACCACAACACAAACCTACAAAATTGGTCCGGCGAGATGGCCCAAAAATCCGGCGCCGCCGGTATTTCTAGGGGCAATTGGGTTCGTACTTTGGTGGTGGGTTTCTAATGGTTTATCTATGTCAATGGACTTGTTTGATTTTCTTTAAAATATCCTAGATAGCTCCAGATACACTGTAGTCCTCTAGGTTTTACAAAACCGACACGGGAAAATTCTAAGTTCGTGCATAGGGTTCTATTATCTGTTTTGGTCCAGAAAATCAATCTCTAAGGTCTTGCTACACTCACACACCTCTATTGCATCCTTACAAGTTCACAAATCACTAAACCTCAACTTGGAAATTTCCAAGATCACATAACTCACTAAATCGATTTCAAAACTAAACTAGGATACATAAAACAAAATAACTTGATTAAAGTAAAGGAAATATACCTCATTTGGAAACTTAGGAAAATTCTTGAGTTGCCCAAAATCTTTAAAATCCAAACTTGAATGGTTCAAAGGGTTTAGAATGAGCCTGTACATCTTTTTAATGAAGGTGGCATGTGGTTTTGGAAAAATATTGGAGATGATACATGGAGGTAGTGAAAGATGAAGGAGGTGATGAAGAAGAGAAGAAATGGAATGAAGAAGAATAATGAAGAAGCCAAGGTTATTCTCTCTCTCTCTTAACCTTACTCCCTCTTAAGCTCACTCTCTCTCTAAATATCTCTTTTGTTTTTCTCTCAAAATATCTCCTCAACCGTGGCATCTAATTCTATTCTTTTCACACACAAATAAAACCAAAGGCAATGAACATACATGTGAGCAAATGAAACATGACATAGTGCACCAGCCATGGAAAAATGTAACAATATGGATTTGGCCTAATCGAGATTTGAAGTGCACTATTCAAGTTTAACTTAAACTTGTATATATTTAATTATAAAATGCCAAAATCCGATAAATATCTTTTTAATGATTAAATCATTTTAATCTTCATTTATTTTCCAAATATTGGTATATACTTATACCATTTTACGAAAAACCACTATTCGCAAATCGAATAGTTTTCGTGAAATATATTATTTTAATATTTAATTCCCAAAAATAATATTTATATTTCTGAAATGTTACAATCTTCCCCCTTAAATAAATTCGATCCACGAATTTAAATTTAAATTCCCAAATACTAAAACATTTCAATAATCAGCTCAAATCAATGGGACTCCGAAATCATGGAAGATATAGAAATATCACAGCACATCGTGTGCGCCTGAAAACGAGTGCGAAACTCAAAATCAAACTCCGTAAAGCGTCACGCAATCATCGGAGTTATAAAGGGAATACGAATATCGAATTCCACTACTGGAATCCAAATACACTATAGTCAAATCGTAATACGTATATAGCACGCATCTTTGTAAAAACATTTTAAAAGCTGAATAACTCATGCGAAATCTTTCCCAAATCGTCGTGTTATGCATAGCTCACAGCACAAGTGGCAGACAATCATTTGTGAAGTAGTAAATATATATACCTATATATGTTTTGCTCAATTTATACGTCCTGTCTTTTTGAAACATCTCAGAAGGTTCTCTTTGTAAAATTTCGTGTCACTCACGGACATGTAGGAAATAACAAGACTATAGCTCCTTTTTGAAAACCTCTTGGTAATTTTATATGCATGCAAAAGTACTCCGGAACTGTCCTCAGACCAGCCCTGCTCGGCTACTATATAATATAGTATCCATTATCAAAACGTGATACTCATATATAAAATCAGCCTCAAAAGGCGTATCAGCCATCACATGCGTCAGGAGCGCACGGAAATCAAATCCAATAAAAGTGCCACGAATATGCACAAAATCAAAACTAAGTTCAACTGGTGTGCATGAAGCATCTGTCCAGTGCAAGAGATGTACAAGACAACAATATCAAGTGCATCTATAGTGCACGAAAATCTTAACCCAGTGCAACTAACATGCACGAATGAAAACCTCAATCAAGTGCATCCAACATGCACGAATAAAATCCCAATCAAGTGCATCCACAGGCATGAATAAAAATCCCAATCAAGTGCATCTACATGCACAAATAAAAATCTCAATCGAGTGCACCCGGTGTGCATAAAATCTCATATCATGCGCCCAACTTGCGTGAAAATCCAAATCAAGTGTGTCAGGTTCGTATAAAACATCTAGGGCAATGGTATGCATGATAACGAACGTCAAGTGTAGACGCGCACGAAAAAATAAATCCGGTGCAACCAATGCACGAAATACCAATCTGGTGCAAGAAATACCAATCTGGAGCAACAAATACACGAAATAAAAATCTAGTGCAACAAATGCATGAAATAAAAATCTAGTGCAACAAATACCCAAAATACCAATCTGGTGCAAAAAATGCACGAAATACCAATCTGGTGGAACAAATGCACGAAATAAAAATCTAGTGCAACAAATGCACGAATACCAATCCGGTGCAACAAATGCACGAAATAAAAATCTAGTGCAACAAATGCACGAAATACCAATCTGGTGCAAAAAATACACGAAATACCAATCAATATCTCAAATGTGTATTAAAACAACACCGAGTATACCAAGGTGTATAGAACCATAAACGTGTGTAACTGCATGCACAAAATCCATCCCAATACACTGCAAGCACATATAAGCTATACCGAGTGCATAAGTAAAGGCAAGTGCATACAACATGCACAAAATCAAATCAACAGTATCGAATCCACGAAACCATAAATACGTGCTACGAAGGCACTAATCGATACCAAGTGCAATAGATATGCACAAATCATAAACAAATGTAGCGGTGTATAAACTATAAATCAAGTGCAATAACTGTGCACAAAAATATAAATCTCCAGTAGGTGCAGCCATGGTGCACAAAAATATAGATCACGAAACTTAATCATCAAAACTCAAGTTCAAGCGATAAAAGTGTGATACTCAGATCATAAAACGCAATCGCAATAAATGACATTGAGGTACACCTCCTGCAATATCGAAAAATGTCGGTACGCCCAAGATGGCAGAGAAAGATCATCTACTTTTCTCTTGCTCGCAGTATGGCGTCTTCGGTCTCAGAGTTCCCGTTTTCTCTGTGGATTACAAATCTCATGATCTTTTGGCTTGTCGGCCCGGTTAGGTGCACTAACGGAATAGTCCCGCTCTGAAACTCCTCTGATCACCGTTTGACCAATCAAAATGACCACTCTCAACGACACATTACTGACGGCGGTATCTAGCCCTCTGAATACGCACGATATAACTAACCCTGAGTCTAAATCTCTATTGCTGCGGTGCCCTAGAAAGAACCTGCTCATGGCTTCTTCCGATCTCACCTATGCCGAACTATATGAAGGTTGGCGCTCTTGCTCAACTCTTTTCTCATAATCGGACAGCTGTGTCTTCAGCATGGCTTTCATCTGGAATTTGGTTATATCTAACTCCTCTGCACACATATTAATCCTCTGGCATCAACGGAAAGTAACAACCACTCGTTAACATCTCGCACGAACCTCTTGTTCCAGTCGCCTTTATTATCGTCCATTTCGACGTCATCTCTTGCTGTCTGCGTATTGCAATTCATTCTCGACTACAGTTAATCCGGAGTCTCTCACACTGACTCGAAATTACGAACTCGGTATTTTCATCACTCTGTAGAATATATCTAGCCGAACACGCCCTCGGGAACTCGTCCAAATCATCGGAGGAATACACTTTATTCATCCGTTCTCGATCAACTCACAACGCATCAGGGTGAGGTCCTTCTATCCAAAACTAGTCAACTTACCAATCTCAAATCGGAGCATCCAATGAACAACGTCCTCTCTTGCTCGATTTACTCTAGATCCAAGTAAGATGCTTCAACTGGAATTTTTTGACTCAACTGAGCCTGCATCGGCACATCAATCTGACGAATCATAACAATCGCTCAACTCAAGATAGACTAGCTATCTCCTGTCACATCTATGCCTGAAAGCTCCAGCGGTTTCAGCTCATAAACTATGGAATCGACATCTCATCAATCTTAGCAACAGCTGGGTCATCTGTCTGTACGGTAGACAACATCCCGATCTCTGAGCTAGGTTGTACATCAACAGTCCTCTCAATCTGGTAGCCTCTATCAATGACCCGATCATCCAGTGAAAAACCGAACACTCGCCTCAAATGAAAGATCACAACACAACACTATACCTACACGTTCCTGTGTCACCAGAAACAACATGGTCAGTCCTCGTCCATGACGAGCTCTCCCTGACCACAACACTAGCAACAGCTCAATCTGTGCTCAAACCATGGTGACAGGAACCTCAAACAAGTATCGATGATGATAGATCAAATGAACGAAAGAAATGAAAAGATCCCAAATGGGTATATGATCATTGGAACGAATAGTATCACAGATCTCAAGATAAGTACATCCTAAGGTTTCTTAAGTGGAGTGTCGTATCATAAATATGACGCGGAACATACGTACGGTACGTCACTCTACTCAAGCTACCTACTCCATCAATCAAGATCAACCTATGAAACGAAAGTTCGGTTCTAATACCCCCCCCCCCCGTCAAGTCTAAGTTCAGTAAGCTCAAGCATAGGTTCTGAAATATATACGCCCTAGACTCCGCATAGTCAAACTCAGACTCAAATCAAGGTTAAAGCTAACGCTCTGATACCAACTTTGTCACGACTCATAATTTAGCATGTGAACGGAAATTAAATTATGCAACGTCTAAAAGCGTGACGTAAATCAGATAAGCCGAAGCCCAGAAAATCTAAACCTTTTTGCGGAAAATAGTGGCGGTGCAGTTTTGAAATAAAGGTATAATAAATCATGTTTTTCTTTGAATGCATAGCTAATGAAAATGCAAGTGGATGATATTACTATTGAAAATATGTTTCGTCTTAAAAAATTTGGGCAGCACCACCCTTATATATTTTGATCCAAAACCATATACACAACAATATATAGGCGTCCTCAAGCGGGAGCTAGCTCTTCGCCAACCGGCGGAATCACAACCACGCAATAACTTATATACGATGCCTAATAGCGAAGATCAACCAAGAAAGAACAATAAATAAGCAAGACATAAAAACTCAAGAAGCGAACATAAACCCATCGCTCTAAGTCTCGCACAATACCCAAGTCTGACTAGGTCTACCAATATACAAATTATAGTCTCTGATTTGATTTGATGGAGTTTATCTAGATACAACGGAATATAAAAGTACGAGAGTGGGCACGATCCAGCATGTGTCACACCTACCAAAGCAAAACACCCTGGATGAAGCTGTGTGACAGCGATACCGCAACTGATCCCAAGCGGTCCAACCTGTAAGAACTGTGGCACAACGGGGATGAGTTGCCAACTCGTGAGTAGAAAACATCAGCAAGTAGAAATCGAATAAAACAAAGATTTTCTAGGTCACTATATCCTGAAGGTAATACTATGATATCTAAAGTGACCACATATGCATATATGTCAACAATCGAGGTCAATGTAATGAAATATATAAATAAACATCCGACATCATATGCCTGTATGCATATGGATATCATCCATGTGTCCGTCAACGACTCAAACAATATCATAGAACGTGAGTGTCCCACACCGACACTCGAACATCATGAAAACATATCCATATATATATATATGAGGATATCAACCACGTGTCCATCAACGACACATCAAAATTATGGAACCTGAGTGTCCAACACCGACACTCGAAACATCATGAAACCCGTGTCCAGCATCGACACATAAATTCTCGTATCTCGGGCGCAGCATACCCAGATCGACCCTTATATCTATCTCATCTCAGGCGCCGCATACTCAGATCGGCCCTCATATCCATCTCATATCATAACTCCAAAACGATATCCTCCGGATATCCGTCGAGTTCTATACAATCACCGGTAGGTAATAGTCCCTTTGCCAAGCTCATCGTCCAATGCACAACATACCTTTCTTGCCGTGGAGGGCCATACCGGGTCCACCATAAACCCGCAGATGGCTCATCCAGCTCCTCGAATCGGGTATCGCATAGCTCAGAACCGAGAAAACTCATGGTGGACGCCTCGAAATATCATATCAAAAGAAACCGCATTTTAAAGCAATACATAATTCCCTTTGAAATATAACTGCAGTTCTCAAATTCAGAGATCTCATGAAAACAACATCTCAAGAATATAACCATAAAGTACGATGTATGCAACATAGAGTAGTAACATGTGCATATCGAGTATATCATTCAAGCATGTCAAGTGATAGTACTGAACAATGAATCTACTTTTACGGTTAAGAATAATATCATGATATGGCAGTTCTACTGTGTGAGTAGCATGACAAATACCGATGATGAGTGTGTGTGAGCCGAAAAATCTGTATAAGTGTAACATTCACATCAACGGTAATTGTGCAGGTGTACTAGCAGTTGACATCATATAACATTAAATACTGGAAATATGATAGGCATCACACGAGGAATAATCCAACATAAACATGAACTATAATAAGGTAGCCTCTTATGTCAACAATCCCGTCTCATAGTATCAAGTGTCGCAAAATCCTTGATCATCATTCTCAATTCATGAGCGCGGATCAAATATTCGGTAAACGTATCGCGCACGGTAATCCATCATACGGTGTCACAAACAGAGTAGGGAATCTATCGTCCTATTCACCAGCAAAGTTACGGATCTATAATCTCGTACGGCATACCTTATCAATCACATAACACATTTACATCAATCTTATATCATGTCATCTTGCATATAGGACATATCTTGTTAATCTCAAGTCATATCAATCTCGATCTCATATCCTACCATTATCAACTCATACTTGTCCTCTTTCAATTCATACTTATCATGATTCACTTTATCATTTCATATTCTCATACATCAATCCGAGTCATCTATGTCTATCATCTCAATATCCCACATCATGTTATCTTATATACCTATATCATATTCTCAAGCAAATATATTCATTAGTGTCAACTTTTATCATATCATCTCTTACTAAATCCTATAATCATGTCCGTAAGTTCGTAGCATATCCTTTATCAAAATTATAATTTATAAACGATCTTCCATATCAATGGTTGCGGAGGCTCTATACGCCATCCACCCGACTTCCCCGTAGATATAAATCTACTCACCTGCTATTCTCACTTAGCCGAAATCGATATGCTTCGTCGTCTCTGAAGTCCACATTAAGGTACCTACAATCAATACACAATCGCAATTCTATTAAAACCAATATCCGAAAATCGATATGGCACATGAATTGCTTATAGGTTAGAACCTATAGCTTATGTATGAAATAACTACCAAACAACCCTCGTTGTTCATGTACAAACGTCCAACAACCAATTCAAATCTCAAATATAAAAACCAAGAATTCAAATATCGGAAAGCATAGCCAAAACACCCTCAAGCAGCTCCCAGATTTTGGCTCAGGTCAATTGAGATTAAACTAACAAGTATAGGGGATAGGTTATAGGGAGTGTGAGATACTGAAGAAACCACAACACAAACCTACAAAATTGGTCCGGCGAGATGGCCCAAAAATCCAGCAGCGCCGGTCTTTATAGGGGAAATTGGGTTCGTACTTCAGTGGTGGGTTTCTAATGGTTTATCTATGTCAATGGACTTGTTTGATTTTCTTTAAAATATCCCAGATAGCTCTAGATACCCTGTAATCCTCTTTGTTTCACAAAACCGACACGGGAAAATTCTAAGTTCGTGTATCAGGTTCTATTATCTGTTTTGGTCCAGCAAAGCAATCTTTAAATTCTTGCGACGCTCACTAAACCTCTATTGCATCCTTACAATTTCACAAATCACTAAATCTCAACTTAGAAATTTCCAAGATCACATAACTCACTAAATCGATTTCTAAACTAAACTAGGATACATAAAACACAATAACTTGATTAAAGAAACGGAAATATATCTCATTTGGTAACTTAGGAAAATTCTTAAGTTGCCCAAAATCTTCAAAATCCAAACTTGAATGGTTCAAAAGGTTTGGAATGAGCTTTTGCATCTTTTAATGAAGGTGGCATGGGGTTTTGGAAAAGGATTGGAGATGATACATGGAGGTAAAGAGGGATGAAGGAGGTGATGAAAAAAAAAGAAATGGAATGAAGAAGAAGTCAAGGTTACTCACTCTCTCTTAACATTACTCTCTCTCCAAATATCTCTTTTGTTTTTCTCTCAAAATATCTCATCAACTATGGCATCTAATTCTATTCTTTTCACACACAAATAAAACCAAAGGCAATGAGCATACATGTCACCAAATGAAACATGACATGATGCACTAGCCATGGAAAAATGTAACAATACGGATTTGGCTTAATCGAGATTAGTAGTGCACTAATCAAGTTTAACTTAAACTTGTATATATTTAATTATAAAATGCCAAAATCCGATAAATATCGTTTTAATGAATAAATCATTTTAATCTCCACTTATATTCCAAATATTGGTATATACTTATACCATTTTACAAAAAAAAACTATTCGCAAATCGAATAGTTTTCGCGAAATATATTATTTTAATATTTAATTCCCAAAAATAATATTTATATTTCTGAAATGTTACAGCAAAGCGGGTGTCTCCCTGGGTTCCTTCAAGGTGTAAGTAAAAGGTAGGGACTATAGAATTAAGTTAGTACATAACTCGTTCTCCAACGTGGTCTCCAGGTTTGTGAGCTCTTCAATATAGATGATCATTATAAGGACGTGGTCCCCTATAGATGACCCGACAGCCAATCTCGCTTGAAGCAATTCTTTTGAGGTCTCATATCTTGCGATACGAGATTGCTCTCCATATAAATCTTTTTTATGGAGGAAGATAGAAACTAAGTCCATCTTTTCGTGCTTCCTCTGGTGTTCACTATCTATTGAGGTTAACAAGAGGCACTTGGTATTCGCACTATCATTTTCCCTTGTCTTACGGATATCAACATCCGCGACGGTGGAAACTGGACCTGGGACGGCAGGGGCTTTAGTAGTAAGGAGGTGGCCCAGTTTGTCATAAGTAATGGACATCTGGACAAACCTTTTCCAATCAATATAGTCTGGCTCAGTCAATTTGTTATCTAGTTATAACCTAAGTCTGGTCAACTGTTCGCTGCAATTAGGGAAGAGAGAGAGAGAAAACACTTAGCATGGTGCTCTTGGAAGTTTAGTTTGGTTATTAGTTTACCTAAACAGGATGGCTCCCATTGTATCTCGAATCCTTTCTCAAACCATCAAAGAAGAATTAGTCAGGATTAATCTCACTCTTACAATACTTACTTAATCTTTCGGCCAGGCTGGTGTTGGTACTTTGAGTGAGGTTTTCCAACGCTTTCGTGAAGTTCCTTAATTACATAAGCTCTTTTCCTAGAGGCATAGCCCCGCTAACACCGTTCTAGACACCTACTTGGTTTATATTATTGATTGTTTTTGTGAAAAAATCGCTTGAGGAGTAGCGGATACTCACAGTAGGATCGGGATCCAAATATCATTGTGTGATCATCCTGAAGGAATCCTACCAAAATTATCACACTACAAATGGTATGCAAAACTAGAAAGTTTCGGTTTCTTTAGGAACTCCCGATGTGGACTTTTTTCCATGCTCTTATGACCTTGGTGGAGGCCAACATATTATAAGTCGCAAGTCAAGTTCTACCCGTCATTGTCCAGGTTAATTTGAACCCACCTATACATACCCTTGACGAAGGCCAAAATAGTAGTACGACTGTCCCAAACCAACGTATCTATCTATGCTTCAGATGAATATTCAGCTGCTACCAATCACTATGCCTTGGCGAAGGTCAAAATACATAGCTTGAATACTACTGAATACCCAACTGAAATGATGGAGGGCTACGAATGGTTTTGGCGAAACCGTGAACGTAATGAACTTGATTTAATCGAAAGAACCTGATAGCTTTAAAAGGAGAGGTTTAAGCCCCGCATTTAAAAGTTTGTTTCTTGAAAAAAACCGAGTGGTTTTAAAATTGTTCCAACGATTCAACTTTGTCTTGTTTGCTTTGCATTAAACATATAATGCAGTCCCATCATTTAAACCTACCATTGCAGAAAGAAACGAAAAATACCATGTACGCTTATGCCATCCGCATTCACCACTGGGCCTCGTCTAACACCGTTAGGTTACTTAACTAACGCCAGAGTGGGGGCTGGACTAGCGCGGGTATAAAACATAAGCAACGTCTATTATATAACATATATAATATATTCATTCGTCTCACACAATAATAGTCATTCCAGATCACAGATGAACATATTGGATATTCTAGGAATTCCGCATTTCGTTTAAGTCTGTAACGAAAGACGGATTCCACGGTCGTGATGAAAAGCCAAACCACACCCTAAACCCCTACGGGTGCGGCAAACTACCAACCAAATTCTGAAGTGAAGCAGCATCCCTCAGTAAAATGAGTAGGTCACTCGGCACTTTAAGAACCCGGTAGTTTGTGCACCCCACCTTGGGTCTATCCTAAGAGCAAAAAACAGTAAATGAAATAATACAACGGCGGCTACAATATCAACCCGGATGTGCCCCGCAAAATAATATTACATCACTTTACAAATTACATCAAATGAAAGAAAGAAAACTCTCTTCTCACATCCCCCGACTATTCATCGTCGACGATCCAATATTCCATATACACAAATCGCAACAGCGACACAGATATGTGCAACCCCCAACTAACCGGCATATAGCAATTAGCGGAAATTTATGAACACATATAACAATTAAAATATATTAAACGACGTTAAAACTGCGACTTCGAAATACTCCGTATTTCCACAATAGAGAATTAACAGTATATTCAATTTTGGCAAAATCAAACACCATCTGAAACCCTAAATCCAAGTGACTAGAACACCACAAAAAATACAAGCCCAACTATCACTATTCAACCGGCGACGCCGGGAAAATCGCTTCTGTCGCTGGCCAAAAACAGTTCAATTATGCTTGTTTTTCTACGGTGTTCATCTTACAAGTAATAGAGCACTCTAAAATTATGTTAAAAAAAATTAGAGCCTCTGAAAAATTCGATAGAAACATTGATCTACATTTTGATATTTCGGATTTATTTCGGTTTCGTAGTTTTACACGTTGTCTAAACTGTTAGTTAAACTTTAGTAGGCTATGATGCCACTGTAAGTCGATTTCGCGCACCCCGCTGGGTTCGCGGGGAGGCGGAATATGCAAAAAACGATTTTTACGGGCTTCGCAACACCGACTTGAACTCCATGATCGATACTAAACCCTAACTAACAAAACTGTAAGAGGTTAACTACTCGGATAGAAAGTTATATCTCACAGAACTAAGTCGTTCGGGTCTTCTTGTTGTCCTCCTCCTCGTCATAGGCTCCTCGGATCGTACACGGATCGAGACTCCTCATCGGTCCTCTCAAGTTAAAGACGATCCACCCAAGAGTCTATAATCCGAGCTCCAACCTCAAATCCGAGGTAACTAAGGCACATGGTTCGCTAAATTAGATGTTCTAGATTTTATAGAGAGTGAAGATGGATTAGTTTTTCTCTAAATACCCTAGGTTTCTCAACACATGAGACATTTATGGTTAGAAGAAGAAGAAGGGGAGCTTGAAGAAGTGAGAATGTAGAATGAACATTAGAATGAAGATGGTTATCTCTTGTTTTCTTATGAAGCATACCAATAATTCATAAGCATAAATATCTAGCATGCTTCAATGAGTCACCTAGTGAGTTATGCCATGAGTCACCAAGTAGCCATGCCTCATTTAATGAAAACATACACCTCATTTCCTCCACCTCATTAATCTCTTAATCAAAAGATTATAACCCTAATGAGGTGTCTTCTTCTAGAAGCAATCTTAAGTAAATTACAAGAATGCCCCTCATCCATATATACATACCCGTATCCGTATTCTAAAAAATACGAATACAAAAAGACAAAAAATATCCATCATTATAATACTAGGATTGGGCTTAAACCAAAACCCACTAGTATTATCCGCTCGAACATCATACGTGTACAAGTACACGTATGTGATCGAAGCCCTGCCGTAAAACCATACGGCCTCTACGTTTTTTGCTCGATGCAGAGAAACCCTTTGTATGAGACTCTAAAGACTCGATATTACGCTCGCAGTGGGTTTAACCGCAAGCCGTCAGAGGTACTGGCTGCACGTAACAGCTACCCAGGTATCTGTCGATAAGAAGGTCGATGAGAAAACTCATCCGAACTCCTACTGAGTCTATCTGTGACAATCTCCGTACAGTCTGGTATGTTCGTCTAAGAGTATCGCATATCGGGCCTAGGGAGGTGGTAGCCGTTAGACCCCTAATAGCGCAATAAGTCGTGTCGGAGTGTAGCCCAAACCACCCTGAGAAACTACTGCATTACCTACTAGTAAATCTAGCTTGCCCTGGCCGGGACTTTGTGTAATGGCTTTCCAAACACAGCGCGATATCAACCCCCAATACCAAGAGAGACGAATCCCATCTAACTGCCACTGCCTCCAAGTGTTTCGGGACTGCACCCAACTACTACCTGTTTGCACTACTCTTTTGAGCCGTGGTAGGGTAATAATCTAAGAACAGTGGGAACACACTCGAGGCGAAGTAGCAGTGTCAAATAGACAGACTAAGGTGTACTCATGTCACCTGAGAACTGCTACCCGACGATAGGTATAATACCCACCAGCAGCTCCCCACAAGTCCTGTCCAGTATACTCATAACCCAATGAGCACCTGCATACTATCTCTGGTACGACGTACTGATGGTTGTGGGATAGACCATCTCCCATGCTGGGATGAGAAGCGTATACACTAGTTTACTCTGGAGTATCGATACCCCGTCTCGATAATTCTACGACTATGGACATGTATAAGGATGTGCCTATAGACTACCCTGCTCCCACTAGTATGATTGTTATCACAACGCTGGTAATCAAGCAAAGATCCTAAGGGCTCTACCAATATGTATAAGCGATATGCTAAAAGAAACACATGCTCATATTGAGCAAAAAACAAACCAGGTAGCATACAACCATTTCGAGCAAGACTGTTATTATATCCGTGTATATCCCAAGCTTCCAATATGTAATATGCAAACCAGTATCACGCAATAATGCCAACTAGGGCATATATCACTAACAAGTAGCAGGTCAGAATTTCAGGAAGATTGAAAATTTGAAGAAGATAATGGCTCAGAAATTTTCTATAAAGAATTTGGGAGCGGCCAAGCAAATCTTAGGTATGGAGATCGTTCGAGATAGCAAACAGCGGAAGCCGTGATTATCACAAATGGACTACATTGAGAAATTTTTTAAGCGGTTCAACATGGATAAGTCAAAACCGGTGAGTACACCCTTAGCGAAGCATTTCAAACTCATGAAAGAGTTGTGCCCGACAACTCAAGAGCTGAAGGACGAAATGACGAGAGTATCAAATGCTTCCGGGGTGGGAGTTTGATGTATGCGATGGTATGTACGAGACCAGACATTGCACATGCAGTGAGAGTTATTAACAGGTATATGCAAAACGCGCGGAAAGACCATTGGAATGCGGTGAAGTGGATTTTGAGGTATCTTGGGGGTACGTCTAGTCACTGTTTATGTTTCGGAGGTGACTCTCTAAAAGTGTAAGGATACGTTGATGTGGACTATTTGAAAGATCGAGACAGTGGTAAAAGCACATAGTTCTTATTAATTTAAGGATATATTTTAGTTACTGAAAAAAGAGTTGGACATGAAAATGATATATATAGCATTCTGATTAATAAATGATAACACAGTTCTTAGGGAAATTTGATTTCATATGTTTTCCAAGATTATTAAATATCATACATTTTGTATTTTGTGCTTATATTTTTTTTACACTTCTCTTAATATACACACATGCATTGCATCCCAAGTGCAAAAATACTAGTAAATTATAATTAAAGCCCTAGATGATTAATTAATCCACAAAGCCAAGTCTTTCCTGCGGCAAAAAAAATCTAGAGGCCATGAGAGAGAAATAGAGAGAGAGAGGAGGGGTTTTAGAGATTGAGAGATTTTTTTGTATTGGGCAGTGACAATTCTTGTGTGATGGTCGAAGTTTTCTTTGTCGAATTGTAGGATTAGATGCAAGTGCTACTGAACTTGGATAAATCTTGTGTTTGTGCTATTTGGTGTGTGATTCTGAAAAGTTGGTTTGTTTTGGTAGTTGTTCGTTAGATCTTTTTCAAATATGTTTGAATCATACGATCCTGATAGATATTCAGCTGCGACTCTTGTCTCTTGGTGTGGTTTGTGATTTCTTCAAGGATCATAGCTATATAAATTGCAACAAATAGGTCTACTGGAACGACTCAATTCGAGATTATATATCAAAGCCCACCGGGACATATTTCTGACTTGACTTAGTTGCCCACACGTTTAAGGCATGGTGACAAGGCAATGCATATAGCGGAGAAGGTTAAGGCGATTCATGTAGATTCATGTAGAAGTGAAGAATAAGTTGGAGGAATGTAACTCAAAATGTAAGAAGGCTAAAGACCAACGTATAGGAGGCTAAAAGTGTTTAAATATGGATATATGATTTTGGAACACTTGTGCAAACAGAGATTTCCTGTAGGGATTAATAACAAGCCGATGATCAAGAAGATTGGTACTTACAGAATTTTCCGAAAAGATCAATGAGAATGCGTATATATTGTGGATTTTCAGTCAACCTGGATATTTTCTCTCACAATGTTATTGATTTGTTCGAGTGTCGTCTGCATTATAGTTAACATGAGGACGAGTTGTTTTCCAAGCAGGAAAGAAAGATGAAGGAGGAGTTTCTCTTTTAGGGAAGTAGTTTACTTGGTAGCTTCTAATTTTAAATTAGTCTTATTCGATTTAAATGTATTTTATTTAATAGATAAGATTTCATTTGGCACAGTAAATTTAGACTTTATTTTATTTAACTGGCACGGTGCTTATGCTGGCGCCCTATACAAGATACCTCGTTGTAACCCATTTTTAACCTGGAGTATTGATTTTAATAAAAATTGAAGAGTGTTTTTGTTTTGACTAGAGATTTAGAATTTCATAACTCATCTCATAAGATGGTATCAAGTCTAGTATGTAATATATATACACAAATTTTATTATTGTTTTGAATTCTTCCGTTTAAAAAAATACAAAATGTCATAGGCTGTCATGCACTTGCTGTAGATTTTTAAGCCATAATTATAGTGTATTACAATTTTAGTTAACTAGATGCAAAATATAACCCTTTTTTAATTTTAATTTCTAATGAGAAAATTGAGTCTACTAAGAAACAAAGTGATAAGCTTTAGATAAAAGTTGGGTCACGAGCGTTGGCAAGTGTACTATTGATGGTTCAAGATAAGGTTGCTTAATTTAGAAGGACGTGTGTGTAGCTATGAAAAATATTATCATGCAACGACTTAGTGAGAAGAAATGGCAACAAACCAGTAACTCTTGTGAGAAAGGGTAGCTTTGAAGTGCCTCTAGCCTTCAATAAAGGAGATAAGACGCATAATGCTTTGTGAGTTCAACTTGCATGGGGGCACTAATGCCTATTATAATGGAGTCATATGTTTTTCTCTCATGACCGAGCACACGTATCGAACTAAACAAGAATTTTTTTCCGTGACAGAATTTATTCATGAACAGAATGCGATTCACCCAGATAGAAAGCAGGTACTAATAATGCGGGTCTATGGTATTATGTCATTTTTTCATAACTGGTGTCCGTATGGCTGTTGCATGGAATATTGTTCACATGCCTTAGGGTCAAATAATAAAAGTTGGGCGAATTGTCATTCTTCTGTAAGGACACTCATTGTCATTACTTAGTGTTGCCTGTCTAGGAGGGTAGCTCGCTTGGTGATGCGGAAGTGCTATTATTGTAAGCTAGTGGACTCATTTTTCTTTTCTTTTTCCTATATTGTTCACTAGCCGGGCCTTTCCAAAAACAACTACGGAAAGGAATGAGACCAAGCACAAGCATTGGCTCTCCCTGAAAACAATGTGATCCAGCCGCACCTTTCAGTACGGCCGTCTTGTTACGACTTCACTCCAGTCACTAACCCCGCCATCGGCATCCCCTTCTTAAGGTGTTTACAAAGAAAGTAGGCTTTTGATGAATTGGGATTTGACCTTGCCCTCTATTTTTTTCCCGTTCCCCTGCTTCAAAAAATATCATGGTCTTCTCATAAAATATAAGAACGGTTAGTATATCAGCTTCTCTTTATCGATCATATGCGATTAACAAGAAATAGTATATTTATGAGGATAAATTTTAATAAATCCCATCCATCTTTGGAGGTTTTTGAAATAACCTAATTGAACTTTAAAAATACTATAAAACCCTCATTTCATAAGAAATTTGAAAGGTATTTTTGTCCAAAAATATCTTATTCCATTCATTTTTACTCTATTCAATCTATCCGTTTGACATTGTGTGGTTATTCGGTCCATCTGTGGCTTGCACGAGTTAATCAAACTAACGATTTCATATAACATTGACAGTTCAATAGGGTTTTATAGTATTTTTAAAGTTCAAAAGAAGGATATCTCAAAAAACTCAAAAAAGATAAATAAGGTTGAGTAAAATTTACCCTATATGATACATATATTGAGATATATATTATGAGAATATCTATGAACAAGACAGACATGAAAAGTGAATTGCTAGGGAATAAGATCCATGGAAAGAGACCACTCTTCTTTTGAAAAGTAAGAAGACCACACTTGGATTTCATAGGGGATACAAGTAACATCTAAGGTCTAGGAATTTGATAGTTCCAAATGCATGTAGTGTTGGAAGTAGCAAAAGAAAATATGGACCACTCCTGCTAGAATCCAAACAAGTCCTAAACATGTGGCTCCTTGCTGAATTTGGATCCATATTCCATCGACCATAAGTATTCAATTCTTTTTCAAGAGAGGAAAAGGGAAAGACTTTCATGTTCTTTTCAAGCTTCAGACCAGAATCTTTGAATATTTCCTTCCGAAATTTTTTACTAAAGTAGTAAGCATAGAGTCTCTACTATTATAATTAGAAGGAGAGAATGATATGACGCTCTCACAGTTAATTAAAATAAAATATCCAAAAAAATAAGAAGAAAAAATTAAACCTAAGAATATTTAGTTAATATAACATAAATTTTTAGTTAAGATAATGATAATTATAAGATGTTCCACGTAATCAACATTTCTTGATGTGAGAAAAAACTTTAGAATCAATAACTGAAATGACTTTGAAAAAATATAAAATTATGCAAGGAGATAATATTGGTGAACAAAATCCTCACCGGTCATACCAAATATGAAATCCATGTTTATCTGCGTTATGTTTCTAAACATAAAAAATAACGTAATCTACTATGCATTAAAAAACAAATCCTTTTATTTTTTGCTATTTTACTAATTTAATTATATAGATTGCACGTGCCCAAAACGCTACTCTCTAATATTTTAATGCCGAAGACCAGGGCGTCTTTATTGTCTAATATGTATTCCTTCTAAATTAATGGACCTCTATGGGAGTTAAAACTCTAGCCTTGTTAATTAATGCCCCATCTCAATGTTATCAAGTAATATTACTTCATGCAACTTGCATCTACAAATTTTTTGCTATTAGAATTCGATTTACCTGCGACATTTTGACAGGCAACCAGCAATGAGAATATATCAAGAATTAATACAGTTAATACATAATTTGTATGTTTAATGTAGGCTAATAAGCAAGATACCCTTCTCACTTATCCTCCCTCTTTTTTAAAATCCTCCACTTTGTCCACTTGAGTTGACTGGTTAAATTTTCCACCCTTATAAAAAGGGTAAATTGTCCGATAAAAAAAACCTCACGTACTCTTTTGTTGTCAAACACCCTCAGGCCTCAAAACAATAGTCAGAAATCCCCTAAAAATTTATCCTGCAGTATCTACATAGTAGTCTGCTGCATCTAACAAATTCATGCAATCTATTTAATTATCGCAAGTAGCGGTTTAGATATCGCATGCAACTGTTTAGATATCGCTGGCTACTGTATAGATATCGCAGGAAATTAGATATAGCAAGCAACTACTATATGTCTGGGGTAAGGGGTTTCTTGACAACGAAAAACTTTTTTAAGTGATTTTTTACTAACATTTTGAGGCCGGGGGTTTTTTGACAACAAAAAAAGTGCTTAGAGGTTTTGACAATATACCCAAAAAAAATCATTTGGACCAAAATACACCAAAAGCGAAAGGAAAAAAATTCCATTGTTCTTTTCACCCTTCTCCTCAACGACCGATCCCATCATCTCCGGTAAGTTCATGATGACCCCTCCCGCCATGACAACCCGACTCTATTTTCTTCGGAAATCGAAACTCAAAAATATTGAGATCTCATGATGATTTTGCGAGAGAAATCTAACCATATTCCAATCCCTAACTTATAAATCCGAATTCTAATCCCCAACCTTAAAACCTTAATTCAAAACCCTAATAGAAACCATAAAATAAAAATGTTGCGAATACAAGACAATCACAAAACACAAACTAAACGATAACGAGAAGAAATCAAATTACAGACAAGATGAAAATATAAGAACTTACTATAAAACAAATAGTCGAAAGCGGAACTTTATTAATAATCCAAATACGGAGGAGTACAAATCGATAGAGAAAACACAAATCCCTCTCAAACCCTAGATCTCTCACCAACACCAATGAGTTCACACAAATTAACAAAGGGCATCAGATTTAGGTCTAAAATAAGCTATCATATATATAGCATACAAAAGTAATTCCCTAAAAACTAATTTCCTAACTTAGAAAATCTGCGCCCGGCTCGACGACAAACGTTTGTCCCCTGTGGGAAGACGTTTGTCCGAGCATATCCGGATACTTCAATTCTCTTTCTAGACCTACAGATGTCACCCACAGAGGGATCTGTCAGGGTATTTACCAAACCTACACAAAAGTGACAGAGCGAGGGTTTTTTTTCGATTGAAGCTCTACTCGAACCATTTCTAATGATTGAGCCTTTCCTGAGTCAGTGAGAAAGCTCTGCTTTAAGCAGATGTTTGGTGCAGACGTCTTCACATACGTGATAAATGAAAATTTTCGCTTCATGATAACGCCAGATCAATAGGGAAATTTTTAGGGATGAATGTGAGGCACACATAACAAATCTCCACCTTGCCTCACATTCCACAAACTTCTCCATCAAAATAATAATAGCTCCACCTTCACCACAAAACCCTTTAAGGGCTAAATGAGTGCTACACACTCTAATTAAATTTAAGCAATGCTTAAACTTAACAACTGAAAGAGACTTCGTCAACATGTCGGCCGGATTATCCGCTATACCAACCTTCTTCACTACAATCTTTTCTTTCTCTATGATCTCCTGCACAAACCAGTACCTTACATCAATGTGCTTCATTCAATCATGATGCATCTTATTTTTTGTTAAGTGAATAGAACTTTGGCTATCACAGTAGACTATTATGGTATTTTTTGGAATACTAAGTTCCGAAAATAACCCCTTCAACCGGATCGCCTTCTTAACGGCTGCAACAATGGCCATATACTCCATCTTTGTCGTAGACAACGCTACCGTAGGTTGCAAAAAAGCACGCCAACTAATGGCACATCCTCACAAGAAGAACACATAACCGGTGATCGATCTGCGTCTGTCAAGATCACCCGCATAGTCGGAGTCGCTGAATCCTATCAAACTGTCATCGTTCCATCCAAACACCAACCCCATGTCAGACGTACCTCGCAGGTATCGTAATATCCATTTCAACGCCTACCAATGGCTTTTTCCAGGAGATTCCATATAGCGACTAACAACACTAACAACGTGTGAAATGTCGGTTGTATTCAAACTATGGTATACATAATGCTACCGACCGCACTCGCATATGGAACATTCGACATATATCTAATCACATCTTCTGTTTGCAGTGATGAACGAGCTGAAAGTTTAAAATGAGCCGCCAACAGAGTACTTACAGATTTAGTGTCTGCCATATGTCGAAACGCTCCAAAATTTCTCAACATATCATTATTGAGATAAGTATTGCTTTCCTCCTTTGCGATCGCGCATGAACTCTATACCAAATATTTTCTTGGCCATTCTCAAATCTTTAGTCTTGCTTTTGAACTGTTCCTTCAAAATCTTAATATCAATCATATATTTTGCTTCTATCAACATACCATTAACATAGAGTAGCAAATATATGAAAGAACCATCGGCGAGCTTCTTCGAATATACACAACTGTCGCCTAGATTTCTTGTAAACCCAACTTCTTGTTGGCTATAGTGTCTTCAAGTCAATTATTGTAATCGCAGGCAGGCGATTATGATGATTGAGAGAGGACATGTACGGATAGAACGGTTTTATTCGAGATTATAGTATGCTATCTGTTTCATCTCTATCATCATGTACATATATTATGTGGTATTATGGATCACTATTACATATTGATGGAGCCCATAGGGTTTTTACTTGACTATCAGGGTTATTGTGACGATCACACTTATGAGAACTGAGTAGTCTATAAGCAAATCCTTAAATATCCCTAGTCGTGTGAATATTGAGACTGGGCATCGATATTACATAGGAAACTAATGTATACGTTTCTTAACCCCGACAAGAGGCGGTGGCCGGTCTCACAGCCATTAGTATTAGTTAGTCACCAAACATTGTATACATGTGCTCATTAGGTTATGAGTTGCACTGGACGGACTCGCTGGGAATATGGTAGATGGTATTATACTTATTGTCAGATAGTAGTTCTCAGGTGACATAAGTACAGGTTGGTCTGTCGACCTGAGATCGTCATTTGTCTCATGTGAGTTCCCACTATGCTTTGATTACTACCCTACCACGACTTAAAAGAGTCGTGCAAACAGCTTTTAGTTGGGTACAGTCCCGAGCCATATGGAGGCAGCGAGCGGATTGTCAGGGATTCGTCTATCCCAGTATTGGGGTAGATGTTGCGCTGTGCACAGGTGACCATCACCAGAAATTCTTGGCCAAGGTGGACGAGAATTACTGATTTGGATCAGTAGTTTCTCAGTGGGTGATGGGCTTCACACCAACATGACTTATCGCGTTATTAAGAGTCTGGTTTTATCCACTCCCGGACCTGATATGCGATATTCTTAGATGAACAGACCGGACTGTACGGAAATTTTCACAGACATGCTCCGTAGGGGTACGGAAGAGTTTGCTCATCAGCCTTCTTTTCGTTCAATACCTGGGTAGCCGTTAGGTACAGCTAGTGCCACTGACGTGTTTGTGGTTAAACACACTGCCAGCGTATTGATGAGTATTTGAAGTCCTACACAGTGGGTTTTCCCAGTTTAGGCGATATGATGTAGATGGCGTATGTTGGTACATATAGGTGTCCAATTAAATATGTGTACGGGCTACACGGATTTTAATCGGACGATTGTTAATACTAGCGGCTTAGGATTAAATTGGATTATTAAATCAAGTTTTGATTTAATAATTTATATATATATATATATATAATATATTCTAGTATCATTGTTCACTATTCATTTTCTCTCTTGGCTATTCATATTTGTATACGTATATGTGTATATGTATTTCGATACGTTTTCCGTGTTGTATTCCATATTTATACGGAATTTGTTTTAGAAGATGGTACTTCATTTATGAATTTCATAAAATAAGGTGGAGGGTGAGTGTAACATTTCAGAAAATGGAAAATATTATTTTAAAATTTAAGTAATAAAATAATGAATTTTACAGATATTATACGAGTATGGATTTGAGTTTTCATAGAATGTTATAATTATATACCTATATTTTTTAGAAAATAATTGAAATTTAAAAAATATGGATTATTAATTATGTGGGCATTTATTTAAATGGACTTTTCTTAAATTAATATATAATTATAACCAAATAACTTTAATGTTAAATTTAATTAGTGATTTCCTATTTTGTGTACTAAACCTAGTTTATTTTTGTTAACCATGATTAGCGTGCATGAAATGTTATTTACATATTATCTTTTTATTTTTATTTTTGATGGTTACATTTTTTTCCTTCTCATATCATATATGGTTTTATATTTTTTAAAAAGAAAAGAAAAGGAAAAGAAAAGAATAAGGCATGATGGAAATATTAAATATATGTATGGGCAAGTGAGAGAGTGAGAGAGGGGGTGTTATGGTTGTAGCCATTCGACTCTTCATTCATTTCCACTTCTCCTCATCTTCTTCTTCCTCTCCTCCTCTTTCTCCACCTCCTCCACCATCCTCTACCACCACAAATATCATCCCAGACCATTTCAAAACTTATGAGAGCCTTTACTAAAAATGTTCGTAAACTCATCAAAAGCATCATGGGGTGACCAAGCCTCTATTTTGAAGTCTTTTGCCATCTTGGAACTTACTTTAGTTGCCTTTATGAGGTAATGATCCCACTTTACAACAAATTCTTATAATATTTGCTATCACACACTGGTTTAGAGTTTAAAAGTTCATGTTTTCTAAACTTGAAAATTCTGAAGTGAGCTTTTGTGAATATAATGAGTAGTGGTGATATAATAGAGGGTTGATTAGTGACTACGACCTTATTAAGCGATAGATGAGAGCATGTTAGTGCAAGTATCATTGGTTAGATGAGTTTAGAATTTCAAATGCCGATTTTCATTGAGTTTTTGATATTCAAATGGAATCTAGAGCTACTAGGGAGCTTTGAAAATTATTTAAAACTTACAAAGAGATGTTTAGACCAGTAGAAGGCCACCGTAGAAGCCCGAACCTCCAATTGTCTTTCCTGGCCACAACTTTAATCCCTTTTGCCGCAAATTGTGGCCCCGTCAATGAGTTAGGGTGTGGGGTTTGTTCTGTAGCTCACTCACTAGATAACTAAGCCTACCTTATATGCTAAAAAGTCCCTGATCATCTGAGTAAAAATCTGGAAGTATTTTACTTGGTTTTGGCGATATTTTATGATATTTGAAAACTTGGTTTTTGGGTTTTCATGATGTGACTTGGTCGTTTGACGTTCGTACGTCAACGTCGGAGAGTATTTGGTCATTTTAGCATGCGTTGACCATAGGTTCTAACTAATGTGCGCTTCGCATGTGGTTTCAAATTCCATTTGGGTTTTTATGCGATTTTGGTTTTGATTTCGATTGTAGGTACAATCATGTGGACTTCTGAGACGACGAAGAAGGGCGAGGAACCCGTCGGCTTCGACTAGGATGAGGCTTTGAGGTGAGTAGATGCATATCTATGGGGGAAGTCAGGTAGACGGTATATAGCACCCCCGTAACCGTTGAATTAGGATACGATATAAATTAGAATAGTATACTTAGTCTATAGGTTTTTTTTAGACTACCATATTCGTATATGTCTATACATAGAAGAAGTTATACCCCTAGTCTCTATTTCTTTCCATTAGGCTACACACACACACACACACATGCATATATATATAAGGATATTTACGATATTATGATATGAGACGATATAATACAGTATGATGATATGAGGCGAGATGATATGATATGATACTAGACGATATGAGATGACATGAGATGATGATATGAGATGAGATGATGTACGCAAGTATAGTTCCATACCATATTCCGTACGTGATATGATGAGAATGGATAGCTGACATTTATTTCGACTCGAGGAGTCTTGTTTAAAATCACAATTTGGATATTATGAGATGTTTAAAACCATAACTACTTACTAAACTAATGAATCGTTATGTACTTTTAAATGATAACTTCAAGGGTACGCTACGAATTTTCAAATGGTATCTACTTTAAAAACATCGTAGCCCCTATCACTAAAACAACGTTTCGTATTATTTTAAACTATAACTTTAGGGCTCATACGTAATTGGATATTTTAATACCTGTTAACGTTATGATTTTCTTATTCCATTTACGCTCGCATTTCGATTTCTTATTTCTGCGTATGCTCGTGCTTCGATCATTTGCGATATATACTACGTTTATACCTTTAGCTTTACTTGACTTCGTTACTAGGACACTTGCACCATTACCGATGATTTGCATGTTGCACGTACACATACTCGTATACGCGCGCACACACACACATCATCGGTAATCGCCATGCCACATACACATATAGATTGCTGTCTAGTACCTAGCACCACGTACTGTTTCATATATTGCACTTTCTTTACATTGCTATACGACACGCTTATATGAACACACTTGCTATGCATTACAATATTGTTCTATACTTGTACATATTATTTCATTATTGCGATATTCTTATGAGATTCTGCTTCCATGAGATTTCTGAATTTGAGAAACCGCAGATATGATTTAAAAACTTATGAATGTTTTAAAAACACGGTTTTCTCTTGCTATGATATTTCGACGTTCACCATAAGATTTCTCGGTTCTGAGCTATGATTACTATCTGATTCGAGAAGTGAGGAGTCACCGTCTGTTGGTACATGGTGGATCTGGTACGGTACCTAGGGGCAAGAAAATCGTATAGAAAGGCGTTGAGCCTGGTTGGGAACACTACCTATCGGTGACAGTATGGGACTCGGCGGATATCCGGAGGATACCGACCGGAGTGATATGATACTGTCATGACCCAATTTAGGAACGCGACCGGCACTTAAATCACGCAACGTCTAAACGCGTAACGTAATTCAAGTAATCCGAAACCCAGAAATCTAAACCATGAAAAGAAGTAGAGTGGTAAAATATTTGTTTCAAAACATCACATCTACTTTTTTAAAATCTCAAGTTATTACAAAATTTTCGGCAGCATCTCCTTTATAAAAACTAGTCCAAAACGGATACAAAACATAGTATGAAAAATGCATCCCCAATTAGGAGCAATCTCACGCCTAAAGGAGGAACACAACCACAACATATATTTATATGACGCCGTAGACGAAGAAATAAGCAAATAAGAAGTGAAAATATCATCGCAACATAGTACAAAGTCGTTTCATACGAGCACGACACACAGAGTCACATAATATACAAATATCGAGTCTCTCAATCTCGTCTCTAAGTCAAATACATACAGATGGTAGATGGAGAGTACTAGATACAAAATAAGATATACAAGTGGAGGCATATGGATACTCGTACAATAACCCACCTACAGAAATATCTCACGCCCAAAAGTAGCGATATCCACTAAAGTAGGTGAAATAGAGAGCCCTGCCGCGACTACACTGAGGATCAACCCTGCAAAACACTGTGGCACGATGGGGGTGAGTTGCCAGCTCGTGAATAGTAAATAACATCATACGAGTAATCACAAGCTTGCACGAAAAACCGACAAATCCGAAATATGCAGTCATGATGGCATATGTATAACAATGTAAATATGCAACATAATCATGATCAAGGTAAAATATCAGGGTACAACAACTACATGAACAAAGCATGTCATAATAAGTCCTGAGTGTGGGATAAAACAGAGCCATCCTCAATAAATCATCATCATAGAAATCCGGTGTCCATCAACGACACCCCAAAATCCCAATATCTCAGGTGCGGTCACTCTGATCGGCCCTCATATCCATCTCATCACATAACTCCGAATGGTATCCTCTGAATATCCGCCGAGTTTCTATACAGTCACCGGCAGGTAGTGCTCCCCTGCCAGGCTCATCTTCTACTCCACGATCTTCCTGCCCCGGGGTACCTTACCGGGCCCACCATGTACCTGCAGACGGTTCCTCCTCACTCCTCAAATCGGGTATACTCATCACTCAGAACCGAGAAACCCATAGTGGACATGAAATATCATGTCAAGAAAACTGCAAATCTCATGAAAATATCATATGAGAACATAGTGCTAATAACAATGTATGTATGATCCTGGCATGATGTGTACTAGTACAATAACGAGAGTATAACTACCATTTATGAATGTAATACAATGTAGTTATTCATGGAAAATTCTATAGTGTGCATGACATAGCAATTACCAACGGTTTGTGTGGGTATATGAATCAGTTCTCGTGTAACATAAACCGTTAGTAATGGTGCAGTGCCCCTATTAATAATATGTCAGTGTACAACATGTAATAGGATGCACAATATGTTACGCATGCACAAGTCACGATATATAAACATATAGCACAAGGTATTGTCACTTGAATCTAGCCATCGTCGCTTTAACGCCATACAGGAGATTCCCCCATAGATGTTAAATTTACTCACCGGACGATCTCGAGCTAAGTGAATCCGACTACTTCTTTCCCCTTCTTATCTGCGTCCGAAGTCCCCGCAAGTGATCTTAGCATCGCACAAACCAAAACGAATGAGATTAATAAACTTCCGACAAGATACGGACACATACACTAAGCTAACGAACAAACTCCCATAAGCTATCAAGTGTTAGCCTAGCGAGCTAATCGCGTGCAGCGACATCCTAGATCACTTTTATGGCTGCTAATCGCACGAAACACTTAAAAGAAAGTCGGATAAATCCGCATCACATATTATCAAAATGCTTGAATTATAGAAAAACGGTCACAGATTTTCCTATACTAGAAATTAGAGAAAGTTGCACGTGTCATAAGCCTACACATTGCCCTAGAGAACCCACGACGAAGACCTACACCCTGACTCCCAACACATTGCGGCCAGATTGAATAAATCTGCAGCCTCGTGATGGGGGATTGGGCTTAAGTCTTGGGGGTAGGTTCTAGGCCTCTAAACTATCTCTCTGTAGTGGAAACTTCTCAAAAGGGTCTCGAGTTTGATAGTAGATTCAAACAGAACACTAAGTCTTAACAAAATACGATATTAACACTAAACTAGAATATTAAGGTATTTTAGTAAAACTAGTTAACACAAGAACATCCCTTAGAGCCTAATTAAGGGTTTAAGATCATCACTTCACCAAAACTTTGATGAAACCTTAGCCATACAAGCTCCAAGACATCTCAAAAGGGTTTAAACATGATTAGTTGAGGGTTTAGTGAGGTTTGATATTGGTTTAGGCTCAAGTGTGAGATGGGGAAATTTGAAGAGAGGGATTTTGTGGAAGAAGAAGAAGATGTAGAGAATGAGAGAAAGAGATTATGAGAGAATAAGATGAGAGATGGCTCTTGAGAGCCATGCTCGCTCTCTTTCTCTCTCTCTTCATTAAATGCTCTCCATTCTCTCCAAGGTCTCTGTTCATATTAGAATCTTGCATTATTATATTCCCCATTCTTAATCATATTGCAAATAAATAGGTGTTTTTGATCCATGTCTGCTAAATAGTTGTAGGTTACAGGTTCTCGGAACAATACAGTGAAAATGGTGAAAAAACGCTACAAAAGTGAGACTACGACCAACAAATAGAAGAATCTTTATGATGCCGCCTACAGTTAAAGGAACAAATGAAGATCAATGAACAGTTCGATTGCACAAAGTACGAAGGCAGCACAAGATTCAAGACTTCAACACGAAGCGAACGGTAAAAGTCCACAACATTCTGCACTGTGGAAATCTGGAAGAACATAGAAGATATCCTGAGAAACCAAATGAAGAAAACAGATGGAAAAATCAACTTGAAGCATCACAGAAAAATAGAGCCCAAGAGCCCATCAAACGGCTGCGGATCCGCGGCCGAACAAGGCATTCCACCGTGGATCCGCGGCCGTGCAGAGCACCTGTCGGTGCGTGTCGGTGCATTGCCCCGGTTTTCTTAGGGTAGTCTTGTAAATTCAGATGTGGATCAGATGTAAACCGTAGGGTTTCTCCTATCTATAAATAGGAAAGCCTACAGCTCTTTTGGAGCATGCCTCTTTTTAATTCTAGATTAAAATTTTCATTCCATTGTAATCGTCAAAGAGTGCATCAATAAAAGTAAGTTTTTATTTTGAATTTTCCTTATTTGCAATTTATATTTCTGCAATTTTTTATATCTGTCTTTTATTATCTGCACGTTAATTAGATAATTAAAAATAAAAATAAAAAATGAATTCCATTGTTAATCCCCTAATGAGTGAGTAGTTCCTCACTTGTTAGGGTTAGGATTGGGTAGGTTTGAGAGATGGAAATCTCTCACTCCTTTCTTGCCCTCATAACTTTATAATTATGACTCTATGTAAAACAACCACCCACCGCTCACTACGGCACCCTATCCTATGAGATAGTGGTGATTCCCTAGTTAGAACGGTAGTGGTTGATTTACATAGAAGTTAGGGATAAGAGATAACAAAGGACGGACAAGGACCAAAGGGAAGAAACTACGTTTCTTCCTAGTCTTGCTAATCCCCTTTGTTAACTATTACCTTAACACCTAAATTCTTAATTAAGGCAAAGAAAGCGGTGAGTAGAATTAACTTTCCAAACTAACTTAATCCTAACCCTACCAAGGTTTTAATCCAAATTAATTTCAATTTCAGTTTTTATAGAAAGCAAAACCCACCACAAATAGGAATTGACTCGTTAGAACAATAAGAAAAGACACGTTTTCCCTCTGGACCGACCCGTACTCAACCGGCTAGCTACCAAGCGACACCGTATTGATTGCGGTATATTCTATTCTTTGATTTCAAAAAGCAAGCACGCAAAAGAACGACCAATCAAATGGCGCCGTTGCTGGGGATCATGGTAGTTATTTTCTTTTTATAATTTCGGGTTAATTAGAAATTAAAAAAATCATAAAAACTGAAAAATATAAAAAAAAAACAAAAAAAAAATTATCTTCTTGTTATTTTTTGAAGGGTTTCCGTGCGAACTGTGCAGGATCGGAAAGACGAACAGATTCAGATCTGGAACAATCCAGTGAACAAAACAGCAAACAGCAGATCTGAACATACAGAGGAGAACTACAACAGAAAACAGAAAGATTTTGGAGGCCTGATCCAACAGAATCACCGTGGAACCGCCGCAATTGCTTGCATTTCACCGCGGATCCGCCGCGCATTGGTGACGTCAGCAAGTCAAAAAATCTCTGTAAGTATTTTTATCTTCTCTGTAACCCCCTGATCTCCTCTGAAAAATTTTCCTGCAGGGTTCTTTGCTCAAAACTTCTTCCCCCTCTCTAATAAATCAATCTTGTGCAGGATTCTTTGCGCCACAAATAAAAGAAAAAAAAATTTTGGCAAGTGTTTTAGATTTTTGTGTGATTACTGCTTTGCATTTTTAAAACGGACTTTTAAGGGGCTATAACACCAATCCAGATTGGGTGGGGATTTCATTACCCTTCTTAGGACTCCAAAAATCACAAAAAAGCATTTGCATCAACCCTCGAGTTAATTAAAAAATATTAGACTCAGCCAATAAGGACTGTCGTGCTCATTAGGACAAAGGAAGGTTGTAGGCATCGGTCGTTCATCTAAACCTGACTTTGTGGTGCCTAGGCTAGACATGTGGGAAAGGTAATTTTAAAAGGCCCGTCTCACGGTGATTCGTGAGCGGATCCCTCCTTTCTTTACTTGTGCTTACCTGGCCACAATTGGCGGTGAAGAGGCAATTCGAGGATATCTCACAACTTGCCCTTTGGACCAGTTAGGAGCAGTCTAGTTGACTTAGGAGACCCTACCTCTAGGCTTGATTGTGCATATTGTGATCTCTTGAAAGTGTGTCTAGCTCCTTATAAAAAAATCTTTTGCAAACTCCTTATAAAAAAAAACACAAAACAAAATTTTTATAAAAACTTGCCATTTTGTCGCTAGAAATCCACTGCACCCCACTTGCACCCACTTTCTCTCATTGACGTTTTCTTACCCCCACCTTCTAATTTTACTTTTTGACTACACCTCGTTAGTGTATGTCCAGTTGGACTAAGGACACTAGCGCCCGTTTAGTCCATGTATCGTTAGTGCCTACTGACGACGCGTTCGACTCTAAAATCGAAATTCCCTCCACTTCTTTACCTTCATCTTCAAATTCATCATCTTCTAAGGAGATGTCGGGATTCAATCCTAACAACCCCTTACCTACGGGACTGATTCCACCTCAACTGTGTGCGAATAACCCACCACACCCTCCTGTCGAAGCGCCCCAACGAATCACGCTCCAGGATCTTTTCTATCCAACCCGCACAGTACTTCCTACTTGTCTTTCACTTCCACCGGTTAATGGGGATAACATCGAAATTAAAACACACTTCATCAATATGTTGCCCAAATTTCAAGGTTTGGAATCCGAAGATGCCTACATCTTCATTAACAAATTCCAGAATGTTTGCGCAATGATGAAGACCACCCAACTTTCTGATGATGCTATAAGGCTACGTGACATTCCATTCACTTTATGTGACCTAGCTGAAAAATGGTTATATAGCACAGCATCTCACTCCATAAAAAATTGGGAAGAGTTTGTTAAGGCTTTTCTAAAAAAAGTTTTACCTACACCACAAGACCGCGAGAATTCGCAATGAGATTAATCAATTTTCCCAGCTTCCTTCCGAACCTCTTTGGAAGTGTTTCGAAAGATTTAAGGACCTTCTTGTTCAGTGCCCTCACCACGTTACCGAGAAATGGCAACTTTGCCAAACTTTATACGAAAGACTGAACCCAACAACTAAGCAGTTGTTGGAAACCATTTGTCAAGGTCACTTTCTTACAAAATCAAGCGAGGAAGCTTGGTAATTCCTCGACGATCTTGCTGAAAAAACACTTCAGTGGGAACGCACTAAGACCACTTCATCTACTTCATCAGGTCAGTCTAGGGCAGGCATACATCAACTTGATATGTCGATTGCAATGAAGGCCAAAATGGCTGCACTCACGAAAAAACTAGAAGCAATTGAGAGCAAATTCTCATCGCCTTCTCCTGCCCCGGCTTTACCCCCACGCACTATTTGCGCTTGTTGTTCGGATCCGTCCCATCTAACCGAAGAGTGTCCTTACAACCTGCCTATTCAAAGACAAGATCAAGTCAATGCTTCCTTTCAGCAAAGACAAAGAAATGATCTATACTCTTCAACTTATAATCCTGGTTGGAGGAGCCACCCAAATTTTGCTTGGAATCAAAATCAACAACAATTCCAAGGCAATAACAATTTTCAGAGGCATCCTCCATAACAACAAGCCCCTCAACAAACTCAATATCAGCAACCTTTTCAACCCCAACCTTACTAAAACCAAATAAACAATTTTGTACCAAACAACTCTTTTCCTCAAAACAATTTTGTTCAGCCAAATAACGATAATGTTTCCTCGCTAGAATGAAGTCTGGATGCGTTTTTAAAACAATCTACGCAATCCTCAGCTAGCATCCAATCTTCCATTCAGTTTTTGGTGCAACACACTGCTTCACATGATCAGAGTATCAAAACAATTGAAGCCTAAATTGCACAACTGAATGCTGCATTAAGAGAGCGAGAAAAGGGAAAACTTCCATCTTAACCACTGCCAAATCCCGGTCACACACAAAATACATATGTTGCTCATGAACAACAAAATCATAATATGAGTGTCGTGACTACATTGAGATCTGGAAAGGTATTGCACAACAACGTTGGCAATAACGATGACACCCCGGCCGCCGCTTCTTCTTCTTCTTCTTCATCTTCTTCGTCTTCTTCAGAGCCTGTTCTTCATTCTTCACAAGGCTCTACTTTTTCTAATTCGAACGGACCCACATCTCACTCCACGAAAACACCAACACTAGGATCCGTTCCAACTCCGCAATCTACTCCACAAACATTGGACTCAACAAAATTTTAAAATATTCCATTTCCAAACAGGTTGAGATCCAATAAACAAACTTCACAAATGGAGAAGATTGTGGAGTTATTCAAACAGGTTAGCATTAACATAGCTCTCTTGGATGCAATCCAACAAGTCCCTTCTTACGCTAAAATCTTAAAGGACTTATGCACCAAGAAGAGGAAATCGCAGGTACATAAGAAAGTTTTCTTGGCTAGTGCAGTAAGTGATGCTCTTACCCAACTTTTACCCCAAAAACGCAAGGACCCTGGCTATCCTACAATTTCAATAACAATTGGGGATAAGAATATCAATCGCGCACTTTTAGATCTTGGTGCCAGTGTTAATTTGCTTCCCTATTTAGTATATGAACAATTAGGCATTGGAGAGCTAGAACCCACACATTGTACTCTCCAAATGGCCGACCGATCCATCACCCATCCTAGGGGTGAGTTAGAGGATGTGTTAATTAAAGTAGGGGACTTCATTTTACCCGTGGATTTCATTGTTATAGACACACAGCCTGTAGCTAACCCCCGGAGTCAAATTTCGGTGATACTTGGTCGACCATTCCTGGCAACTTCTAATGCGGTGATCAATTGTCGAAATGGTTCGATGAACCTATCTTTTGGAAATATGACAATTGAACTCAACATTTTTAAGTTGGGGAATCAGCCCTCCGAGCCTAATGCTAATATACTTGATATTTGCTCGATCCAAGAGATCACTCAGGAGGACTGTGAGCTCGAAAAATTTCTGTTCAATCACAGCGGTTTTGACGCCACTAGTGTATTCCTACTTGAATCTGACACAGTTTTCACACCCGATAACGATTACGAGTGTTTCACTTTTTCGAACGATTTTCAAGAATCACCACCCGAGTTTGAGTCCTTTGAATTTTCGGATGAGTTAGCTGAACCATCCGACTCGGTTGCTTAC
This sequence comes from Agapanthus africanus, assembly GCA_030015575.1. NCBI lineage: Eukaryota > Viridiplantae > Streptophyta > Magnoliopsida > Asparagales > Amaryllidaceae > Agapanthus > Agapanthus africanus. Next base: position 465,321,909 of record CM057348.1, read on the forward strand.
ACTCGCTTCGAACCATTGTTGGAATCCTTCGAGTTCGAGACAGTTTCACCAATTTTACCTTCAATTGTTTCGCCTCCAAAACTCGAACTCAAACTATTGCCATCTCACCTTAAATATGCTTACTTAGGTGAGAATGAGACCCTTCCTGTTATCATCTCGGTCTCTCTAGCCCTCGAGCAAGAGAAAGCCCTTTTAATGGTCTTACAAAATAATCGGCAAGCTGTTGGCTGGACTATGGCAGACATCAAGGGGATTAGTCCCCTCATAGTTGAACATTATATACATATGATAGATGATGCCAAGCCAGTAAGGGATCTATAGAGACGCCTCAACCCCATAATGAAGGAGGCTGTTAAAAAAGAGATTGTAAAATGTCTTGATAGTGGTATCATTTACCCTATCTCTGATAGCTAGTGGGTTAGCCCTATTCACGTTGTCCCAAAGAAATCGGGCATAACGGTCATAACTAATGAGGCGAATGAGTTAATACCTACTCGCACCCAAACTGGGTGGCGAGTTTGCATCGATTATAGAAAACTCAACGTCGCGACATGGAAAGACCACTTTCCATTACCTTTCATTGACCAAATGCTAGAGCGATTGGCTGGGCATGAATTTTACTGCTTTTCTGATGGCTACTCCGGCTATAATCAAGTTCCTATCACCGAAAAGGACCAAGACAAGACCACATTTACTTGTCTTTTCGGTACATTCGCTTACCGTCGCATGCCCTTCGGGTTATGCAATGCACCCGCTACTTTCCAGTGGTGTATGATGGGCATCTTTTCAGACATGGTGGAAATATTCTTGGAGATTTTTATGGATGATTTCTCCATTTTCGGCGACTCCTTTGATGAGTGTTTGTTATATTTAGACGTAGTTCTTACCCATTGTAGGGATATGAAGCTCACTTTAAATTGGGAGAAATGCCACTTTATTGTACGAGAAGGTATTGTCTTAGGACATATCATCTCGCAAAATGGCATTGAGGTTGATAAAACTAAAATTGAAGTCATTTCCAATCTTCCTCCTCCCAAGTGCGTCAAAGACATCCGAGCTTTCTTTGGCCATGCCGGTTTCTATAGACGGTTCATCATGGATTTTAGCAAGATAGCTAGACCCTTGACTCTTTTGTTGGCTAAGGACACAACTTTTGATTTTGACTCATCCTGCATGAAGGCGTTCGAGTCGTCGAAAAACTCACTTATTTCCGCTCCCATTCTTTCATCTCCTGACTGGACGCATCTATTTAAAATTATGTGCAATGCATCTGATTTCGCCATTGGTGCTGTCTTTGGACAGTACATAAATAAGATGCCGCATGTAATTTATTACGCTAGCCGAACATTAAACGAGACCCAATTAAATTACACAACAACTGAAAAAGAATTCTTAGCTGTTGTGTTTGCACTACAAAAGTTCAGGCCCTATTTAATCGGCTCTCCAGTCATTGTTTACACAGACCACTCAGCTCTTCGCCATCTTTTTGCGAAGAAGGATGCTAAATCTCGGCTGATACGTTGGATCCTCTTGCTACAAGAGTTTGAGCTTGTCATAAGAGACAAGAGAGGATGCGAAAACGTAGTCGCCGACCACCTCTCACGACTCCCTTCTTCGCCTACACTTCAAATTCCTATTACAGACGTTTTTCCAGACGAGCAGCTCTTAACTGTGTCATACAAACCTTAGTTTGCAGATATCGTAAATTATTTGGCCACCGGACTGATACCAAATGATTGGTCGAATCAGGACAGACTTCGATTTTTGTCCCAAGTAAAACATTTTTACTGGAATGAACCGTATTTCTTCAAATACTGTTCCGACCAAATTATTCGCCGGTGTGTCCCCGACAACGAGTTTAAGAGCGTGCTGTCATTCTGCTACGATCAAGCTTGTGGCGGGCATTTTGGCCCCAACAAGACAGCAGAAAAAATCTTGCAGTGTGGCTTCTACTGGCCACGACTTTTTTAAGACGCATACGAATACTGCAAGACATGCTCCCGGTGGCAACACTTGGGCCGGATATCTCGGAGAAATGAAATGCCGCTCTAACCAATTTTGGTTATTGAAATTTTTGAGGTTTGGGGGATAGACTTTATGGGACCATTTCCCAACTTTTTTGGGAACATGTATATTCTACTTGCTGTTGACTATATTTCAAAATGGGTCGAGGCTGTGCCCAGCCGAACTAATGACAACAAAGTTATCGTAAGATTTCTCAAAGAAAACATTTTTTCTCGGTTTGGGCATCCCCGCGCGATTATCAGTGATAATGGATCTCACTTTTGTAATAAGACTTTTGAGTCCTTAATGCAAAAATACTCCATTACTCACAAGCTGTCGACATCCTATCATCCCCAAACTTGTGGGCAAGACGAGATTTCGAATTGGCAGATTAAACAGATATTGGAGAAAACGGTTTCCAAAAACCGTAAAGATTGGTCAACAAAACATATTGATGCACTTTGGGCATTCCGTACTGCCTATAAGACCGATCTTGGCATGTCTCCATACAGGTTTGTTTATGGAAAGGCTTGCCACCTTTCAGTTGAAATAGAGCATAAGGCATTTTGTGCAATTAAAGAGTTGAACCTATCTTTGGGAGAGGCGGGCAACAATATAAAACTGCAGTTGAACGAATTAGACGAGCTGCGGGATGAAGCCTATGAGAACGCAGTAGTTGTTAAAAAGCAAACGAAGGTGTTCCACGATAAACACCTTATGCGCAAGACTTTCAAACCTGGTCAACAGGTTTTACTTTACGATACTCGGTTATATTTCCATCATGGGAAGCTCAGATCTCGATAGAAAGGGCCATTTATGATACGCACCGTATATCCGCACGGTGCGGTTGATCTAGAAAACCCGGAGGACGGTTCACTGTTTAAAGTGAATGGACATCGACTTAAACCATTCCTCACCGCGGACCCTTCGGAGGAGCTCCCGTTTTTGCAGGAGCCGATCTACATCGACTGATATTCCTCCATCTACCCCTAAATTTCGATTATCTAGCCAAAACACTGTTTCAAACAAGTTTGGGGGTATGTATCATTTGTAATTATGTAAAAACAAAATGAAAATTTGAAAATTTGAAAATAAAATTTTGTTTGGGGTATTATTGTAAATTTCTAGTTCTAATAAAATAAAAATAAAAATTTTACTTACAAATAATTTCCTCTTTTTAAGAGGGTCTTTTTGCAAATAACCAACACACTCCTCCCTATAAATAAATCCCGACCCCTCTCTGTTTTTTTAACCCTAATTTTCACCTCTCTGCAAACCCTAGCCGCCGCTCAAGATTTTCCAGCGAGATCTCTCTGCCCCGCCGCCCAACTGCCGCAGGAACCCGCATTCGGCCGCGCTTCCGCCGCGCCCCTGCCACTTCTCCCTCTGAATTTTCTCAGAGGAGGTTTGCATCTCTTTGTCTTCTCTGTTAAATTTTTTTTAGATCTGTAAACTCTCTGTAATGGCACCAAACATGCAATTAGAACGTGATTTTTCACAAATCTTTTCACACACCATTTACGAGAGCTATTTTTCTGATGAAATCACACGGAGGGGGTGGAATTTTTTAATCTATAATCATCCCAATGCTTACGCTCTTCCAGATCTAGTCACTCATTTTTACGAGTGCATGGAGGAAGGATGCCTTGCACAATACAGTTTTATTAAGTTACTGTGGGGCGATAGGGAGATAATTATTGACAGAGACTTCATCCATGAAGTCACTTTAATCCCTAGATTACCTGTTCACGACCAACCCCTTCAATTTGAAGATTACTTACCTTTAATGGGTAACGACTGTTCAAGGGAACCTAGGAAGGGAATACAGGCTAGAACCCTCTTTGCTAATGTTTTAACCGTGTGCCGGTAGGCACAAAATAATATTTTTGGGAGTTCACATAATACCACATTTTTCACCCCGTCACTTCATATCGTGCACACCCTAATGACTAGGAACCCTAGATTTGACATGTGCACGGTTTTACTTAATTCAATTGGTGCTGGCAAAAGGGCCGCAAATTACCCATGTCCCATGTTAGTGACACAACTGTGTCGCTATTTCCTCCCTATGGAGGAATTTGAATTCTACATGCATGGAGGTATACCCATTAGGCCTTTCATTGAGGGCGTATCCATGTCCTATACCAGCTTAACTGATGTTTGGTCGTGAAGAGAACCGGCCGAACATGTACCCGCCAGAACACCCAGCTCCAGCTTAACCGCGAGCTAGGAAGAGCTTATCCCCATAGAACACGCACATTTAATGAGGAGAGCCATTAGGGGATTGATAATTTGGTGGGGATGGTGACCAACTTGGATCACCGGGTGACTGAGTTTGAACATGGCGTATTTACGCTGCTGGCACGAGAGGAGCGTTCCCGCTCACGTTCAAGGGGACGGCGAGGGCCTGAGCAGTGGGGGCACTGCTTTTGGTAAGTTTAGGGGAGAAGGTGGTTTGTAGATAGTTATCATTGCATTGCATATTTTAATTTTTGTACATATTGTTTTTTCTTTCTTTGCATGTTTAATTCTGCATTGCATCTTTATAAAAAATCATAAAAATTAAAAAAATGAAAATAAAAAAATATTAAAAAAATCAAAAAAAAATTGAAAATTTTTATAAAAATTATAAAAATTGAAAAATTCAATTTTGGCATTAATTCACTTAAGATTGACAAGACGGTTACTAGCTAGGAAAAACTAGATCCCAAAAGTTAGTAAAGTAAAACCCTAAAAATAACCTTCTTAAAATTTAACGGTAGAAAATATATGTCCTTGTAGTTTACTTAGAAATAGGCAATTTTTGAGTTCAGTTCTTGGGCTAAGTCAAGATAAAGGTAGAATATTGAAATTTTTATTGAAGTATAAAGTCTGAAAGAATAATTCCGAATCTTTAGTCTAAATTCTGAAAATATATACTCTACAATTCGCACATACACGCACTTTAAAACTTAGGATAGTAGAGGATACCTTGAAATGCTCTTATCTAAAATCTTTAGTATACGAAAAAAAAGTATAAGTGTGAAATAAGAGATAAAAAAATGAACACTGGTTTTGTATTTACTTAAGGCTGCGTAAAATAAAAAATATATAGCGAGGGTGCTTTATCACCTAGTGCCTTAGACCAACTGGTTTGGGAGTCACTGCTAAAGCCTTATGTATTACAAGACGAGGAATTACGCCTAAATGCGCAAACACGTTTTGTAATCGGTCGTTAGTACCTCAAGAAGTATTAACGGTCGCATGAAGAATGTGTGAGCAATTTCATCTAAAATTCACCAACTAAAAGTACTCTGGACGATGGACAAGAGTATGATAGCTTGAATTGAATTTCTAAGTGTAGGGATGATACATACACACACGTAGGGGTATATGATTGGGGTTTGGATGAGAGATAAGAATGAAAAATAGGGCTTATATTTTCAGTAGAGGTGATAAAAGTCCCTAAGTTGAGATGGAACCTTAGAAGGAAAATTTAAAAGATGTTAAAAGCTAAATAAATTTACAGAACATATACAATCTTATGTTAAATGATAAGTGAGTGTGAAAAATACGGGTTGATAATTTCTAAGTTGAAGATAATAGAATTTCTTGCTAGAACACCGAATTGAAGAATGAAAGTCAATAGGCCAAATTGATCGGATTTTGTAGGTAGTGTCCGCTGAAAACCCTCAGGAGACAACACTCCTCCTACTAGGGACACCTAGAGGTTTAACGGTTTGTTGCACGAGCTCAGTGCAATCGCGATTCCCTGCGAAAGTGAGGTTAGGATTTTTCGAGAATAAAACTAGTTTTGCTCGGGACGAGCAAAAGATAAGTTTGGGGGTATTTGTTCATATTACAATCTTGCATTATTATATTCCCCATTCTTAATCATATTGCAAATAAATAGGTGCTTTTGATCAATGTCTGCTAAATAGTTGCAGGTTACAGGTTCAAGGAACAATACAGTGAAAATGGTGAAAAAACGCTACAAAAGTGAGACTACGACTACCAAATAGAAGAATCTTTATGATGCCGTCTACAGTTTAAGGAACAAATGAAGATCAAAGAACAGTTCGATTACACAAAGTACGAAGGCAGCACAAGATTCAAGACTTCAACACGAAGCGAACGGTAAAAGTCCACAACATTCTGCACTGTGGAAATCTGGAAGAGCATAGAAGATATTCTGAGAAACCAAGTGAAGAAAACAGATGGAAAAGCAACTTGAAGCATCACAGAAAAACAGAGCCCAAAAGCCCATCAAACGGCCGCAGATCCGCGTCCAAACAAGGCATTCTGCCGCGGATCCGCGGCCGTGCAGAGCACGTGTCGGTGCGTGTCGGTGGGAGTCGGTGCATTGACCCGGTTTTCTTAGTGTAGTCTTGTAAAATCAGATGTGGATCAGATGTAAACCCTACGGTTTCTCCTATCTATAAATAGGAAAGCCTACAGCTCTTTTGGAGCATGCCTCTTTTTAATTCTAGATTAAAATTTTCATTCCATTGTAATCGTCAAAGAGTGCATAACCACAACAAGTACATAAATAATTAAATAAATATTAATTAATTATAATAAAATATGTGAAAAATAATTATTAGTTAAATTTATTAAAACCCCGCATTATATCGCTTACTTAACTCTAATCGCGTTTTAAGGTGTTACAGATACAGATGGATATGAGGGCCGATCTGATGAGACAGTGCCTGGGATATGAGGGTTGATCCGAGAGACGACGCCTGAGATATGAGGATTTACGTGTTGATGCTGGATACGAGATTTATGATGATTTTGTTAGTTATATGTATGCCCTAGAGGCCATTACTGTACATGCGTTGTTTATTGTAGTGGATGCTGGGACATATATAGGGAGGACTTTCTTGCTCGACATGATAGTATGCTATTTGGTTACTCTTTATCTTAAAATGTACTCTGATTATCTCTATGTCACATGTTTATAAAGCCCTTAGGATGAGTACTTGACTACCAGGACTATGATACAGATCATACTAGTGGGGACAGTATAGTCGCCAAGTACATCCTTCAAATGTTCCTAGTCGTGGGAGTACCGAGACATGGCATCGATACTCCAGAGTAGACTAGCGTATGCGCTTCTTGACCCATATGATGGGCGATGGATGATCCCATATCCATTGGTGTTTGACATCAGAGTAGGTATACGGGTGCTCAGTGGAGACTGGGTACACTGGACGGACTCGCCGAGAACTCCCAGATGGTATTATACCTCACGTCAGATGGCAGTTCTCTGGTGACACTAGTACATGTTAGTCTGTAGACCCGAGATCGTCATAGAGTCTTGTGTGATTCCCATTGTGCTTTAATTTCCATCATACCACGTCCAAGAGGGCGAGCAAAAAGGTGGCTTTTGGGTACAGTCCCGAATCACATGGAGACAATGAGCGATAGGAGGGGTTTCGTCTCTCCCGGTATAGGGAGTTGATGTTGCGCTGTGTTCGATTGGCTATAACTGGAAATCCCTGTCCAGGTTGCTGAGATTTACTGGTAAGTGTTATCAGTAGTTTCTCGAACTGTTATGGACCTCATATCGACACGACTTATCAAGCTACTGGGGTTTAACGTTTACCACCCCTAGGCGAGATATGCGACATATCAGACGAAGAGACCGGACTGTACGGGAGTGTTACTGGTTGGATTCACGGGAGAAAGTACAGGCTTGCTTGTTGATCTTCTGATTGGTCAATACCTGGGTGGCTGTTACGTTTAGTTGACCGCTTGCAGCTTGTGAGTGTTTGATATGATCATCACCTATTGCCGGCGTATTGACGATTCTTTAGAGTCCTATACAGAGGTTTCCTGGCTAAGGCAAAATGGAGTAGAAGCACATATGTGATATGTGCGGGACCGAGAAAAATACGAGTATGTGATACCGTACTAGATTCTCGCGATATGAGATATCGGCCGAGTATATGTGATATAGCCGGGTCATCGGATCAAGTGTTGATTCGATGAACTGATACAGATTATATTAGTCGGTTATTTGTGAAATAGCCGGATTATCGGATCAAGCGTTGATTCGATAATTTAATGTATAATTATATATTTGATATATTAAATTACATTAACTAATATAAGCTCACTAAAAGATTCTTTTTCTCACTCGGGTAATACATTGATATATATGTGATATATGTTAATTGTATTATTTTATTTTTTTACAAAATATATTATATATGTGATATATAATATTGTAACAAGTTAAGGTTACAAATGCAACATGTTTTGTGGAGTTTAAACATGGTTAGGGTTTGGATTAGGATTAAACCTTCTTGAAGCTTCTAGAAGCTTTGCTTTTGTTTTTAACTAAAGATATTTTCTAAAGATATTTTGGTTGATATTTGTTAACCCAACCCAACCCTTTACCATGGTTAAGTCTCTACATGGGTTAAGTTATCATAATTAACCCATGGTTGCATTTCTAACCTCACTAGATTTCATTATTCATCACAAATTGATTTGATCGCCTTCCTCTTCTTTCTTGCTTGATGAAAAGCTTCACTAGCTTTTTCATATGTGATGATTTTGAGTGAGATAAAGAAAACAAATGAGAGCTAAATTCCTACTTTATCATCCTCATCTATTTTTGCCACTTAGATTAGGGTGTTTGCTTTGCTAATACTTGATTAGCAAAGAAAGAGCTTGGGTTTGAGTTTCTTCAAGGTAGATCATCTTTGTTATTGATGATCGGAAGCAAGCTTGCATCTTTCTCTTCATGGAGCCTCTCTTGAGTCCGGGTACTCAATGATCGCAGCGAAGGGACCTCAATACGGAGCTTTAGAAGTGAAGGAACGGACTACAAAGGTTATAATCCCAAACTCTTAGAAGTAAAGTTGTTTACTTGCATGTTTAACCCTAATACTCTAGTCTAAGATCTTGGTTAGGGTTGTTCGGCACGTATAAATTTTAAATCGGGCATGGTTGATGCCTTGTAGAACCTTGTGATAGTGCCTAGTAACCCTACAGTAGTATCAGAGCCAAGCTAGAGCTTTAGGCGAAGTCTAGACGAAGTTTAAAGTCCGATCGAACACCGAAACGTCGCAAAATACCTCCTTTCTGGAAATTTTTTAAAATGTTGATTTTTTCTGTATTTAAAATACTCAGAAATAAAGCAGGGAATTCTAAAGACTATTGTGAAAAACGAGCCATTAATTCTTGTAAAGCGCCGCGCAACCGCGGCAAGACTATGCCTTGCGCTGCGGTTCCGCGGCCGAACAGTTGAATTAGGGTTAGTGCTTTTTACAGTAACATCCGTATGTACTTCCTGATGCTTCTAGGAATTTTTGATATTACTCAAGTGTTGTGTTTTCTTGAGATCTTTTGTATTCGTTGATTCGATCAGAAAGTTAACTTCGTTTAAGCTTTTTCCGGGTAATTTAGAACGTGTTAAAAAGTTCGAACGGATATCAATAACTCACTTTTTCTCGACCCGGAAAATTTCCAAGTGTTGGATTTTTCCTTAGTTAAAGAACGTTCTAAGTCGTGCAAGTAACGCGTTGGACCCTCTAGAAGAACACCAACCTTAACTCGATTATGTGACCGTATGAACCGGCTCTAAACCTTAGGGTTTGGGGCATTACGGTGTTGCCACATGTGAGGTGTTAGTTTGTCCCTTCTACGGCTGGACCATCGGTACTGTGGCATGTGATGGATACTTTTTCAACTCCGCTCAAGTGTTGAGCTATTTGGGAAATCTTGGGTGTTTGTTTATTCGATCGGAAAGTTTAATATTGTCTATTTATCTGGAATGTGATACAATATTTGGAATCCATAAGTAGTTATGAGATAACTAATTTGAATGTTATAAATCTAGCAGTTTAGTCTCATTTGATCGGTTGCCACGGGATTTTGATGTGATCAAAAATCCGTCGCAATCACGTAGCATACGTGGATACTCGCCGGGTAAACTTAATAGATAACCACGCCCCCATAGCCCCGACCAAGTGACTGTAGGAGAACCCCGTCGCCAAAAGTATCCGTTCGGGTGCTCGCGGCAGCGGTATTCCGCCTTAGTGCACTTCGTCGATGGCATCCGGGGGTGCAGCCGTCTACTAAAGTTTGCGACGAGCATTCGATCAGGATGTCGGGAATCTTGTTGAATTGCCCGACTAGATATTGAAAAGTGTTTTCGAGATCGAGACTAAAATACGGGGTTTATAATTGTTAGGCATGCGATGTCTAAGGAATTCATTTGGTTAGGCATGGGATGTCTAAGGAGGTTGCGGATTCCAACTGTTGTAGTTTTACACTTTCTTTTCTGCGGCCGTAAGCGTAGTATGTGGTGTATCGCTGGCTTCGTTGCTATACATCAACGACAATCAGGATACGCATGCTTTCTTACGTTGATAATATGAGATATTATGTATTGCTGTGATATGTTATATTGGATCGTCGCGTTTTGAATAGCCGGGGGTTTTATGTGAGATGAGGGTTTTTATTTTCATTCATGTAAAATTCATTGTATGTAATATTCTTTTATTGGGGCACTTCCGGGCTGAGGATGATGTCACCATTGTATATTATTTACTTTTCCGCATTAGGTAGACCCAAGGCGGGGAACACAAGTAACCGGGTTCTAGGGTCCAGTGGGAGACCATCTCGAGGAGTCGAGACCGGGTTTCCTAACCCTAAAATTGGCAGTGTTGCTTGCCGCTCTCGTAGGGGTCTAGGGATGTGGGTTTGGCTATTCATCGTGACCGTGGAATCCGCGTTTTATACAGGCTCGCATAAAACACAGAAATCCTAGTATATCCAATATTTCATATGTTATCTTCTGCTGTAATGTTCTGTGATGAGGTTATATTACTGCCTGAGATGAATGTTTATATTATATATATGAGATATATGTTATATTGCTGATTTCGTTTCAAATGTGATGCTTCTGAAGCATAATAAAATGGGACTTCATTAATGAGATTAATGAAACTAAAAGAAACCTAAAGATGTTGTAGAAACTTGTTTAAAAACTGGTAGCTCTAGTTCTTGCTTTGCATAGCGGTATTCCTTGTAGAATATCCAGCCCCTTTATTCGATAAGGAAAGAGCCGAGATCCCTTCACCGGGAGTGACCACTTTAGCGAAACTAGCAGATGCTACAAACTCGGTTTGTCTTTTGATTGTTTCTATAGTTTTTACTTTGCATAGTGATATTTGTGAAATATCCTACATCTTATTCGATAAGGAAAGAGCCGAGATCCCTTCACCGGGAGTGATCTCTTTAGCAAAACTAGAAAAGGCCTAAAAAACATTCCACTTAAAATCACTCGATTATACAACGATATCAAGTCCATTACGCAAAGGGTATTCTTAAAAACCTGTCGTAGCCCTCCGTCATTTCAGATAAGTACTACTTAGTATTCGTACTGCGTTTGTTGACCTTGTCAAGGCGTAGTGTGCGGTAGCTATTTATGCTTATCTGCAAAAGCATATGATGCGATTGAGTTAGGGAAGTCGTGTGACTTTGTTGACCTTGTCAAGGGTCATGCGGGTGGGTTTAATTCAATCGGGAAATGACGAGTTGAACTTGACTTGCGGTCTATGGTTTGTTGATCTTGTCAAGGTCATAGATCGCTCGAGTCAAAATATTATTGGGAATTTCAAGTGTTGAAATTTGCGATGAGATTGCATACCTTCTATGAGTTAGTTGGATCCCGATACCCGCTGCGAGTATGAGTTACTCCTGCGAGAGTTTTACACATTAGCCGATCAAGTAGGTGTCTAGAAAGGTGTTAACGGGGTTACGCCCCCTGGGAAAACGAGGTTTATTTTAATTAGGTCCGTGCGAAAGCACGGGGAACCTCCCTCAAAGTACCAGCACTGGCCTGGCTGAAAGATTGGCGAACTTGTAGAGTGTAATTAATCTCGGCTAGTCTTTCCTTTTAGGGTTTGAAGGAAGATTTGACTAAAATAGTGGGAGACATCCTGATTAGATATATTAATAACCAATATAATCTTACAAGAGCATACGCTGAGTGTTTTCTTCTATCTCTCTCCAGGTAGCGACCATGTCACGCCTTAATCAAGATAATAATACGGATGTATTGACCGAACCCGCTTGTTATACTGCGCTAGGGAACGTTGGTCCCGCTCCAACTTATAATTGTTATAAGACAGAGCAGGAAATAGGGGATTACCAGAATTCCCGTGCTGCCCAAACAAAGAAAGTGCATGTTGATGCATCATCTTCGGGTATGTTCATTACCAAGAACTGTTTCTCAGTATCCTTTATGTCCTGGGTATGAGATACCGGATCAGGATCCCGCAAATGTAATTTGTTACATAGGCTACAGATAGGTAGAGAACTGAGAACGGGTGATAAGTTTCAAGAGTTGGAAATGATGCAAGTGTTGCAGCCAAGTCTGTTGGCATTTATCACCCTGTATTATCAGAACACATTGATTCTGAACGAATGTTATTAGATACCGAACCTGATATACAACTGTAACATTTCAAAAAAAAAAATATTATTTTTGGAATTTTCATAATTTAATATTAATTTTTAATGAATATTTTAATAGTCGGTATAATTAAATACTGATAAATAGGGAAAATTTTGGGAAAAACTTATGGAAATTCTAAAATAGCTTATTTTGTGGAAATATGTCATTTTGCAGTTTTTATGTTAGATTATATTGTTATTTTGGTGTTAATCGCGATTAAAAATCGCGAAGTGGATTTTTGGCTTTTTGTGCAAAAATGTGCACATGACATTTTCTACACTTGTTTCTTGTTTTGGTCATGGTAGCCTAGGGTTGGACCATGTTTAGATGACCATGGTGGGTTGAACCATTTGATTAGGGTAATTGGGTTAATCAGTGTTTTGGTTAGGTTAATGGGGTTTGATTGGAGTTGGGGTTATGTTGACTTGTGTAGGGAGAAAGTGAGCCATGGTGGTTTGGTGTCTTGTGAGCATTGTTTTGGAAAGAGAGAGGAGGCATGATGGTTGTGCCATGACTTGCTTTTATTGTTGAGAGAAAATGATGGGAGTTAACTTTACTTCACTTCACTTCAGCCGAACACAACACCCCAATTAATACAACAGCCACACCAACACCACATCAGCCCTAAATCAGCAGCTGAAACAAAACATCAGCCCCACTTTTATTCCATCAGCATATTTCAGCCCAAACTACATCAGTAGCCCAACCCCATCCTGAACATCAGCACCCCAACATCATAACCAGCAGCAGCAGCTGCTGAAGCACTACTTCAGCCCCCTACATCAGCCATCTACACACTCACATCAGCCACCTACAACAGCTACAGCAGCTGCAGCCACCACCATAGCACCATAGCCCAAAACCTACACCCCAAATCCCTCACATCAGCAGCTACTTCAGCCCCCCCTACACCTGCTGCTTCAGCAGCCACCCCAGCCTCAAAAAATCACATCTGCAGCATCATTTCAGCTGCAACTGCAGCTGAGGCAACCCATCAGCCCCAATTCCAGCATCAGCTCAGCACAAAGCAGCCCAATTTCCAGCACATCAGCAGCTTCATCCCTTATAACACACCAACACAACACCAATAAAACAGTATCAGCACATTTTCAGCCACATTTTTATCAGCCACAGCAGCAACAACCTTATTCCAACCAACACCCCACAACACCACCATCAAACCACAACCAGAACACTTCTTCTCACCACCAAAAACAACCTCAGCTCTGCAGTAGCTGCTACAAACAACAACAAAAAAGGAAGGAAAAGATTGCAAGCAACAGCAGCAGCAGCAGCCAGAGCAGCTTCAGCAACAGCTGCAATAGCAACTACAGGAGCTCTAGAAGCAGCTCAGCAGCAGCAAACCCACTTCCCCACCTCCTCTTCCTTCCCTTCTCCTTCATTCTAGGACTCCCTTGAGGTATAATCTCATAACCAATTTCCTATCTTGCAAGTTATAGTGTCTAGCTGAAAGTTACTGTTATATTTGAGATTAGTGCTGGTTTTAGTGAAATTGAGTGAGGTTTGGCCAAGAGATGGTTTCGATTGTCAGGGTGACCTTATTAGGTGTATTTGAGACCATCGTAACCAAGAAACCCCAGATTTCTAGTTAGTAACCAGAGTTGTTCGACTTGGTGTAAATTACGTTTTATCGAATTTGTGACCTTTCTGAGACCTGCTTTCACCCGGGACCTCCTAGAGTAATATTGACTTGGCAGTAGGCTGTGCAGGCACCCTGGAACCACTACCCAAAGCCCTAGCCACCATCTCAAATTCCCGGCCGCAAATTTAATCCCCCTGGCCGCAATTTGCGGCCAGAGCAGGGTAAAACTGCCTCGTTTTGCGTGCACATCGCTATTTTATGTAAACTTGACCCCCTGTATGTCTATTTTTGACTATTTCCAGTTAGGGTAAAATCTGGGTTGTTTTTCATGAGTTGGCGTATGATTTACGACCTATTTTCCGTATGGATTTTTGGTATTCGATGATTCGTTCTGTCGAGTGGCGTTTGGACGTCAACGACAGTGGTGGTTGGCTGTGTTTGCACATAAGGCCACAGGTTTTTACCTATGGGCGTAGCGTGCACTATTTTGGTTTTCGACATGGTTTTCATGTGTTTTAGTGTGTGATATCCTTGTAGGTACCCCACGTGGCGTCGATGCGTTGGAGATGCAAATGGCGACATCGGCACCGGCATGCATAAAACAAGGTGAGTAGATTTATATCTACGGGGAGAAGTCGGGTGGATGGCGTATAGCACCCCCGCAGTCCGTGGTGATGTATACGGATGCGTATACACACCTACGATTATTATATGTTGTTGGATTAATTATTGATGTTTAAATGGATATTGGTATGTTGGATTTGTGAAAGGTTACGAAACCCTAGGATAGTGGGTGCACTACACATACATATATACACATTCATACTTGCATACATCCTTATTTCATATGTGGTTATGGGATTCTATATAGATATGTGTTCACATAGGTATGGGACTATGTGTTCGCATACGGATTTGAGGATGATACATGGGATTGAGATGAGTCGATGAGTTTGATATGAGATTATGATATCGGTGATATGATAAAATTCATAATTGAGATACGTCTTGATGTTTTAGAGGATTTTGGGAATAATGATGCCATAGGAATTGTGACCTATATATGTAATGATCGACATGTGATTATGATAGATATGATATGATATGATATGACAAGATATTGATGATAGGCCGCCTTGGGCGTTGTTTACTCCTTGTGATGATATGTGATGATGATATCGATTTATACTAAACTGTCGATCAGTAGTCAGATCTTGATCATAGTAATGATATTAGCATTGTACTAGACATAGGTCAGTACCCAGATAATGATATTTGATAAAGAGAATACCAGATGAATGATATGACGAATGTGATATTGACCCGTACCCAGATTGGGGATGCCGTACGACGGATTTACATACGAGCTATACTTTGATGTTCAATCCGCACTCTTGATTTGGGAATAACTGATTATAGAGATATGTTATCGGATGTGATATTACCGAGGCGGGATCACCGACTATATATGTATATATGTATTGACTCAGAAATTAGGCGGTTTACCTTACCTGCAGTTAGCCTATTAGCTCAGACCTTTAGCTGGTGTAGCTATATGACTCGTATGACATTAGATGCAGTTTAGCTATCTTTGTGTTTAGCATTCAGCTCCCGCACATTATTATTATTATTGTTACTCTGCATCGCATACTTATTGTGATTCATATTCCATTATTGATATCATGCTGTTAGGACACCAGCACCATTACCGATGATGCGCATGTACCATGTACACTTATTTGCCGGCGCACACACATCTTCATCGGTAATTGCCATGTCACGAACACTTAGAAAATACTATTACTTGATTTAGCTTGTTTGCTAGTAGTGACATGATATTAGTATGCTTGCCTTATATGCCAGCTTGACATTGTTGTTATTACTTGTCACTTCATGCATGCTGTTATTCAATATATGCTGCATTCATGGATTCTCATGCTTATATTCATGATTTCACATGCTATTGATGATTTGGATTCGGGTTTCCATGAGATTTTCTGGATTTGGAGGAAAACCGCAAAACATAAATATAAACTGCTTTCTCTTTTTAATAAAATGCGGTTTTCCCATGATGTATGAGTCGTCCACCATGAGTTTTGTTGATGGACTTCGAGACCCGATTCGAGGAGGCGGATGAACCGTTTCGGGTACATGGTGGGCCCGGTGCGGTACCCCGGGGCAAGAAGATCGCAGGAGATGGCGTTGAGCCAGGCAGGGGAGCACGACCGACCGGTGATATTACCCGACACGTCGGATATCCGGAGGATACCATCGTAGTCATGAGATGGATGGTAGGGGCCGATCTGGATTGACGGCGCCCTGGATATTATGATTGAGACATTAAGATTTGAGATATTGAGTTACAGAGATTGTGATACAGAGATATCGAGATATTGAGGTTTATGTTTTGCGCCGATGTTAGGCACTGTTTTATGCTGATTTCATTATGATACCTCAGTTTAAAATACAGAAATCTCACAAATTTATGAAAGCAGTTTTCTTCAATACATGCATTCTGTTTCATGCATTCTTACATCATTCATATGATATATTGCCACCTGATGCACCGACACAGGCACATGGGTTTACACTTGTGTTAGATATTTACCCTAGACATGGTTAGAGATTGCTGGTTATATATTTGAGGATTTTATATTTTGATCGTATGACCTAGGATTGCGTCATACATGCGGTTTCTGTTCGTAGATCTTTTTCTACTCACGAGTTGGCAACTCACTCCCGTTGTGCCCCAGTTTCTTGCAGGTTTTCCGTACAGGTTCCATTACGGCTTTGCGGGCACGGTTTCTTTTCGGGTGACTTGCTATCTGCTAGTAGGTGGGTTATTGTATCGTACCCATCATTATACATTGTATATTATATTTCAGTTGTATCTAGAAGTTCCATCAACCAAACATGTACTTATTTGTGATAGAGACTAGTGATGTTTATTCTTTCGACCTTAGAGTCACGTGTTATATTTCAATGGGTTTCTTGCTGGTTGAGTTTCATTTCTGTTGTGATCCTCGCCTTTAGGCGTTGTATATTATGTTGCATACAGGTTGATTTGATATGGTTCTTCCTACTCTCTACTACTTTTCTTGGTTTGGATTTCTGGGTTCGGCTTACTTAGAGTACGTACGCCTCGAGACGTTCGTAGTCTAAGTGCCGGTCATGTTCCGTACTTTCGGGTCATGACAACAACATCATATCGGTCTCTTTATTAGTAAAGAAGGATATAATCTTGTATTGTTGGATAATGTTTTCAACATTTCCTATATCAAGAGTTGATCGGTTCAGGCACGTTATCTAAAAGCATAGACGTTCTAAATCAAACCACAGTTCTTAACGTATGGAACACACACAAGAGGAAGAGTTCAGAAATGAACGAATCCTTCTTGATGCATTGTAGACTAAGTCATATCAATGCGACCCGACTAGCTGAAGTTACATAAAGATGCATATTTAAATTTGTTTGAATTTACATCTTGTGAAACTTGCCGGTCATGTTACAAAGATAAGATGACCACAGCTCTGTTTGTTGGAAACAGAGAAAGAGTTAGTGAACTCTTGGGATTGATACATGCTGATGTATGAAGGTCCCCTGTCTACACATGTCAAGACCGGTTCTTTGTACTTCATTATATTCACTGATCATCTCTCAAGATCCATACATATGTTCCTGTTGAAACACAAGTCTGGAACTTTTGAGAAATTCAATGAATATAAGTTAGAAGTAGAGAACCAAAAACGGGTATAAGTATTATGTCCTTTGATGAGATCAAGGAGGAGAATACTTGAGCACGGAATTCCTACACTATTCTAAAGGAGAATGAGATTCTCTCTCAGCATTACTCCTCCGTATGTACCACAGCACGTCGGTGTATCGGGGTAGAGCAATCGCACCCTATGTGATATGATGTGCTCTATGATGAGTACTACTGAGTTGCCTATTTTCTTTTGGGGTTATGCACTTGAGAAGTTGCATATCTATTGAATAGGGTTCCAACCAAATCAGATGCCTACCACTCCATATGTGATATGGTATAGGAAGAGCCCATCTCTTAAGGAAGTTAAGATTTGGGGTTGTCCGGCCTATATCAAAAGCAAAATCCGGACAAGCTCGAGGCAGAGTCAGTTCTGTGGAAGTTTGTTGGATATCCCAAGCATTAGCAAGGGAATATCTTCTACCACACCGAGGAACAAAAGATGTTTTATTTCTCGGCATACCACTTTTTGAGAAAAAAGGGAATTTCTTGTGAAGAAATTAGTGGTCATGAGGTAGAACTGTAAGGTGTTCCAGCTATACAAACTGCAGCTGATGATTTGGTAGAACCAAAGGATTCAATAGTTTCCAACGAACCTCAGCCTCTCCGCCGATCTGGTAAGGTTCCTCATCTACCTAAGAGATACTTCGGTTTCTCTATGACAGTGGGAGAGAGGATTGCATCATGAGATGATGACCCAACTAGTTTCGAGCAGGCCATCAGGAGTGGGGACTCTGTGAGAATGGCAGGATGCTTAGCGATCTAAGATGGAATCCTTATACACCAACAAAGTATGGAGTTTGGTTGCTTTATCTGAAGGGTTAAATCCCCATCAGGAGCAAGTCTATTTTGAGAAAATTAAATCCCCATCAGGAGCAAGTCTATTTTGAGAAAATTGTAAGTGCACGGCGGCGCACCGGCCGTCTTTCCGAGGCCAAAATGCGGAAGCGATACTTTACTTTAAACTTTGTAACCGGCACCACCGCGCACAAAAATCCCGGATCAGGCCATTAAACTAATTCTAGCTAACTAAAGAACGGGGTACAGAGATATACCGAGCGATCCGTGTCCTTCGGTCTTCTCGTCGTCGTCCCGATCTCCCGCGGAATCTCCGGTCTTCACCTCCTCGCCGGAAGGGCACCACGTCGCCGGCTTCTTTTACGGGCTCCCACCTCTTGACTGAGGCAACTCGAGCACGAAGTTGGCGAGTCGACGTGTCCAAGAATGCTGTAGGTTAACTGTAGAACTCTATGTCTTTTTGGGGTTGTGGAAGTTGCCTTTGGTGGAGGAATTAGATGATAGAATTTTTGGAGATGAAGTTTGGGATTTTGCAAGCACAAGAGAGCCAAAAATTTCCATACAAAATAATGGGCAACCCTCATCATTTGGCCGGCCATGATCTTGTGAATGGAGAGAGAGAGCAAAGACAAGGAGGTGGGTGGAAAGCAATGATGCAAGCAAGTGATGATGAGAGAATCCAATGATCACAACCTATAACCAACACTCCACCAACCTAATCATCACTACACAAGTCAAGCCATCATGAGGTTATGAAGTCAAATGAAAGTGCACCATCATGATGCAACAATATGCAAAGACAACCCTGTAAGTCCATGCTACCTCTCCCGGTACTTACGGGCTTGCGGAATTTGATGAAAAACGATTTTCTACAGGCGGTAACATGGACTCAAAACGGATCTTGTTAAACTATCTACCTAACAACCTAACTACGAGTTGTTAACTACTCGGTTAGGGGGTTATACCTTTCTTTCTTGAACTCCTTCGTCTTCATCTCTTGATGGTGTACGGATTAGCTTCACCCCGTCGTCTCCTGGCGCCGAAGATCGATCCACCAGAAAGCTTCTACCTTTGGCTTCTTCTTCGAACTTTGAAGAAACTAGATCACTTGGTTTGCTAAACCTTGTGAACTAGAGTGAGTAGAGGAGAGTGTGATGGGATTTTCTCTATGGTTCTTGCTTCTCAATACATGAGACAAGTGAACCATAGACAAGAGAGAGAGCAAGAGGAAGAGGGTGAGAGCAAGAGAATGAGAGAGCTCAAAACCAAGAGAGAGAAAGATAAAGAAAGAATGAGCCTCTCTTTTGTCATACACCCTCTCATAATCCAAAAGCATCATGAGCCATAATGTTAATCAAGTATTATGTGATGGTTCTCATTTCACAAAAGACAATATCATTTCATGCACTCATTTTGCAAACTACAACAAGCAAGCAAAAGTCTTTGCATGAAAATGACAACCATTGTGATGATGATGGTCAACTAGTCAAACCTAGTCAACCGGTCAACTAAGTCAACAAGTCAACAAAGTCAACCCCTCAACAACCATGTCACTATAATACTTAATTAATATTATTGCTAATTATATATATATTCTCATTACGGTTTAGCAAGAAGTCAATGGTCAACAGTCAACAACCCTAATGAGAATCCTCTGCCTATGTCTCTCCGTCAACTGTGCATACACACCCGCATTCGCGTTCCGAGGAACACGAATACATACTGGAAAAAACCAATCCCAAAACGTACACTAGGATCTGGCTTAAACCAAAGCCCGCTAGTGTTAACTGTCCGGACACTAAACGTGCACAAATGCACGGATGTGATCGTACCCTGTCGTAAAACCATGCGACCTGTCGCAAAACCATGCGACCTCTACTCTTTTGCTTAAAGGCGAATAGCTTTCTGTGTGGGACTCTAAAGACTCGACACTACGCTGGCAGTGGGTTTAACCACAGACCGCAAGCGGCACTAGCTGTGCGTAACGGTCCCCAGGTAGATGCCGACAAGAAGACTGACGAGGTGAAACCCATCTGAACTCCTACTGAGCCTGAATGTGACAGTCTCCGTACAGTCCGGTCTGTTCATCTGATACATCGCATGGCGGGCCTAGGGGGGAGGTAAACGTCAGTCCCCTAATAGCGGTACAAGTCGTGTCGGAGTGAAGCCCAAAACACCCTGAGATAACACTGGAAGCCTACCAGTATATCTCGCTTGCCCTGGCCAGGGACTACTCGTGTAATGGCTCTCCTAGACACAGCGCGATGTCAACCTCCAATACCGGGAGAGACGAATCCTGTCTAACCTTCACTGCCTCCAAGTGCTTCGGGACTGCACCCAACTACTACCTGTTTGCACGACTCCTTTGAGCCGTGGTAGGGTAGTAATCAAAGTACAGTGGGAACACACTCGAGGCGAAGTGACAGTGTCAAGTCAGCGGACTAAGCTGTACTCATGTCACCTGGGAACTGATAACTGACGATAGGTATAGTACCAACCAACAGTTCCCGACGAGTCCTGTCCAGTGTACTCGTAACCCAACGAGCCCCCGCATACTATCTCCAGTACGACGTACTGATGGCTGTGGGATAGACCATCTCCCACACTGGGATGAGAAGCGCATACGCTAGTCTACTCCGGAGTATCGATGCCCTGTCTCGATAGTCCTGCGACTAGGGACCTGCATAAGGATGTGCTTATAGATTACCCAGCCCCCACTAGTGTGACCGCCATCACAACGCTGGTAATCAAGCAAAGATCCTAAGGGCTCCACTAATGTGTATAGGTGATAAAATAAACCCATGTACACATTGAAGTAGAAACAAACCAAGTAGCATACTACTATTTTGAGCAAGATTGTCAATACAAGGTGAATATCCCAAGCTTCCATTAAGTAATATACATACTAGTATGATACAGTAATGGCCTCTAGGGCATATACACTAACAATCTCCCACTTGCACTAAGGCCATGTACCGGCGTATCGAAGACCTATCATCTCGATCAGCCGCTCGAACTGAGTCTGGGGTAAGGCCTTCGTGAGTGGATCAGCAGTGTTATCTTCCGTATTTACTCTCTTCACCTCGATCTCCCGGGGATCAACGATCTCCCAGATCAGGTGGTACCGCCTCAAAATATGCCTGGACTTCTGATGGGACCTGGGTTCCTTCGCTAAAGCTATAGCGCCGTTGTTGTCACAATACAGCGGTATTGGATCAACACTGGTAGGAACCACCTGAAGTTCCGTGAGGAACTTCTTCATCCAGACAGCTTCCTTTGCGGCATCGCAAGCAGCTATGTACTCCGCTTCCATAGTTGAGTCAGCAACGGTTTCCTGCTTGGAACTCTTCCAGCAAACCGCCCCTCCATTGAGGGTAAAGACATAACCCGACATGGACTTGGAGTCATCCTTGTCACTCTGGAAGCTGGAGTCAGCAAAGGCCTCAATCTGGAGGTCTTTTCCGCCATACACCAAGAACATCTCCTTAGTCCTTCTTAGGTACTTGAGAATGTTCTTTACTGCTATCCAGTGTTTCTCCCCTGGGTTCGACTGATACCGGCTTACAACGCTCAATGCGTATGCTACATCTGGTCTGGTACAAAACATCGCATACATAATAGAGCCTACCGCAGATGCGTAGGGTATTGATGACATGCGAGCCCTTTCCAAATCAGTCTTGGGAGACATCTCTTTGGAGAGGGTGATTCCGTGACAAGCCGGTAGATTACCGTGCTTGGAATCTTCCATACTGAATCGTTTCAGTATGGTGTCGATGTACCTTGACTGTGAAAGTCCCAACATCCTCTTAGATCTATCACGATAGATCTGGATCCCCAGAATGTAGTTGGCATCGCCCAGGTCCTTCATGGAGAACCTCTGCGACAAGAATCCTTTGACTGACTGTAGCATAGGAATATCATTTCCTATTAGGAGAATGTCATCGACGTACAAGACGAGGAATACGACATTTCTCCCTACAATCTTACTGTAAATGCATGGTTCATCTGGGTTTTTGACAAAGTCGAATTCTTTGACAGTATCATCAAAGCAGATGTTCCAACTCCGCGATGCCTGCTTGAGTCCATAGATGGACTTGAGCAACTTTCACACTTTACCGCTGCTCCCACTCTGAATGAATCCCTCTGGCTGATCCATATAGACGCACTCTTCAAAATTTCCATTTAGAAAAGCCGTCTTTACGTCCATCTGCCAGATTTCATAATCGTGGAAGGCAGCAATGGCAAGAAGGATCCGAATGGATTTCAGCATAGCTACCGGAGAAAAAGTCTCGTCATAGTCCAACCCAGGTCTTTGACGAAAACCCTTTGCAACGAGCCTAGCTTTATAGGTTTCAACCTGCCCATCTACACTAATCTTCTTTCTGAAGATCCATTTGCAGCCTACGGGTTTTACCCCTTCTGGAGCAAAGTCCAAAGTCCAAACTTTGTTGGTGTACATGGACTCCATCTCGGTCCGCATTGCATCCAGCCATTTTACCGAGTCACCGCTCTGAATGGCTTGCTGGAAGCTAGTAGGCTCACCATAATCCATGGTGCAATCCTCTCTATCCCCGTCTATGAGAAAACCGTAGTATCTCTCGGGCGGATGAGACTGCCTACTACTCCTGCGGAGTGGCGCAGGAATGTCCGGTTCTCCTGAAACTACTGGCTCTTCTAAGCTTTCAGTAATAACTTGTGGTTGTGGAATTTCTTCTAGTTCTATTGCGCTCCCACTTATCTGATTTTCCAAAAATTCAGTTTCCAAGAAGTGGGCATGCGGAGAAACAAAACTTTTTGTTCTTCTGCGGAATAGAAAAGATACTCTCTGGAGTTCTTTGGGTATCCCATAAACTTACACAGTACTGAGCGTGCCTCGAGCTTGTCCGCATGCTGCTTTTTTACAAAAGCTGGACATCCCCATACCTTAAGTTACTTAAGACAGGGTTTCTTCCCACTCCACATCTGATATGGGGTGGTAGGCACAGTCTTGGTTGGAGCCTTGTTCAAGAGATATGCAGCTGCTTCTAGTGCATAACCCCAGAAAGATCGCGGTAACTCAGCCTTACTCATCATGGAACGAACCATATCCAATAGGGTCCGATTCCGCCTTTCCGATACACCGTTGTGTTGTGGTGTGTATGGAGGAGTAAGTTGAGAGAGAATTCCATTCTCTTTTAAGTAGTCCAGAAACTCGGCACTCAAGTATTCTCCACCTCGATCCGATCTTAGAATCTTGATACTTTTGCCGGTTTGTTTTTCAACTTCATTCTTGTATTCCCGAAATTTCCCAAAGGCCTCGGATTTGTGCTTCATTAAGAAGACATGTCCATACCTAGAGAAATCATCTGTGAAAGTAATGAAGTATGAATAAGCACTTCGCGCATGTATAGACATTGGACCGCACACATCACTGTGTATGAGTCCCAAGAGCTCACTCGCTCTTACTCCGTGTCCAGTGAACGGAGTCTTTGTCATCTTTTCCATGAGACAAGATTCACAAGTGGCATAAGACTGATACTCGAACGGATTCAAGTACCCTTCTTTATGTAACTTAGTTAATCGTGTCTCATTAATGTGACCCAGTCTACAATGCCATAAGAAAGCCTGATTTGTATCCGGAGACTTTCTTTTAAGTGTGTTCTGGACACTGAATATCTGAGCTTGATTTAATACGTATATCCCGTTATTTAATGTACTTGACCCAATCAGAACTTGATTTAGGTGGATGTTTACTACATCGCTTACAAAAGTAAATTCATATCCTTCCTTAGAAAGTAAGGATATAGATATGATATTACAAGTCGCACCTGGTACATACAAACAGTTACGCAAAATCAATATTTGCCCAGTTGTCAGTCCAAGATGATATTCCCCTACGGATTCAGCATCCATGCTCATTCCGTTAGCAACCCTGAGAGTCATATCACCTTTCCTGATAACCCTACGGTTTCTCAGAGCCTATAACGAATTACAGATATGAGATCCTGATCCGGTATCCAATACCCAGGAAGTAGGGTTAACTGACATACAGTTCTCAATTACAAACACACTCGAAGCCGAAGCCACAACATGCTTCGAATTCTGGCTACTGGCTTTGCAAGCCCTGCAATCTTTCTGCCATTGTTCATTCCCGTTACAATAGGAACATCCCACTTTTACTATATCCAGTCCTGAAACTTTTGCCCTTGCTTTTCCTTCTTCTTCCCTGGTTTTCTTCAGGGTATAAGCAGAGGGCAGGGACTGTAGAATTAAGTCAGTACTTGACCCATTCTCCAACGTGGTCTCCAGGTCCGTGAGCTCAAAACAGCTGGTCTCTGTAAGGACGTTGTCCCTTACAGATGACCCGACAGCCAACCTCGCTTGAAGCAATTCGTTCGAGGTCTCATATCTTGCGATACGAGATTGCTCTCCATATAAATCTTTGTTATGGAGGAAGATAGAAACTGAGTCCATCTTCTCGTGCTGCCCCTGGTATGTACCATCAACTGAGGCTAACACGAGGCACTTGGCTTTCGCACAATCCTTTTCCGATGTCCTGCGGATGTAAATATCCGTGACAGGGGAAACTGGACCTGAGACGGCAGGGGTTTGATTAGTTAAGAGGTGTCCCAGCTTGTTATGGGTAATGGACATCTGGACAGACCTTTGCCAGTCACAACAGTCAGATTCAGTCATTTTATTATCTAGATGTAACCTAGGTGTGGTCACTGGGTCGCTGCAATTAAGAGAGAGAGAAGAAAACACTCAGCATGATGCTCTTGCAAGTTTAGATTGGTTTTTAATTTATCTAAACAGGATGGCTCCGACTATCTCTCGAATCCCTCCTCAAACCATAAAGGAAGAATTAGTCGGGATCAATCTTATCGTACAATACTTGCTTAACCGTTCAGCCAGGCTAGTGTCGGTACTTCGAGGGAGGTTTTCCAACGCTTTCGCGAAGTTCCTTAATTAAATAACCTCTTTTCCCTGTGGGCGTAGCCCCGCTAACACCTTTCTAGACACCTACTTAGTTTATAGCATTGATCGTTAAGTGAGAAATTTCCCGAGGAGTAGCATATACTCACAGTAGGATCGGGATCCAAATATCATCGCGTGACAAAACTGAAGGAATCCTACCAGGATCATCACACTCCAAATGGTATGCAGCGCTAGCAAGTTTCAGTGCTTATGAAACTCCCGATGTGGATTTTTGCCCCATGCTCTTATGACCTTGACGAAGGTCAACAAATCATAAGTCACATGTCAAGTTCTACCCGTTATTGTCCAGGTTAATTTGAACCCACCCGTATATACCCTTGACGAAGGTCAACAAGGTAATACGACTGTCCCAAACCAACGCAACTATCTATGCTACATATGAACACCCAACAGCTACCAATCACTATGCCTTGACGAAGGTCAACAAACATAGCTTGAATACTATTGAATATTCATATGAAACGACGGAGGGCTACGAATGGTTTTGGCAAAACCGTGAACGTAGTGTACTTGATATAATCGATGGAACCATGATAGCTTTTAAAAGGAGTGGCTCAAGCTCCGCATTTAAAAGTTGGTTTTGAAAAGAACCGAGTGGTTTTTCGAAAGTGTTCCAATGACTTTTACTTGGTTTATTTTCTTGCATTAGTTCTTTTAATGCATATTTTTCTTGCATTAGTTCTTTTAATGCGTCCCATCATTTAATCCTACCATTGCAGAAAACAACCAAAATATGACGTACGCTTATGCCATTCGCATTCGCCACGGGGCCCCGTCATTACCCGTTAGGTTACTTAACTAACGACAGAGCGGGGGCTGGGCTAGCGCGGCTGTAAAACATAAGCAACGCCTAAATAATATCATATATAGATATATTGCAATGATAGCCATTTCAGATCACAGATGAACACATTGGATATACTAGGAACCCGCAATTCGTATGAGCCTGTAACGAAAAGCAGATTACACGGTCGCGGTGAATAGCCAATACCCCACCCAAGACCCCTACGGGTGCGGCAAACTACCCGCCAAGTACCCGAAGCGAAGCAACCTCCCTCAACTCCGTGAGTAGGCCACTCGGCACTTCGGCATACCCGGTAGTTTGTGCACCCCCTCCATGGGTCTATCCTAGGAGCAAAAACAGTAAAAAGAAATTATACAATGACGGCTACAACCCCGACCCGGTTGTGCGGCCATACAAATAATTATTACATCAATTTACAAATTTACATGAATTGAAAGAAAAGAAAACTCTCGTCTCACAACCCCCGGCTATTCACCCGCGACAATCCAATGAATTCATATATACATTCCAGCAACATTACAGATCACAGATTTGTATAACCCCCACTAATCGACATATAGCGATTAGCAGACGTTCAATACAAATATCACATTACAGATAAAAACCCGTCAGCTTAAGTCTTTAGAAGTTCGATCAAAAATACGGATTTTTAGGCCCCAAACACAAAATTTTCGTTCTGGAAAATCTGGGCAGAAAAGACATATTTCAAAAATCCCAAAATACCCCACTGAATATACTGTAGTAAAGAAGATCCAGAGAGGAGCCAATACGGCCGCGGAACCGCAGCAATAGCAAGCTATTGCCGCGTTTCCGCGGCGCTTTGATGAGATCAGAGGACCGTCTTTCTACAGTATACTCTAAAAACCCTGAGTCGATTTTTGAAGCATGATTTATTACTTTTACAGTACTTTTAAAATCAACAGCAAGCATGAATTTTTGGTGTATTTCATGACTTTTTCTTTGATCGATCTTCTAGTTACTTTGCTAACATGTTAGATAGAGTTTAACTAGGCTCTGATACCACTGTAAGTCCATGCTACCTCTGCCGGTACTTACGGGCTTGCGGAATTTGATGAAAAACGATTTTCTAGAGGCGGTAACATGGACTCAAAATGGATCTTTGTTAAACTATCTACCTAACAACCTAACTACGAGTTGTTAACTACTCGGTTAGGGGATTATACCTTTCTTTCTTGAACTCCTTCGTCTTCATCTCTTGATGGTGTACGGATTGGCTTCACCCCGTCGTCTCCTGGCGCCGAAGATCGATCCACCCGAGAGCTTCTACCTTTGGCTTCTTCTTCGAACTTTGAAGAAACTAGTTCACTTGGTTTGCTAAACCTTGTGAACTAGAGTGAGTAGAGGAGAGTGTGATGGGATTTTCTCTATGGTTCTCGGTTCTCAACACATGAGACAAGTGAACCATAGACAAGAGAGAGAGCAAGAGGAAGAGGGTGAGAGCAAGAGAATGAGAGAGCTCAAAACCAAGAGAGAGAAAGATAAAGAAAGAATGAGCCTCTCTTTTGTCATACACCCTCTCATAATCCAAAAGCATCATGAGCCATAATGTTAATCAAGTATTATGTGATGGTTCTCATTTCACAAAAGGCAATATCATTTCATGCACTCATTTTGCAAACTACAACAAGCAAGCAAAAGTCTTTGCATGAAAATGACAACCATTGTGATGATGATGGTCAACTAGTCCAACCTAGTCAACCGGTCAACTAAGTCAACAAGTCAACAAAGTCAACCCCTCAACAACCATGTCACTATAATACTTAATTAATATTATTGCTAATTATATATATATTCTCATTAGGGTTTAGTAAGAAGTCAATGGTCAACAGTCAACAGTCAACAACCCTAATGAGAATCTTCTGCCTCTGTCTCTCCGTCAACTTTGCATACACACCTGCATCCGCGTTCCGAGGAACACGAATACATACTGGAAAAAACCAATCCCAAAACGTACACTAGGATCTGGCTTAAACCAAAGCCCGCTAATGTTAACTGTCCGGACACTAAACGTGCACAAGTGCACGGATGTGACCGAACCCTGTCGCAAAACCATGCGACCTGTCGCAAAACCATGCGACCTCTACTCTTTTGCCTAAAGGCGAATAGCTTTCTGTGTAGGACTCTAAAGACTCGACACTACGCTGGCAGTGGGTTTAACCACAGACCGCAAGCGGCACTAGCTGTGCGTAACGGTCCCCAGGTAGATGCCGGCAAGAAGACTGATGAGGTGAAACCCATCTGAACTCCTACTGAGCCTGAATGTGACAGTCTTCGTACAGTCCGGTCTGTTCGTCTGATACATCGCATGGCGGGCCTAGTGGGGCGGTAAACGTCAGTCCCCTAATAGCGGTACAAGTCGTGTCGGAGTGAAGCCCAAAACACCCTGAGATAACACTGGAAGTCTACCAGTATATCTCGCTTGCCCTGGCCTGGGACTACTCATGTAATGGCTCTCCTAGACACAGCGCGATGTCAACCCCCAATACCGGGAGAGACGAATCCTGTCTAACCGTCACTGCCTCCAAGTGCTTCGCGACTGCACCCAACTACTACCTGTTTGCACGACTCCTTTGAGCCGTGGTAGGGTAGTAATCAAAGTACAGTTGGAACACACTCGAGGCGAAGTGACAGTGTCAAGTCAGCGGACTAAGCTGTACTCATGTCACCTGGGAACTGATAACTGATGATAGGTATAGTACCAACCAACAGTTCCCGACGAGTCCTGTCCAGTGTACTCGTAACCCAACGAGCACCCGCATACTATCTCCAGTACGACGTACTGATGGCTGTGGGACAGACCATCTCCCACACTGGGATGAGAAGCGCATACGCTAGTCTACTCCGGAGTATCGATGCCCTGTCTCGATAGTCCTGCGACTAGGGACCTGCATAAGGATGTGCTTATAGATTACCCAGCCCCCACTAGTGTGACCGCCATCGCAACGCTGGTAATCAAGCAAAGATCCTAAGGGCTCCACTAATGTGTATAGGTGATAAAATAAACCCATGTACACA
This sequence comes from Agapanthus africanus, assembly GCA_030015575.1. Taxonomy (NCBI): domain Eukaryota; kingdom Viridiplantae; phylum Streptophyta; class Magnoliopsida; order Asparagales; family Amaryllidaceae; genus Agapanthus; species Agapanthus africanus. The sequence goes on from CM057348.1 coordinate 465,351,353, forward strand.
TTGAAGTAGAAACAAACCAAGTAGCATACTACTATTTTGAGCAAGATTGTCAATACAAGGTGAATATCCCAAGCTTCCATTAAGTAATATACATACTAGTATGATACAGTAATGGCCTCTAGGGCATATACACTAACAAACCCTCCAAAATGCCTATTTGCACAAATGCAAATAAGCCCTCCTCCACCAATCTTCAGCCAATGAAAGATAAAAAGAAATATGGCCGAAACGGAAAGCAAACTGGCAACTCCAAAAAACTGATCCTGTAATAAATTACAGGAAAACTCCGCTACTGTATATACATACCTGCATTTGTATTCCGACCGAATACAAATGTAATGAGACAAAATCTACACTGTACTATATTAGGATCCGGCTTAAACCAAAGCCCGCTAGTATAAACCGTCCGATCATGATCCGTGCAATACCGCACGTATCTGATCGAATCCTGCCATATCTCCATACGGCCTCTACAGCGTTTCGCCCGAAACTTGAGAAAACGGTCTGTGGGGGACTCTAAAGACTCGTCAATACTTTGGCTGTGGATTTAACCTCTAGCACGTCAGAGGTATTAGCCTATACGTAACAGGCTACCAGGTATTGACCAAAAGGGACGTCGATGAGCGAACTCATCCTGACACCCTACTGTGCCTGTCAGTGACAACATCCGTACAGTCCGGTCCGTTCGTCTATGAGCATCGCATGGCGGGCCTAGGGGGTTGGTAAAAGTCAGACCCCCAAAAGCAGTACAAGTCGTGTCGGAGTGTAGCCAAGAACACCGTGAGATACTACTGGAATACCTACCAGTAAATCTCCTGCCTTGGCCAAGGACTTCGTGTAATGGCTCACCCCCAATACCGGGAGAGACGAACCCCTGAAGATCCGCTTACTGCCTCCATATGGCTCGGGACTGTACCCAACTAAAACCTGTTTGCACGTCTCCTTTGAGCGTGGTAGGGTAGTAATCAAAGTACAGTGGGAACTCACACGAGACAAATGACGATCCTCAGGTCGATGAACTAACCTGTACACATGTCACCAGGGAACTGCTATCTGACGTCAGGTATAAGACCAACTAGCATATTCCCGGCGAGTCCTGTCCGGTGTACTCATAACCCAATGAGCACCTGTATACATCTTAGGTGAACCAACTGACACCAGTGGCTTGTGAGACCGGCCACCGCCCTTCGTCGGGGTTTCAACTGTATACACTAGTCTACTCTGGAGTATCGATGCCCTGTCTCGAAACACCCATGACTAGGGACCTTTTAAGGATGTGCTTATAGACTACCAGCTCCCACGTATATGATCGCCCTCATACTGCTGGCAGTTAAGCAAGAATCCTAGGGGCTCTATCAACGTGCAATAGCGACCTGTCAGGTCACCTAAAGCAGTACACGATGATAAAGATAAACCAGATAGCATACTATCATCTTGAGTAAGACTGTCCTACCGGGATAGGTCCTCCCTCAATCATTGCAATCACGTGCCTGTGATCCAATAATTGACTCTGAGGGCACTAACTCCAACAATCTCCCACTTGCACTCAAGGCTAATTATTGCGATGTCGCATACTCATAGCCTGTGTGATACCGAATACCCAACTCCTCTACTAGTCAGTCTCACAAAACCCGTTTGTGAAACTATTGCGTTCGAGGAATAGCCTCAGTGAGTGGATCCGCCTTGATGTTTCTTTCTATGTCTCTCTAAATCTCAAGTTCGCGGAGAAACCTATCCCCCGAAATGAGCAATACCTGTCTTAGAATGTCTGGATGTCTGATGGGACCTAGCTCATAAATGAACTCCAAATCCAAACTTCTTAGACTGTATCGTCAACTGAATTTAATCAGTATCCTGCACCACGCCTCCCTTAGTATCTGCTTGGATCATCTGTCCAAAATACTGCCCCTCGTCAGAAGGACAACTATAATTCTGACAGCCACTCTGTCATCCAGGTCACCTTGGAAGCATGGAATGATAACCGTTTCCCGAAGGAGAATCAAATCCCTAGAACATCCACTTATGTTCTAAAACTGCTTCCGAATGTTTCTCCAGGATTGGATCAATATCAACTTATTGCACCTACTACAAAAACAACATCTGGTGTGGTACTTGACATCTCATGATTGACGCAATTGCCTAAGCAAGTGATCTGCCAATCATGCACATCTCTCTCCCCTTTAGTCTATAAGACACCTTCAAAGAGGGTGACTCCACCACCTGCAGGTACACTACCGTGCATGGAGTCGTCCATTCTAAAACACCTGTAGAATGCTGTCTAAGTACCCAGATTGGGACACTTCCCTAATCTAGATCTAAAACCATAGATCTAGTAACCAGAATGTCTGATATAATATCCTAGCCTTATATGGAGAAACTACTGTGTGACAACCAAAGTATAACCGACCGTAGTATAGTAATTTCACTTCCTACTCTGTGTATGTCATCCAAATACCAGGACATCACACCCTACTACCTTCTTAACAGATCCATCCCCTATTCTGATGAAGTCAAACCTATGACTGTCACATCAGAAATAGATGATCTATCTCCGCTATATTTGCTTTAATCTATAAATAGACATAAGCCACTTGTCTACCAATGCTTCCGCTGCTCCCACTGACTATGACAACCCTCTGGCAGAGTCATATACACGTACAATTCTAAAGCTAGTTTAGAAAGACGCTATACTCATCCTCCTGCCGGGTCTCACAGTCTGGAACAACAGCAATGACAAGTCTGGGTAAACAAGAACCTCTCTGTCACCGTCCTTGAGGCTACCGAAGTACCTCTCGGGTGCCTGAGGTTACCCACCACATCTGCGGAGTGGCCAATGGAATGTCAAATCAGATTGAATCTTTAGGTTCTTATCGAATTTTCAGTAATTGTTTGCGGTTCTGGAATTATTTCCAGTTCTACCATACTCCCACTTCTGTTTTCTGAAAAAAAATCCATTTTACTTAAAACTGTGGAGAGTCTAGAACAATATCACTATTGATCTTCCAGATGGTAGAAAGTCAACCCTCGTCATAGCCTGGGTCAACCCACAAACAGCCATTACAGAAACGTGCCTTGAATTATCCGGAGTCTGGTTTTAAGCATAAGCCGGACAACTCCCCGTACCTTAACATCTTTAAGATATGAACTGTTCTATATCCAATATAGAAACAGAGGCACTAATTTAATTGAACCAGATTCAATTCATGCATCTGTCTCCAGTGCATGTCAACTAAATGGAAGGAGGCCGATCAACATTACTCAACTTAGGAGTGCTTCCAATTATGAGTAACCTGAAAGAGAAGCAAGTTCTCTTAAACATTACTATCACCTGAATACCATACACAAGTATCTACATCTTCGATCACCTTGAAGAATCCCGATACTTGCAACACCTGGTTCTCTACTTTATTCATATACCAATAACTTCTCAAAACTTGGACCTTGTATTTCTACGAAACACTTGTCTAAGTACTAGAGAAGTTATGAGTAAACCGAATATAGTACGAGGACCATCCCCTCTATCCTAATGGACACTGGACAATATACAATACTCTGTACAAGTCCCTTGAGTCTAATAACTCACTCCCTGTGTGTCGTAGGTTGAAAACTGTACTTATGGTTAAGAAGAATTACACCGCTATTTAATGCTCCTTACCTAATCATCAACTGATATAGGTAAATGTCATCGACATAATTTCAAAAAAGGTATATCTCACTCTATAAAAATAGACGTACGGATATATCAATTTGAAATTGGTACATTATAACGGATATTCAAAACCAAATATTTGCCGTCCGGCAAACAACCCGGGTGACTTCCTCAAATATCACCAATTACAACGAATTCTGATATAATGAGGATGATCACCTAATTCCCAATAACTTACTCCTACTCATCATCTGTAAAACTATACAGATGTGAGAATCATACCTGGTAAATACATACCCTGGAGTAAGGACTTATTGGGAAATCAGTTTTCTATTAACAGTATACAGTGAAACTGAAACATTGAAATGGTTCGTAGGGGTATCCTGGTATTCTTAGTAATGCCTCTTCCATTATCCAGATTCACAACTGTAACCGTATATTTCCTTGCCATCTCTCTAAATCCTTTTATATGTCTTTAGTCATTACCTTCTGTACACCCCTTTAGGCCAAATGGTTTTCTTCTTTCCCTACTGTTCGGCACCAGCCTATGGTTTGGAAGAAGACTATCCAATAAGCATAATGGGTGTACTGTCCTAATCCTAGGAACACTCGCAATGCGAGAGAAGGTGAAGATAAAAGACACCTGAATAAACCTTATTTCTATTTCTCCTGAACCAGAATCCATCCCCGAACTGGAACAAGTTCCTTTCGAGTTCGTATATAACCATACGATGGAATATCCAATAAACTGTGGATCTTCGTAGTGATACGGAGTGTCCTGGAGAAATACAAAGGTGAAGTGGGAGTGGTAACGAAATACTTGGTTTGGTCGTGAATATCAGTTGCAATTTACTTTGCCCTCCATCTAATCCCTTTCTTTGTCTTAACTTAATACCTTCTGTACACCATTTAGGCTAATTGGTTTTCTTCATTCCCTACCGGTCAGCACCTGCCTATGGTTTGGAAGAAGACTATCCAATTTGCGTAATGGGTGTACTATCCCTTAATCTAAGGGGCACTCGCAACCTGAGAGAAGGTAAAAGGAAAAGACAACTGAATAGTCCTATTCGTTTTCTCCAGAACCAGAAACCATCATCGAATAAATCCTTTCGAGTTCGTATATAACCATACGATGGTTTTGTCCAATGGAAGTGGACGTTCGTAGTAATACGGGGTGTCCTGGAGAAAAGGGTAAAAGTAGGAGTGGTAATGAGGTATGCAACTCTGACAATCCAAAAGCCAGTGTTTAAGAAGGTTCGGTCAACTTGGTCACTGAGTCATAGTCTAGGGTTGGGCAAAGGTCGCTGCCAAAGAGAGAGAGAAAAGAAACACTCAGCGTGCACTCTAACCTAGATCAGAATGGTTACCAATTTATCTAATCTGGAAACCTCCCACTGTAACGTCAAATTCTCCTCCAAACCTGAATGAAGAATTATTCGGGATCACCCGAGGAGTAAACCAACTCATCAGTGGGAATCGGGATCTAACTATCATCGCATGATAACGTGATGGAATCCGCTCACGTTATCACACTCCAGAAGGTATGCGCATATCTGGCAAGTTTCAGTTTCTTTAGAAACTCCCGATGTGATTTTTGCCCCATGCTCTTATGACCTTCACTTTGGCCAACAAATCATAAGTCACATGTCAAGTTCTATCCGTCATTCTCCAGGTTAATTTGAGCCCACCCGCACAAGCCCTTGACTTTGGCCAACAAGGCTATACGACTGCCCCAAACCAACGCATCTATCTATGCTGCACATGAATACCCAATTGCTACCAATCACTATGCCTTGACTTTGGCCAACAAACATAGCTTGAATACTTATTGACTATCCATGTGAAACGACGGAGGGCTACGAATGGTTTCTGGCGAAAACCTTTAACGTAATGAACTTGATATCGTTGAAGGAACCGGATAGCTTTGTAAAAATACAGTGACGAAAACCTTTGCTAAAGAGGTCACTCCCGGTGAAGGGATCTCGGCTCTTTCCCCGTAGAATGAGGTGCAGGATATTCCAACTGAATACCACGATGCAAAGCAAAAGTAATCGGCTATAGTGAAGTTATTGCCCTGACGCAAACTTCTGTCCAAGGGGTCACTCCCGGTGAAGGGATCTCGGCCCTTGCCTCATTGACCGAGGAGCAGGATATTCCAACTGAATACCACTGTGCAAAACAAAAGTGAACGTCCTTGCAATAACAGCTTTTTGAAAAATGTTCCAACAACATCAGATTAGGTTTGTTTTTAACTTGCATTGATCCGAATCAATGCTGTCCCATCAACTGATCACACCAATATAGAACGAAAATAATGACGTACGTATATGCCATCAGCATTCGCCACTGGGTCCCGTCATTACCCGTTATGTTAGTTAACTAACGACAGAGCGAGGACTGGACTAGCGCGGATGCAAAACATATACAACATCTACTAGTATATATATCAATATATAATATTTCGCTCAAGGCGTGATAAAATGCAACATCACAGAAATGTACAGCATCACAGAACAATACAGATATCTGGGATCCCCGGTTTCACAGAGCCGCTACTGAAACCCGACGTTCCCCTGGTCGTGTGGATAGCCTGTGCAAAGAAATCCTAGACCCCTACGGGCGCGGCAAGTTACCCACCAAAACTTGAAGCGAGGCAGCCCCCTTCAGCAACGTGAATGGACCACCCAGCACTTCACGGAATCCGGTAACTTGGGCACCCCTCCTGGGTCAACCTGTACCCCCTACGAGTGCGGCGAATAGCCCGCCAATTCTAGAGTGAGGCCCCCTCCGTGTCAACGCCATAAGATGCTGGCCCGTTTCCCTCTAGAACCGGGCTACCCGTGCACCCCTCCGCGGGGTAATCCTAGTACAGAAAGTAAAATATACATACAACGGGTACATCGACCTCGACCCGGTCGTGCCCCAAAAGAATAATACAAACAGGCAGTGACGGCAGTCCACATGTCGGACGCTCGTCCCGCAATAACAAATGTACATAATACAACCAAAACTGTACTAGCATTGCATCCAGGCTATCCACTACGACCAATCCGCAACATCACAGCAATACACAGAACATCAACGTGAATGTCACGTTCGCAAATCCGTCTAACCGGGCTATAGCAGTTAGACAGGATTTACCGATCAAGTGACATTCACGGTCGCAGATATAATGTAAATACTGTGAACTAATGTGTTTAAAATTTTCGATCGATCAAAATTATCGAAGTGGGCCCCAAGCACTACTGTAGCACTCACAGAAAATCTGGGCCCAAAAAGAATATCCCAAGAACCCTATTTTCAACCCAGAAGCCCACTGGAAAAAAATGGTGAACTGAAGCTTAATTCCTGCGGTGGAACCGCGGCCAAAGTAGGGTTATGGCCGCGGTTCCGCGGCCCTATTGAAGGATCATGTCACCAAATTTTTATAGTGATCTTATAAAACTCTGCACATCATTCTGCAACAACCTGAAAAATTTTTGGAGCCAAAAAAATTTGGACAGAGAACTGATATACATGAAAATGCGGTTTTGGGATTTTTGTTCGATCGAAGCTTTAAACATACTAGTGCAAGCTAGACTAGGTTAATAGTCTGGCTCTGATACCAGTGTAAGTGCACGGCGGCGCCCCGGCCGTCTTTCCGAGGCCAAAATGCGGAAGCGATACTTTACTTTAAACTTTATAACCGGCACCACCGCGCACAAAAATCCCGGATCGGGCCATTAAACTAATTCTAGCTAACTAAAGAATGGGGTAGAGAGATATACCGAGCGATCCGTGTCCTTCGATCTTCTCGTCGTCGTCCCGATCTCCCGCGGAATCTCCGGTCTTCACCTCCTCGCCGGAAGGGCACCACGTTGCCGGCTTCTTTTACGGGCTCCCACCTCTTGACCGAGGCAACTCGGGCACGAAGTTGGTGAGTTGACGTGCCCAAGAATGCTGTAGGTTAACTGTAGAACTCTATGTCTCTTTAGGGTTGTGGAAGTTGCCTTTAGTGGAGGAATGAGATGATAGAATTTTTGGAGATGAAGTTTGGGATTTTGCAAGCACAAGAGAGGCAAAAATTTCCATACAAAATAATGGGCAACCCCTCCTCATTTGGCCGGCCATGCTCTTGTGAATGGAGAGAGAGAGCAAAGACAAGGAGGTGGGTGGAAAGCAATGATGCAAGCAAGTGATGATGAGAGAATCCAATGATCACAACCTATAACCAACACTCCACCAACCTAATCATCACTACACAAGTCAAGCCATCATGAGGTTATGAAGTCAAATGAAAGTGAACCATCATGATGCAACAATATGCAAAGACAACCCTCCAAAATGCCTATTTGCACAAATGCAAATATGCCCTCCCCCACCAATCTTCAGCCAATGAAAGATACAAAGAAATATGGCTGAAACGGAAAGAAAACTGGCAACTCCAAAAAATTGATCCCGTAATAAATTACAGGAAAACCCCGCTACTGTATATACATACCTGCATTTGTATTCCGACCGAATACAAATGCAATGAGACAAAATCTACACTGTACTATACTAGGATCCGGCTTAAACCAAAGCCCGCTAGTATAAACCGTCCGATCATGATCCGTGCAATACCGCACGTATCTGATCGAACCCTGCCATATCTCCATACGGCCTCTACAGCGTTTCGCCCGAAACTTGAGAAAACGGTCTGTGGGGGACTCTAAAGACTCGTCAATACTTTGGCTGTGGATTTAACCACTAGCACGTCAGAGGTATTAGCCTATACGTAACGGGCTACCAGGTATTGACCAAAAGGGACGTCGATGAGCGAACTCATCCTGACACCCTACTGAGCCTGTCAGTGACAATATCCGTACAGTCCGGTCCGTTCGTCTATGAGAATCGCATGGCGGTCCTAGGGGGTTGGTAAAAGTCAGACCCCCAAAAGCGGTATAAGTCGTGTCGGAGTGTAGCCCAGAACACCCTAAGATACTACTGGAATACCAACCAGTAAATCTCCTGCCTTGGCCAAGGACTTCGTGTAATGGCTCTCCTAGACACAGCGCGACCTCACTCCAATACCGGGAGAGACGAACCTCTGAAGATCCACTCACTGCCTCCATGTGGCTCGGGACTGTACCCAACTAAAACCTGTTTGCACGTCTCCTTTGAGCGTGGTAGGGTAGTAATCAAAGTACAGTGGGAACTCACACGAGACAAATGACGATCCTCAGGTCGATGAACTAACCTGTACACATGTTACCAGGGAACTTCTATCTGACGTCAGGTATAAGACCAACTAGCATGTTCCCGGCGAGTCCTGTCCGGTGTACTCATAACCCAATGAGCACCTGTGTACATCTTAGGTGAACCAACTGACACCAGTGGCTTGTGAGACCGGCCACCGCCCCTCGTCGGGGTCTCGACTGTATACACTAGTCTACTCTGGAGTATCGATGCCCTGTCTCGAAACTCCTACGACTAGGGACCTTTTAAGGATGTGCTTATAGACTACCAGCTTCTACGTATATGATCGCCCTCATACTTCTGGCAGTCAAGCAAGAATCCTAGGGGCTCTATCAACGTGCAATAGCGACCTGTCAGGTCACCTAAAGATGTACACGATGATAAAGATAAACCAGATAGCATACTATCATCTTGAGTAAGACTGTCCTACCGGATAGGTCCTCCCTCAATCATTGCAATCACGTGCCTGTGATCCAATAATTGACTCTGAGGGCACTAACTCCAACAAAAATTACTTGGTGTACATGGAAAAGTTGAGACTTTCGAAGCTATGCTTAAGTCCATCCAGATCCTATTTGCAAACGGCTACATACCATGACTACGATATCTGGTGGTTGGATGTCATGACTGCTTTTCTAAATGATGATTTGGAAGAGAGCGTCTATAAGTACACATCCAGAGGGCTTCATAGACAGTGGGAGCAGCGGAAACGTGAGCATGATATTTTATGGGATAAATCAGGCATCACGGAGTTGGAACGTCTGTTTTGATGTAGTAGTCAAAGAGTTTGACTTCATCAAAATGGTAGATGAACCTTGTATATACAAAAAGGTAGTAGAGAGTATGGTGGTGATCCTCGTAGAGTACGTGGATGACATACTCTTGATAGGAAAGGAGTTTCCAATGCTACGCTCGGTCAATATCCTCTTATCACAAAGATTCTCCATATAGGATCAAGGTGATACCTCCTAAATCCTGAGTTATGGATCTATGAGATAGATCTAATTAGATGTTAGGATTCTTACTAGTTGTAGTGAGATGGTATCAATCGATCCTGGGGAGAATCACTGGAAAGGTTCCAGGGTGATAAGGACGAATAAATGTCAGTCGCAGGCATTGTCTTTACCCTCAGTGGAGGGACGGTATGTTGGAAGAGTTTCAAGCTAGATACCGTGACTTACTAGACGATTAAAGGCAAGATACATCGTTACCAAGGATGCTACCAAAGAGGCAGTCTAGATATATATAAAAGTTCATGAGATGAACTTCGTTCCTGCCATTGTGTGACAATGGAGTTGTGGCTTAGTCCTAGGAACCCCCGTCCCATCAGAGATCCAGACATATTCATAGGCAGTATCGCCTGATCATGGAGATGGTTGATCTCCAGGTGGATTGAGGTTAGGAGAGTAGACTCAGAGGACAACAGCGCGGATCCACACACAAATGCCTATTTCCCAGTAGAGACTTTTATGGGATGGTTAAGTATGAGATACTTCAACCACAGCTGATTGTTGGGTATGCGATACCACAACAGATGGCCCTAGTGCAAGTGGGAGATTGTTAGTTATATGTATGTCCTAGAGGCCATTACTGTATATGCGTTGTATATTGTAGTGGATGCTGGGACATATATAGGGAGGACTTTCTTGCTCGACATGATAGTATGCTATCTGGTTACTCTTTATTTTAACATGTACTCTGATTGTCTCTATGTCACATGTTGATAAAGCCCTTAGGATGAGTACTTGACTACCAGGACTATGATGCAAATCATACTAGTAGGGACAGTGTAGTCGCTAAGTACATCCTTTAAATGTTCCTAGTCGTTGGAGTACCGAGACAGGGCATCGATACTCCAGAGTAGACTAGCGTATGCGCTTCTTGACCCATATTATGGGCGATAGATGATCCCATATCCATTGGTGTTTGACATCAGAGAAGGTATACGGGTGCTCAGTGGAGACTGGGTACACTGGACGGACTCGCCAAGAACTTCCAGATGGTATTATACCTCACGTCAGATGGCAGTTCTCTGGTGACACTGGTACAGGTTAGTTTGTAGACCCGAGATCGTCATAGAGTCTTGTGTGATTCCCACCGTGCTTTGATTTCCATCATACCACATCCAAGAGGGCGTGAAAAAAGGTGGCTTTTGGGTACAGTCCCCAATCACATGGAGGCAATGAGCGATAGGAGGGGTTTTGTCTCTCCTGGTATAGGGAGTTGATGTTGCGCTGTGTTCGATTGGCTATAACTGGAAATCCTTGGCCAGGGTTGCTGAGATTTACTGGTAAGTGTTATCAGTAGTTTCTCGAACTGTTATGGACCTCATATCGATACGACTTATCAAGCTACTGGGGTCTGACGTTTACCACCCCTAGGCGAGATATGCGACATATCAGACGAAGAGACCGGACTGTACGGGAGTGTTACTGGTTGGATTCACGGGAGAAAGTACAAGCTTGCTTGTTGATCTTCTGATTGCTCAATACCTGGGTGGCTGTTACGTTTAGCTGACCGCTTGCAGCTTGTGGGTGTTTGATATGATCATCACCTACTGCCGGCGTATTGACGATTCTTTAGAGTCCTACACAGAGGTTTCTTGGCTCACGCAAAACGGAGTAGAAGCACATATTTGATATGTGCGGGACCGAGAAAAATACGAGTATGTGATACCGTACTAGATTCTCGCGATATGAGATATCGGCCGGGTATATGTGATATAGCCGGGTCATCGGATCAAGTGTTGATTCGATGAACTGATACAGATTATATTAGTAGGTTATTTGTGAAATAGCCGGATTATCGGATCAAGTGTTGATTCGATAATTTAATGTATAATTATATATTTGATATATTAAATTACATTAACTGATATAAGCTCACTAAAAGATTCTTTTTCTCACTCGGGTAATACATTGATATATATGTGATATATGTTAATTGTATTATTTTATTTTGTTACAAAACATATTATATATGTGATATAAAATATTGTAACAAGTTAAGGTTACAAATGCAACATGTTTTGTGGAGTTTAAACATGGTTAGGATTTGGATTAGGGTTAAACCTTCTTGAAGCTTCTAGAAGGTTTGCTTTTGTTTTTAACTAAAGATATTTTCTAAAGATATTTTGGTTGATATTTGTTAACCCAACCCAACCCTTCACCATGGTTAAGTCTCTACATGGATTAAGTTATCATACTTAACCCATGGTTGCATTTCTAACCTCACTAGATTTCATTATTCATCATAAATTGATTTGATCATCTTCTTCTTCTTTTTTGCTTGATGAAAAGCTTCACTAGCTTTTTCATATGTGATGATTTTGAGTGAGATAAAGAAAACAAATGAGAGCTAAATTCCTACTTCATCATCCTCAGTGAGATAAAGAAAACAAATGAGAGCTAAATTCCTACTTCATCATCCTCATCTATTCTTGCCACTTAGATTAGGGTGTTTGCTTTGCTAATACTTGATTAGCAAAGCAAGAGCTTGGGTTTGAGTTTTTTCAAGGTAGATCATCTTTGTTATTGAAGATCGGAAGCAAGCTTGTATCTTTCTCTTCATGGAGCCTCTCTTGAGTCTGGATACTTGATGATCGCAGCGAAGGGACCTCAACACGGAGCTTTAGAAGTGAAGGAACGGACTACAAAAGTTGTAATCCCAAACTCTTAGAAGTAACGTTGTTTACTTGCATGTTTAACCCTAATACTCTAGTCTAAGATCTTGGTTAGGGTTGTTCGGCATGTCTAAATTTTAAATCGGGCATGGTTGATGCCTTGTAGAACCTTGTGACAGTGCCTAGTAACTCTACAGATTTCGAGTGTCGATGTTAAACAATCAGGGTTGTATGATGATTTCGAGTGTCGTTGATGGACACTCATCGGATGATACACATACACACACATGCTATGGATGACATGTTACCACATATTGATATTGGCAATATATTATATATATACACAAATATACACGTTCATATCTTTACTACATGATACGATATTATATTACAGTATGATCTAGGTAGATCGTTATGCATTCGATTTCTACCAGATGATGTCTTCTACTTACGAGTTGGCAACCCATCCTCGTTGTACCATAGTTTTCTTGCAAGACCTGCCGCTCAGATCAGTAGCGGTTTTCTGGCACGTTCTTCTTTAGGTGATTTTCTTGGTAGGTGGGTTACATTCAAGATCGTAACCGCCGCTTGCATATTTATTCATTTGTATCTAGTTAAAAACTCTATCAACCAAACTATGTATATTTGTGGACTTAGAGATCAGTTTTTATATTCTTTCGGACTTAGAGGAGAGATTTGTATATATTCTTTATACTTGAGTTTGATGATGTTTTGGTATTTTTTACTTTCTTTTCTGAGTTGATCCTCACCTTGGGCGTCGTATATATTTGTTGCGTGGTTGTGATTCCGCCGATTGGCAATGAGTTTGCTCCAGTTAGGGGATGCTAATATTATTTATGTATATGTATCGGTTTTTATCAAAATTTACAAAGGAGGTGCTGTCAAAATTTCAAATGACGAAAACGTTTTCAAACTTTAGCATATATTTCACTTGTATTTTCAACGAACTTTATTTATACTTGAAAAGAGGAACTTGATTTCATTCATACCCCTTTTCCAAACTTCACCATCCCTATTTTCTTAAAAAGGTTTAGATTCTTGGTTTTTGGCTTACTTGGATTATAGTGGGGTTCTATAGATTTCATGTGATTCAAGTACCGGTCATGTGCCATTTCCGAGTCGTGACAAAGTTGGTATCAGAGCATTAGCTTTTACCTTTGTTCGAGTCTAGATTTGACTATGCGGTGTCTAGGGCAAATATTTCGGAACCTAAACTTGACCTTATAGAATTTAGACTTGACTGAGGGGGTATTAGACCCTAACTTTCGTTATGTAGGTTGACCTTAGTTGATGGAGTAGGTAACTTAAGTAGAGTAACGTACCATGCGTATGTTCCGCGGCATACTTATGATACAATGCTCCGCTTAAGTAACCCTAGGATATATATATCTTGAGATCCGTTATTCTATTCGTTCTTGTGATCTATCCTCATCGATATTTGTTTGCGGTTCTAGTCACCACGGCTACGCTAGCCGAGAGGGCTGCGGTTAGATATGCGATCAGAGCGAGCTCGTCAGGGATGAAGACTGACCAGGGTGTTATTGCGGTGACACAGGAGCATATTGATTACTCATTTATGTTTGGATTTCTCGTTTGAGATGAGTATTCTGGATCTACACCGGAAGGTCAGACCATTGCTTGAAGCTAGCCAGATTGAGAGGATTGTTAACATACAGCCTACTCCGGGGATCGTTGTGTTGTCCACTGTACAGACAGATGTACCATCCATTGCCGAGATTGACGAGATGTTGCTTTCCGAGTTTACGAAGCTGAAGCCACATGAGTTTACAGGCAGGGATGTGACAGAAGATCCCTAGTCATTCTTGGATAAAGTGACAAGGATATTTCATTTCTTGGGATGCTCCGATGTGAGATCAGTCGAGTTGACTAGTTTCAGATTGAAGGGTCTTGCTTAGACCCGGTGTAAGTCGATCGAGAGAGGACGAGCAGTGCGTATTCCTCTGATGGCTTGGAAAAGTTCTCAAAGACGTAGTTAGCCAAATGTCTTCCACAGACTGTTTGAGATACCAAATTCATAGCTTCAAGTCCTTACGAGAGACTTCGGATATGACCGTAACCGAGTATGAATTGGAGTCTACGCAGCTATCGAGATATGATTCCGATTTGGTCGATATTGAAGAAAAGTGGATTATGAGATTCATGCGAGATCTCAATGAGTAATTTTTCCTCTCCATTGATGCTAGAGATGTGATATGTATGCCGAGGCGTTGGATGAGGCCATATTTTCAGAGGAAGGTCATGATGAGATTATAGCTGCCCTGGAACAGAAACATATTAATTAAAGAAAAGCCAGTTTTCGGGAAGTTCGGCAGAAATGAGATCGGCAGAACCTGTGACGGGTTCTTTCCGGGATACTACAGCGATAGAGATTGTACCCAGGATCGTTTGTATGGCACGTATTCAGAAAGCCAGAGGCCGCCGTCGTTGATGTGCTACATTGCGAGTGGCCAGGTTACTTAGCCAGAAGGTGTTCAAAGAGGCGTCAGAGAGAGACTGTTCCGTCGTTACTCCTAACCAGGCTGTCGAGCCGGGAGGTCGTGGAATTGGTGATCCATAGGGAAAACAAGGACCTAGAGATAGAGTACGCCTCACCGTGGGTAGAAGGCAAGTGGAAACTCTTGCTCTGCCAGCTCCAGATGCACATAAACCGTCGACATTGAAAGAGGTGTGCCTCAATGTCATTTGTTTTTGATTTGTGTTTTGATGATTGAGTTTCATGATTGATATTTCCATGCACCGTGGTTGCATCTGATGGATATTTTCCTTGTGCACAGCAGTTGTTAGTGATATATGCCCTAGAGGCCATTATTGTATTGTACTGAATTGTATATTACATTTTGGAATCTTGGGATATTCACAGATATAATAACAGTCTTGCCCAAAATGGTAGTATGCTACTTGGTTTGTTTCTATCTCAATATGTGCATATGTTTCTTTTAGCATATCACTTATACATATTGGTAGAGCCCTTAGGATCTTTACTTGACTACCAGTGTTGTGATGGCAGTCACACTAGTAGGGGCTGGGTAGTCTATAAGCATATCCTTATACAGGTCCCTAGTCATAGGATTCTCGAGACGGGGCATCGATACTCCGGAGTAGACTAGTGTATACGGTTCTCATCCCAGTAGAGGAGATTGTCCATCCCACTGTTATTGGTACGTTGTACTGGAGAAAGTATACAGGTGCTCATTGGGTTATGAGTTACACTGGATGGGCTGGTTGGTATTATACCTATCGTCTGGTAGCAGTTCCCGGGTGGCATGAGTACAGGTTAGTCCGTTGACTTGACATCACTATTCGTTTCGAGTGTGTTGCCACTGTACTTAGATTACTACCCTACCACGGCTCAAAGGAGTGAAAGGTTCCTAGGCACCCTATAGAGGTCTCACAAGGCATCGAACATGCCAAATTTAAAAAATATGGTGCCGAGAAACCCTAGTTAACGGATCGTTGCTAGATATCTAGGCGAAATATAAAACTAGTTAACAAATTAACTATAGGTTAGATGCTACAACCTTTGTAGATCCGGTAATCCTCTTCCTTGGCTCCACGAAGGCATCCTCTCGCAGTCCATTTCGATTCCCAAACTCGAACTTTGGCTTCATCGGAGAAACGGGCAAGCTAGGTCGTCGGCTTTGTGTCAAAGACGATCTACCTCGAGGCATCGCAAGTTCAAGCTCCGACTTCACAAACTTGTGAAACTTGTGAAGTAAACACCCAAAACAACTTGGCAAGAGGTAGAGGGTGAAGAAATAGGAGGTGGGTTCTCTTTGGAATTGGATTTTACTCACTTTTGCTCAAGTTGCCATTAAAGTAGCAAGCTTGAAGAAGAAGAAGAAGATGAAGATAGTTATGATAAGTTCTATTAAAAAGAAATAGAAAATAAATACTTATCATAACTTAAACTAGGGTTAAGTGTAGAGAATTAACCATGGTCACTTGGATGGGTTAGGGTTAAGCATGAAGATAAGGATGGTTACAAAAGTCAAGGCTTCATGAAGCTTCAACTAATGACAAAGAAAGCCACCATTCTTATCTTTATCTTTTCCAAATAAATAAATAAACAAATAAATAAATAAATGAATATGCAAAACCCTAATTATCAAATTAACCATGGATTAATTCTATATACTTAACTAAATGATCAAGTATCATCAAACATGATACAAAAAAGTGCACAAAAGCATATCACATATACTATGTGCATCAAGTGAGAAAATCCGTATAAAGTGAACCAATACTAGTTAATGCAAAGTAATATATCAAATATATAATTATACATTAAATCATTAAATCAACATTTGATTCAATGATCCGGTCATGTCGCACATAACCGACTAGTATTCAATATATCGATTTATCGAATCAATGATTCGATAACTAGGTCATATCAAATATAACCAATCGAAACATTTATCGCGAGAATGAAATACGGTATCACATACACGCATTATTCTCGGTCCTGCACATATCTCATATGCGCTCCTATTTCGTTTCGCTTGAACCAGGAAACCTCTGTGTAGGACTCTAAAGACTCGTCAATACGCCGGTAGCAGATGATGATCATATCAAGCACCCACAAGCCGCAAGCGGTCTGCTAAACGTAACGGCCACCCGGGTATTGAGCGATCAGAAGATCGACGAGCTAGCCCGCTCACACTCCTGCGAATCCGACCAGTAACACTTATCGTACAGTCCGGTCTCTTCGTCTGATACGTCGCATATCAAGTCTAGGGGTGGTAAACGTCAGACCCCAATAACCCGATAAGTCGTGCCAATGTGAGGCTCGTAACGGGTCAAGAAACTACTGGTAACACTTACCAGCAAATCTCTGATCAGCCCTGGCCAGGGACTTCCCTGTTACGGCCAATCGAGCACAGCGCAACATCTACCCCCAATACCGGGAGAGACGAAACCCCTCCTATCGCTCATTGCCTCCATGTGACTCGGGACTGTACCTAAAGACCACCGTTTTGCACGCCCTCATGGACGTGGTAAGGTGGAGATCAAAGCACAGTGGGAATCACACAAGACTCTATGACGATCTCGGGTCTACAGACTAACCTGTACAAGCGTCACCTGAGAACTGCCATCTGACGTGAGGTATAATACCATCTGGGAGTTCTCGGCGAGTCCGTCCAGTGTACCCAGTCTCCACTGAGCACCCGTATACCATCTCTGATGTCAAACACCAATGGATATGGGATTATCCATCGCCCATCACATGGGTCGAGAAGCGTATACGCTAGTCTATTCTGGTATATCGATGCCCCGTCTCGATACACCCACGACTAGGGACCTTGAAGGATGTACTTATGGACTACCATGTCCCCACTAGTATGCTCTGCATCATAGTCCAGGTAGTCAAGTACAAATCCTAAGGGCTTTACCAACATGTAACTATAAGACAGTATAAAGAGACTAGTGTACATGTTAAGATAAAGAGCAACCAGATAGCATACTATCATGTCGAGCAAGAAAGTCATCTCTATATATGTCCAAGCATCCAATATAATATACATAATCTATACAATACTGGCCTCTAGGGCATACATACAACTAACAATCTCCCACTTTCACTAGGGCCAGCTGCTGTAGTATCTCATACCGAGCATCCCGAAGAGTCTCTCAAACTGTATCTGGGGAATGTCCTTCGTGAGTGGATCCGCCGTGTTGTTCTTCGTGTCAACTCTCCTGACCTCGATCTCCCGGCGATCAACTATCTCCCGGATCAGGTGATACCGCCTCAGAATATGCCTGGATCGCTGATGGGACCTGGATTCCTTGGCCAAAGCCACCGCTCCATTGTTATCGCAATACAAAGGTATTGGATGCTCAATGGATGGAACCACTCCAAGTTTAGTAATGAACTTCTTGATCCAGACAGCCTCTTTGGCAGCATCGTTGGCAGCGATGTATTCAGCCTCCATCGTCGAGTCTGCCACGGTTTCCTGCTTGGAACTCTTCCAGCTAACCGCCCCTCCGTAAAGGGTAAAGACAAAGCCCGACTGCGACTTCGAGTCGTCCTTATCACTCTGGAAGCTCGAATCGGTAAAGGACTCCACTTGGAGTTCTCCGTTACCATACACCAAGAACATATCTCTAGTCCTTCGCAAGTACTTGAGAATGCTCTTCACAGCTGTCCAGTGACTCTCTCCAGGATCAGCTTGATACCTGCTCACTATACTTAGTGAGTATGCTGCATCGGGTCTGGTACATAGCATCGCATACATGATAGAGCCTACTGCCGAAGCATAGGGTATACCTTGCATGCGAGCTCTCTCCAAATCAGTCTTGGGAGACATCTCTTTGGAGAGAGTGACTCCAGAGATCGTGGGCAAGTTCCCACGCTTGGACTCTTCCATACTAAACCTCTTTAGTATGGTGTCAATGTACCTGGATTGGGACAATCCCAAAATCCTTTTGGATCTATCTCTATAGATCCTAATTCCCAATATGCAGGAGGCATCACCAAGATCTTTCATTGAGAATCTTTGTGATAAGAAGAGCTTGACCGATTGCAGCATAGGAATATCATTTCCTATCAAGAGTATATCGTCCACGTACAATACGAGGAAGACAACCTTACTCTCTGCCACCTTCCTGTAGATACAAGGTTCATCTGGATTTTTGACGAAATCAAACTCTTTGATAACGACGTCAAAGCAGATGTTCCAACTCCGCGATGCTTGCTTTAATCCATAAATGGATTTAAGAAGCTTGCACACCTTCCTGCTGCTCCCACTGTCTACGAAGCCCTCTGGCTGAGTCATGTACACGCACTCTTCTAAATCACCGTTTAGAAAGGCGGTCTTAACATCCATTTGCCAGATTTCGTAATCATGATATGCAGCGATGGCAAGCATGATCCGGATGGATTTAAGCATAGCCGCTGGAGAAAAGGTCTCGTCATAGTCCACACCTGGTCTTTGACAAAAACCCTTTGCTACAAGTCTAGCTTTGAAAGTCTCCACTTTCCCATCTACACCAAGTTTCTTCTTAAAGATCCACTTGCTCCCAATGGGTTTTACCCCTTCAGGAGCAACTTCCAAAGTCCATACTTTGTTGGTGTACATGGAATCCATCTCGGACCGCATAGCATCCATCCATTTCACTGAGTCCCCACTCGTGATGGCCTGCTCGAAGCTAGTTGGGTCATCATCCTCCATGATGCAATCCTCACTACCACCATCAATGAGAAAACCATAGTATCTCTCAGGTGGACGAGAAACCCTACTAGATCGGCGGAGAGGCTGGGGTACGTCGGGCACCTCTGAATCCTCTGGTTCTACTAAATTGTCAGTTGCAGTTTGTGGAGCTGGAACCTCTTCCAGCTCTACCTCTTTGCCATTAATTTCTTTTGCAAGAAATTCCCTTTCCAAAAAGGTGGCATGTTGAGCAACAAACACTCTTTGTTCCTCAGCTTGGTAGAAAAAATATCCTTGAGAATTCTTAGGATATCCCACAAACTTGCAAAGGACTGATCGTGCCTCGAGTTTGTCCGGATTTTGCTTTTTGACATAGGCCGGACAACCCCATATCTTAATTCGCTTAAAATATGGTCTCTTCCCACTCCATATCTCATATGGTGTGGTAGGTACAGATTTAGACGGAACCAGATTCAATAGGTATATGGCTGTCTCAAGCGCATACCCCCAAAAGGAAATAGGTAACTCAGCATTACTCATCATTGAACGCACCATATCTAATAGGGTGCGATTCCTTCGTTCCGATACACCGTTGTGCTGTGGTGTATAAGGAGGAGTAAGCTGAGAGAGAAACCCATTCTCTTTTAGATAATCCAGGAATTCACTACTTAAGTATTCACCTCCTCGATCAGATCGAAGAACCTTAATACTTTTGCCCGTTTGGTTCTCTACCTCGTGCTTATA
This sequence comes from Agapanthus africanus, assembly GCA_030015575.1. Taxonomy (NCBI): domain Eukaryota; kingdom Viridiplantae; phylum Streptophyta; class Magnoliopsida; order Asparagales; family Amaryllidaceae; genus Agapanthus; species Agapanthus africanus. The sequence continues at coordinate 465,371,778 of CM057348.1, forward strand.
TTCTTTGAATTTCTCAAAAGCTTCAGACTTGTGTTTCAATAGGAACACATGCCCGTATCTAGAGAGATCGTCAGTGAATGTAATGAAGTAGGAAGAACCATTTCTGGCATGTGTAGACATTGGACCGCATACATCACTATGCACCAGTCCCAAGAGTTCAGTAACTCTTTCTCCGTGTCCTTTAAACGGAGTTTTGGTCATTTTTCCTTTGAGACATGAATGGCAAGTGTCATAAGATGATAATTCGAATGAATTCAAATATCCGTTCTTATGCAACTTAGCTAGTCGTGTCTCATTGATATGGCCAAGTCTACAGTGCCACAAGAAGGATTCGTTCATTTCTGAGCTTTTCCTTTTGTGTGTGTTTTGTATATTGAAGACTGTATTTTGATTGAGAATGAATATGCCATTATGTAGCGAGCCTGATGCAATCAACCTTTGATCTAGGAATATGTTCATAACATTATCCTTTACTACAAAATTATAACCTTCTTTACTTAATAAAGAAACTGATATAATGTTGCACATCATGTTCGGTATATAATAGCACTCATTCAGGACTAGTGTATCACCATTTGGTAATACCAGGTGATATATGCCAACTGCTTTGGCTGCAACATTTGCCCCATTCCCTACATGAACGGAATGTTCACCTTTTCTCAGTTCTCTACCTTTTCGCAGCCCATGTAACATCTTACATATGTGGGATCCTGACCCGGTATCTAATACCCAGGACGTAGGGTGAACTGAGAAACAGTTCTCAATGACAAACACACCCGAAGATGATGCATCAACATGCATGTTCTCCGTTTGGGCGGTGTGAGAATCCAGATATTCTCCTGTTTCCTGTTCAGTCTTATAACATTTATAAGATAGAATGGGTCCAACGTTCCCCTGCACAGTATAACATGCGGGTTCGGTCAATACATCCATATTATTATCTTCATTAGGGCATGAAATGGTCGCTACCTGGAGAGAGAGAAGAAAACACTTTAGCGTATGCTCGTGCAAGATCAGATTGGTTATTATCTTATCTAATCAAGATGGCTCCCACTGCTTTTTATCAAATCTTCCTCCAAACCCTAAAAGGAAAGACTAGCCGGGATTAATTACACACTACAAGTTTGCCAATCTTTCAGCCAGGCTAGTGTCGGTACTTTGAGGGAGGTCCCCCGTGCTTTCGCACGAACCAAATTAATGTAAACCTCGTTTTCCCAGAGGCGTAACCTCGTTAACACCTTTCTAGACACCTACTTGATCGGCTAATTGTAATGTATAAAACTCTCCCAGGAGTAACTCTTACTCGCAGTGGGTATCGGGATCCAATTATCTCATAGAAGGTATGCAATCTCATTGCAAATTTCAACACTTGAAATTCCCGATAATATTTTGCCCCAGGCGATCTATGACCTTGACTGAGTCAACAAACCATAGACCGCAAGTAAAGTTCAACCCGTCATTTCCTGATTGAATTAAACCCACCCGCACGACCCTTGACTAAGTCAACAAGGCCGCACGACTACCCTAATCCAATCTGCATCATATGCATAAATAGATAAATAGTAATCAGCTACCGCACACTACGCCTTGACTGAGTCAACAAACGCAGCACGAATACTAACTATTACTTATCTGAAATGACGGAGGGCTACGTCAGGTTTTTAAGAAAACCCTTTGCGTAATGAACTTTATATCGTTGTAGAATCAAATGAAGTTTTGAAATTGAGTGATTTTGAGGCTTTTCTAGTTTTGCTATAGGAGTCACTCCCGGCGAAGGGATCTCGGTCCTTTTCTAGTCGAATGAGGTGCGGGATATATCATATATATCGCTGTGCAAAGCAAAAACCCAAAAGCAGTCAAAAGCAAACCGAGTGTGTAGCATCTGCCAGTTATTGCTAAAGGAGTCACTCCCGGTGAAGGGATCTCGGTCCTTTCTTCATCGAATAAGGTGTGGGATATATCATATTTATCGCTGTGCAAAGCAAGAACTGTAGCTACCTGTTTTATTTTAAAATTCGATTCCACAACATCTTAGGTTTCTTATCTTTCATTAATCACATTAATGACGTCCCATCATTTAAATACCTAAACATCACAGATAGATATGACGTACACTTATGCCATCCGCATTCGCCTCGATGTCCCCTCGTGCACCGTTAGGTTAGGTAACTAACGACAGAGCAGGGCAGGGCTAGCGCGGGTGTAAAACATAAGTAACGTCTATATAATATATCATATATACTATATCCATCACAGAGTCACAACACAGATATCGCAGCAGAATAAACATATGAAATATTGGATATACTAGGACGTCCGTGTTTTCAATACGAGCCAGTATAAAACACGGATTCCACGGTCGTGATGAATAGCCAATCCCACACCCCTAGACCCCTACGAGAGCGGCAAGCAACCCTGCCAATTCTAAGGTTAGGAGACCCGGACTCGACTCCTCGAGTTGGTCTCCCACTGGACCCCAGAACCCGGTTACTTGTGCTCCCCTCCTTGGGTCTATCCTAATGCGGAAAAGTAAATAATATACAAAAGGTGACATCTTCCGCTACCTGGAAGTGCCCCAAATAAAAGAATATTACATACAAGTTTTTACATGAATGAAAATGAAAAACACTCATCTCACATAAAAACCCCCGGCTATTCGAATACGACGATCCAATATAACATATCCAGCAACACATAACATCACATGTCATCAACGTAAGTAAGTATGCATACCCCAATTGTCGTTGACGTATAGCAACGAAACCGGCGATATGAACATACTACACTTACGGTCACAGAAAAGAAAGTGTAAAACTACAACAATTGGAATCCGCAATCTCTTTAGACATCGCATGCCTAACAGATATAAATCCCGCATTTTAGTCTCATTATCGAAAACTCTTTTCAATATCATATGGGACTAAATTGCTAGATTTATAACATTCATTCAGTTATCACATAACTGTTTGTGAATTCCAATTATTGTATCACATTCCAGATAAACAGAAAATGTTAAACTTTCCGATCGAACAGTCGAATACCCAAGTTTTCCCGATACAGCTCAACACATGAAATAAGTCTAACAACATTCAGTTTGTGCCTCAGTACCGACGGTCCAGCCGTAGAAGGGTCAAGCCAACGCCTCACATGTGGCACGCCGTACTGCCCCAAACCCGAAGGTTCAAAGGGCAGTTCAAGACGGTCACATAATCGAGTTAAGGTTTGTTGTCTTCTAGAGGGTCCATCGCATTACTTGCACTACTTAGAACGTCGTTAAACTACGGAAAAATCCAACACTTGGAAATTTCCCGACAGGGGAAAAATTGGGTATTTATATCCGGTCGAACTTTTTAATATATTCTGGAATTTATCCGGAAAAACACAAAAGACGAAATTTGATAATCCGATCGAAATACCGAATCCCCAAAACAACTCCAGAAATTCAACTCTAGAAAAATTATTAAAAATTTCCAGAAGACTCAGCACTACAGGAAACGAATTACTGTGCAAGCCACGTGTTGTAACACCACTAAGTGGCCGCGGAACCGCCGCTAATCCCATGGTGGGGGCCGCGGTTCCGTGCCTCCTTTGTGGAGTTATCGACACGTGTTTCACAGTAACTCATAATATTACCTGCTGAATTTTTTGGGAATTTTTAATCTTGAAAAATCCCAGAAAATGGAAAAAGTCCAGAGAGCTATTTTGGGTTCGGATTTTTGGTTCGATCGGACTTCAAAGTCCGTCTAGACTTCGCCTAAGGCTCTAGCTAGGCTCTGATACCAGTGAAAGGTTCCTAGGCACCCTATAGAGGTCTCACAAGGCATCGAACATGCCAAATTTAAAAAATATGGTGCCGAGAAACCCTAGTTAACGGATCGTTGCTAGATATCTAGGCGAAATATAAAACTAGTTAACAAATTAACTATAGGTTAGATGCTACAACCTTTGTAGATCCGGTAATCCTCTTCCTTGGCTCCACGAAGGCATCCTCTCGCTGTCCATTTTGATTCCCAAACTCGAACTTTGGCTTCATCGGAGAAACGGGCAAGCTAGGTCGTCGGCTTTGTGTCAAAGACGATCTACCTCGAGGCATCGCAAGTTCAAGCTCCGACTTCACAAACTTGTGAAACTTGTGAAGTAAACACCCAAAACAACTTGGCAAGAGGTAGAGGGTGAAGAAATAGGAGGTGGGTTCTCTTTGGAATTGGATTTTACTCACTTTTGCTCAAGTTGCCATTAAAGTAGCAAGCTTGAAGAAGAAGAAGAAGAAGAAGATGAAGATAGTTATGATAAGTTCTATTAAAAAGAAATAGAAAATAAATACTTATCATAACTTAAACTAGGGTTAAGTGTAGAGAATTAACCATGGTCACTTGGATGGGTTAGGGTTAAGCATGAAGATAAGGATGGTTACAAAAGTCAAGGCTTCATGAAGCTTCAACTAATGACAAAGAAAGCCACCATTCTTATCTTTATCTTTTCCAAATAAATAAATAAACAAATAAATAAATAAATGAATATGCAAAACCCTAATTATCAAATTAACCATGGATTAATTCTATATACTTAACTAAATGATCAAGTATCATCAAACATGATACAAAAAAGTGCACAAAAGCATATCACATATACTATGTGCATCAAGTGAGAAAATCCGTATAAAGTGAACCAATACTAGTTAATGCAAAGTAATATATCAAATATATAATTATACATTAAATCATTAAATCAACATTTGATTCAATGATCCGGTCATGTCGCACATAACCGACTAGTATTCAATGTATCGATTTATCGAATCAATGATTCGATAACTAGGTCATATCAAATATAACCAATCGAAACATTTATCGCGAGAATGAAATGCTGTATCACATACACGCATTATTCTCGGTCCTGCACATATCTCATATGCGCTCCTATTTCGTTTCGCTTGAACCAGGAAACCTCTGTGTAGGACTCTAAAGACTCGTCAATACGCCGGTAGCAGATGATGATCATATCAAGCACCCACAAGCCGCAAGCGGTCTGCTAAACGTAACGGCCACCCGGGTATTGAGCGATCAGAAGATCGACGAGCTAGCCCGCTCACACTCCTGCGAATCCGACCAGTAACACTTATCATACAGTCCGGTCTCTTCATCTGATACGTCGCATATCAAGTCTAGGGGTGGTAAACGTCAGACCCCAATAACCCGATAAGTCGTGCCGATGTGAGGCTCGTAACGGGTCGAGAAACTACTGGTAACACTTACCAGCAAATCTCTGATCAGCCCTGGCCAGGGACTTCCCTGTTACGGCCAATCGAGCACAGCGCAACATCTACCCCCAATACCGGGAGAGACGAAACCCCTCCTATCGCTCATTGCCTCCATGTGACTCGGGACTGTACCCAAAGACCACCGTTTTGCACGCCCTCATGGACGTGGTAAGGTGGAGATCAAAGCACAGTGGGAATCACACAAGACTCTATGACGATCTCGGGTCTACAGACTAACCTGTACAAGCGTCACCTGAGAACTGCCATCTGACGTGAGGTATAATACCATCTGGGAGTTCTCGGCGAGTCCGTCCAGTGTACCCAGTCTCCACTGAGCACCCGTATACCATCTCTGATGTCAAACACCAATGGATATGGGATCATCCATCGCCCATCACATGGGTCGAGAAGCGTATACGCTAGTCTATTCTGGTATATCGATGCCCCGTCTCGATACACCCACGACTAGGGACCTTGAAGGATGTACTTATGGACTACCATGTCCCCACTAGTATGATCTGCATCATAGTCCAGGTAGTCAAGTACAAATCCTAAGGGCTTTACCAACATGTAACTATAAGACAGTATAAAGAGACTAGTGTACATGTTAAGATAAAGAGCAACCAGATAGCAAACTATCATGTCGAGCAAGAAAGTCATCTCTATATATGTCCAAGCATCCAATATAATATACATAATCTGTACAATACTTGCCTCTAGGGCATACATACAACTAACAATGAGTCGTGCAAATAGATAGTAATTGGGTGCAGTCCCAAAGCACTTGGAGGCAGTAGTGGTTAGATAGGATTCGTCTCTCCCGGTATTGGGGGTTGATATCGCGCTGTGCTCGAAAAGCCATTACACAAAGTCCCTGGCCAGGGCAAGCGAGATTTAGTGGTAGGTACTCCAGTAGTTTCTCAGTGTGTATTGGGCTCTACTCCGGCACGACTTATTGCGCTATTAGGGGTTTGACGGTTACCATCCCCGTAGGCCCAATATGCGAGTATCTTAGACGAACAGACCGGACTGTATGGAAATTGTCACAAATAGGCTTAGTAGGAGTTCGGATGAGTTTGCTCATGTCCTTCTTATCGACAGATTCCTAGGTAGCCGTTATGTGCAGCTAGTACCGCTGACGGACTTATGGTTAAACCCACTGACAGCGTACTGTCGAGTCTTTAGGGTCTCACACAGAGGGTTTCCCTGCTTCGGGCGAAACGATGTAGAGGCCGTATGGTTTTACAGCAGGATTCCGATCTTATACGTGTACTGGCTACACAGATGATGTTCGGAGGATAATACTAGTGGACTTTGATTTAAGCCGGATCCTAGTATTATATTATTGGATTATTATTATCTCATTGTATTCGTATTTTTCATAATACGAATACAGATATGTATATACGGTGAGGGCATTCTTGTAATTTCATAAGACATGCTTCTAGAAGGGGACACCACTTTATTTTGATTTATCTATTTTGAGAAATAGATTAATGGGGTGGAAATTGGAGATATTCAAGGCATGGGGTGAATCATGGCTCATTGCATTTGATTATTGGTTTGTGGTTACTATTGAAGCATATTTGCTATTTTCAATGGGAAAATAATCCATTCTTCATGTGAGATAATGAGTGAGCCATTCCTCACTTGCCTTTTGAAAGGTTACGCTAACGCCCTGGCCATCATCCATGGCCGATTGCGGAACAAAATTTTTTCTAACGATGTAAACTTGGCGCTAGAATAACCCTAAACCGGATCTACCATAAACCTAACTAGCAATAAAAGAAGCTATCTATTATGAAAAGAGTTTATACCAAGAGGCTCAAGTCCTTCGGGTCATCACTCCTCTCCTTTAGCACGCTCCTTGTGGCCTCCATGATCGAGCTTGATCGACGGCTTCCTCACGTCAAAGATGATCCACCCGAGAGTGTCTACTTTGAGCTCTTACCTTTATACTAAGGTAACTAGGTTACTTAGTATACTAATCTAAGTAGTCTAGAGAATGTAAAGAGTGATGACAGATTGTTTTGTCTCAAAAACCCTAGGTTTCTCAACACATGAGACTATTAGGGTTTGAGGTAAAAGAAGAGAAGCTTGGAGGAGATGAGAATGTTGTAGAGAGCAACATAAGAATTAGGTGAAGAATGGCAAAGCCATGTGACTAATAAAGCAAGCATCCCAAAGATAATCATACAAAATTATCTTCACCAAAAAATATCTAGATATTTTCTACAAAATATTTAGATGCCACCTTACCTCAATAGTAACCCATGACTCACTAAGTGAGTCAACAAGTAGCCATACTTCATATAATAAAAGTCAACACCTCATTCCTCCACCTCATTTAACATTTAATCAAAAAGATTAAATAACAAAAGAGGTGTATTCTTCTAGAAGCATTCTTGTCAAAAATTATAAGAATACCCCTCAACCGTATATACATACCCGTATCCGTATTCTGAAAAATACGAATACAAAAGAGATGAAAATAATCCAACAATATAACACTATGATCCGGCTTAAACCAAAGCATGCTAGTATTATCCACCTGAACATCATATGTGCACAAGTACACATGTGTGATCGAACTCTGCCGTAAAACCATACGGCCTCTACATCGTTTCACCTGAAGCAGAGAAATCCTCTGTGTGGGAATCTAAAGACTCGACAGTATGCTGGCAGTGCGTTACTGGATAAATCCATAACCACAAGCACGTCATCGTCACTAGTTGTACGTAACGGCTGCCCGGGTACCTGTCGAAAAGGAAAGCCGACGAGCAAACTCATTCGAATCCCTACAGAGCCTATCTATGACAATATCCGTACAGTCTGGTCTCTTCGTCTAAGAGTATCGCATACCGGATCTAGGGGTGGTAAGCATCAGACCCTAATAACCCGATGATTCGTGCTGATTTGGCTCAGGATCAATCCGGGAAACTACTGATCAACCTATCAATAAATCCTAACTGCCTTAGCCAAGCTCTTATGGTCCTAACTAATCGAACACAGTGCGATATCAACTCCCAATACCTGGAGACGAATTCTTGACAATCGCTCACTGCTTCCATATGGCTCGGGACTGTACCCGACTAAAACCTGTTTGCACGACTCAGTAGAGCCGTGGTAGGGTAGTGATCAAAGCACAGTGGGAACTCACATGAGACAGATGATGATCTCATGTCCAAAGACTAACCTGTACACATGTCACAAGAGAACCGCTATCTTACGATATGTATAATACCATCTAGAGGTTCTCAGCAAGTCGGTCCAGTGTACTCACCCCCAGTGAGCACCCGTATACAATCTTAGGTGATCACACCAATGATTGTGGGACTAACCACCGCCCTCGTCGGGGTCTAGAAACATACACGCAAGTCTTCTCTGGAGTATCGATGCCTGATCTCGATACTCTTGCGACTTAGGACATTTAAGGATGTGCTTATAGACTACCCAGCTCCTACAAATATGATCGCCATCACAACGCAGATAGTCAAGCAAGGTCCTGCGGGCTATATCAACATGTAACCGCAATATGTAATAACGTGTATAACATATGCCATGTTAAGATAAATTCAAACCATAATAGTATACTACTATATCAAGTCTTTGTCAAAATGTGCAAGCTGGATAAAACATCAATAAAATCAAATACACATATCCTGATAAATACAACTGAAATAATATACTATATAACTTAGCAAGATTATCATGTACATACATATCCCCAGCATCCACATGTATACATATACAGTAATGGTCTATAGGGCATACATATCCAACTATCTCCCACTTGCACTAAAGGTCAGTTATTGGCGTACCGAATACCCAATGTCTGCTCTAAGGCCAGCTGCCGGCATACCGCATACCCAACATCTCAAAACATCGCTCGAACTGCGCTTGAGGGAGGCCCTTTGTAAATGGATCCGCCTTTTTCTCTTTTATATCCACTCTCCGGACCTCGATCTCCTGGCGATCTATGATCTTCCTGCTCAGGTAATATCACCTTAAGATGTGTCTGGATTTCTGATGGGACCGTGGTTCCTTCGCTAAAGCTATAACCCTATTGTTATTGCAATACAAAGGTATCAAATCAATAATATACGGAACTACCTAAAGTTCAGCAATGAACTTCTTCATCCAGACCGCTTCTTTTGCGGCATCGCTCGCGGTAATGTATTCAGCCTCCATCGTCGAGTCTGTGACGGTATCTTGTTTGGAACTCCTCCAACACACCGCCCCTTCATTGATGGTAAACACAAAACCAGAGACAGACTTGCTGTCATCCATGTCACTCTGGAAGCTTGAATCGGTAAAGGACTCGACCTTGAGGTCTCCATTACCGAAAACCAAGAATATCTCCTTAGTCCTTCTCAGTTACTTGAGAATGTTATTCACTGCTGTCCAGTGGTTATCACCTGGGTTCGAATGATACCGACTCACCACGCTTAGCGCGTAAGCTACATCTGGTCTTGTACATAGCATCGCATACATTATAGATCTTACCGCCGAAGCGCACGGTATAGTGCTCATGCGAACTTTCTCCTCACCAATCTTGGGAGATATCTTCTTGGAGAGGGTGATTCCGTGCAATGTAAGTATGTTACCGCGCTTGGAATCTTCCATACTAAATCTCTTTAGTACGGTCTCTATGTACCTGGACTGCGAAAGTCCCAGTAATCTCTTGGATCTATCTCTGTAGATCATGATCCCCAGAATGTACGAGGCATTACCCAGGTCCTTCATATAGAACCTTTGTGATAAGAACAGCTTGACAAATTGTAGCATAGGAATATCATTTTCTATCAAAAGAATGTAGTCCACGTACAAGACTAGGAATACGACTGTTCGTCCTACAATCTTCTTATGAATACATGGCTCATCCTTGTTCTTGATGAAGTCAAATTCCTTGACTGTTTCATCAAAACAGATGTTCCAGCTCCACGATGTCTGCTTCAATCCATAAATGGATTTGAGCAACTTGCACACCTTTCCGTTGCTCCCACTGTCTACAAAACCTTCTGGCTAATCCAAATAAACGCACTCTTCCAAACTACCGTTTAGAAAAGCTGTTTTTAAGTCCATCTGCCAGATCTCATAGACATGGAAGGCAGCAATGACAAGTAGGATTCGAATGGATTTGAGCACAGGCACTGGAGAAAATTTTTCGTCATAGTCCAATCCTGGTCTTTGATGAAAACCTTTTGCAATAAGTTTAGCCTTCTAGGTTTCCATCTGCCCATCTACACCAATCTTCCTTTTGTAGATCCATTTGCATCCAACGGGTTTTACCCCTGGTGAAGCAACTTCCAAGGTCCACACTTTATTGGTGTACATGGACTCCACTTCGGATTGCATAGCATCCAGCCACTTATCAGAGTCCCTACTGATAATGGCCTGCCTGAAACTAGTAGGATTATCTTATTCCAAGATGCAATCCTCTCGATCCCCGTTTATAAGAAAACCATAGTATCTCTCGGGCGGATGAGAAATCCTACTTCATCTGCAGAGTGGCTGAGGTTCGTGGGGTATTATTGAATCTAGCGGTTCCACCAAATCTTCAGTTATAGTTTGTGTTTCTAGAACTTCATCCAGTTTTACCGCGCTGCCACTAATATTTTTTACATGAAATTCTTTTCCCAAAAATGTGGCGTTCCTAGAAACAATAACCCTTTATTCCTCTGCGTGGTAGAAAAGATACACATTAGAATCCTTTGGGTATCCCACAAACTTACACAAAACTGATCGTGCCTCGAGTTTGTCTAGGTTCTGCTTTTTGACATAAGCAGGGAGACCCTAAATCTTAACACGTTTAAGATACAAACTCTTACCACTCCATATTTCATACGGAGTTTTAGGCACGGATTTGGATGGAACTTGATTCAAAAGATGTGCCACTGTTTGAAGAGCATATCCCCAGAATGAAAGAGGCAACTCAACACTACTCATCATGGAGCGAACCATATCCAATTGGGTACGAATCCTTCGCTCTGATACACCATTGTTCTGTGGTGTGTACGGAGGAGTAAACTGAGAGAGAATTCCATTCTTTTTTAGGTAATTGAGGAATTCCTTCCTTAAGTACTCCCCTCCTCTATCAGATCTGAGGATCTTGATACTTTTGCCTGTCTGGTTCTCTACTTCGTTTCTGAATTATTTGAATTTCTCAAAAGCTTCAGATTTGTGTTTCAAAAGATACACATATTCGAACCCTGAGAGATCGTCAGTGAATGTAATGAAGTACAAGAATATCCATCCTAGGAAAAAATAACGACCTCGAAATACTCCATATAACCCCAAACAGAAAGATAACAGAATATCCATCCTGGGCAAAAACAAACAACACCTGAAACCCCAAATACAAGAGACAAGAACCCAGAACAAAACTCAAGGCAATCACTCAATAACCGGTGAGGCCAGTTTATTTGTAGTTTTGGCCGGTCACAATATGATGAAATTGCCTCGTTTTTGTTTTGTGTTCATCTCACATATAAAAGAGCACTCTGCAATTTTTTAAAAAAATTTAGAGCCTCTAAAATTTCGATAGAAACTTAGATTTGTGTTTCGTGTTTCGGAGTTATTTCGGTTTCGTTACTTTAACATTATTTAAACCTGATAGTATAGGGTTTATGAGCTGGCTCTGATACCAAGAAAGGTTACGCTAACGCCCTGGCCATCATCCGTGGCCGATTGCGGAACAAATTTTTTTCTAACGATCTAAACTTGGCACTAGAATAACCCTAAACCAGATCTACCATAAACCTAACTAGCAACAAAAGAAGCTATCTATTATGAAAAGAGTTTATACCAAGAGGCTCAAGTCCTTCGGGTCTTCACTCCTCTCCTTTAGCACACTCCTTGTGGCCTATCGACAGCTTCCTCACATCAAAGATGATCCACCCGAGAGTGTCTAGTTTGAGCTCCTACCTTTATACTAAGGTAACTAGGTTACTTAGTATGCTTATCTAAGTAGCCTAGAAAAATGTAGAGAGTGATGATGGATTGTTTTGTGTCAAGAACTCCAGGTTACTCAACACATGAGACTATTAGGGTTTGAAATAGAAGAAGAGAAGTTTGGAGGAGATGAGAATGTTGTAGAGAGAAACATAAGAATTAAGTGAAGAATGGCTAAGCAATGTGATTAATAAAGAAAGCAACCCAAAAATAATCATAAAAAATTATCTTCACCACAAAATATCTAGATATTTTCTACAAAATATCCAGATCCCACCTTACCTCAATACTAACCCATGATTCATTAAGTGAGTCAACAAGTAGCCATGCTTCACATAATAAAAGTCAACACCTCATACCTCCACCTCATTTAACATTTAAACAAAAAGATTAAATAACAAATGAGGTGTTTTCTTCTAGAACTATTCTTGTCAAAAATTACAAGAATACCCCTCAACCGTATATACATACTCGTATCTGTATTTCGAAAAATACAAATACAAAAGATACGAAAATAATCTAACAATATAATACTAGGATCTGGTTTAAACCAAAGTCCGCTAGTACTATCCGCCCGAACATCATACGTGCACAAGTAGACGTGTGTGATTGAACCCTGCCGTAAAATCCTACGGCCTTTACATCGTTTCTCCCGAAGCAGAGAAACCATTTGTGTAGGACTCTGAAGACACGACAGTATGCCGACAGTGCGTTACTGGATAAATCCATAATCACAAGCACGTCAGCGGCACTAGATATACGTAACGGCTACCTGGGTACCTGTCGAAAAGGAAAGCTGATGAGCAAACTCATTTGGATCCCTACAGAGCCTATCCGTAACAATATCTGTATAGTCCGATCTCTTCGTCTAAGAGCATCGCATACCGGATCTAGGGGTGGTAAGCGTCAGAATCTAATAACCCGATAATTCATGCTGATTCGGCTCTGGACCAATCCGAGAAACTATCGATCAACCTATCAGTACATCCCAACTACCTTGGCCAAGGTCTTATGGTCCTGACCAATCGAACACAGTACGATATCAACTCCCAATACTTGGAGAGACGAATTCCTGAAAATCGCTTACTGCCTCCATGTGGCTCGGGACTGTACCCAACCAAAACCTGTTTGCACGACTCAGTAGAGCCTTGGTATGGTAGTGATCAAAGCACAGTGGGAACTCACACGAGACAAATGACGATCTTAGGTCTAAAGACTAACCTGTACACATGTCATAAGAGAACCGCTATCTTACGACAGGTATAATACCATCTAGAGGTTCTCAGCGAGTCGGTCCAGTGTACTCACCCCCAGTGAGAACCTATATACAATCTTAGGTGATCACACCAATGGTTGTGGGACTATCCACCGCCCCTCGTCGGGGTTTAAAAATGTACACACAAGTCTACTCTGGAATATCGATGCCCGATCTCGATACTCCTGCGACTTGGAACATTTAATGATGTACTTATAGACTACCCAGCTCCCACAAGTATGATCGCCATCACAACGCAGGTAGTCAAGCAAGATCCTACGGGCTTTATCAACATGTAACTGCAATATATAATAACGTGTATAACCTATGTTAAGATAAATTCAAACCATAATAGTATACTACTATATCAAGTTTTTATCAATATGTGCAAGCTGGATAAAGCATAAAAAAAAAAACAAATACACATATCCTGATAAAGACAACTGAAATAACATACTATATGACTGAGCAAAATCGTCCTGTACATACATATCCCCAGTATCTACATGTATACATATACAATAATGGCCTCTAGGGTATACATATCCAACACCTTTGACCTAGTTCATTTGCTCATTTCTTTTCTCTCTCCATTTTCTCCTCTTTCTTCCTCAAAAACCCTAACCTTCATATGTGTTGTAAGCCATAGGGTTATATGAGATAAAACACTCCATTAGACACTCTACATTTTTTAAGCTACCTAAGTTAGCAAACTAGATATCTTAGTTATCTCGGTTTAGAGGTTGGAGCTTGAAGTATAGACTCTCGGGTGGATCATCTTCGGCACGAGGAGGCCGACGTTCAAGCGCGATCCGGATCTTTGAGAACCTTAAGGAGAGGAGTAGAGGAAGACCCTAAGGACAAGTAAAAAGGAGGTATAAAACTCTTACCGAGTAGTTAAACCTCCAAGTAGAATAGCCAGTTAAGGTTTCCGTAAAGATCCTGGAGTTAAAGTCGGTGTTGCATAGTATGAAAAATCGTTTTTTGTAAATTCCCCCTCCCCACAAGTGCGTGGGGTGCGCGACATCGACTCACAGTAGTATCATAACCTATTCAGACCTCAACTAGTTTGTTAGACGATGTTTAAAATTACGAAACCGAAATAACTCCGAAATAGTCGAAACGAAAACCAAGTTTCTGTCGAATTTTAAAAAGCCTCTAAAAATTATTTAAACAATTGCAGAGTTCTCTTCTTGTTGTAACTAGAACACCATAGAAAAACGAGGCCAAAACTCCAAAGCTTGGCCTGCGAAATAGCTATTTTTCCTTGTATGGCCGGCCATAATGAAGAGTTAGGTGTTGGGTTTTCTGTGGTATTCTGTACACTTGGATATAGGTTTTCAGGTATTGTTTGTTTTTGTCCAGATTTCATATTATGTTATCTTTGTGTTGGGGCAATACGGAGTAATTTGAAGTCGCAGTTTTAACATCATTTATTAGTTTTAGTTTGTATATGTGTTGCTAAACGTCCGCTAATTGATATATGCCGAATAAGTGGGGGTTTCACATATAAATATCTTGATGATGGTTTGTGTATATGAAGTATTGGATCGTCGTGGATGAATAGCCGGGGGATGTCAGAAGTGTCTTTTCTTTTCTTTCATTCATGTAAATTTGTAAATTGATGTAATATTATTTTTGTGCGGCACATTCGGGTTGAGGTTGTAGCCACTGTTGTATAATTTCATTTTTTTTCTTGCACCTAAGATAGACCCAAGGTGGGGTGCACAAACTACCGGCTTCTTGAAGTGCCAAGTGGCCTAATCATTTTATTGAGGGAGGTTGCTTCACTTCGGGAATTTGGCGGGTACTTTGTCGCACCCGTAGGGGTCCAAGGTGGGGTTTGTCTATTCATCACGACCGTGGAATCCGTCTTTCGTTCTAGGCTAAAACGAAACACGGAATTTCTAGTATATCCAATATATTCATCTGTGATATGGAATACCTATTATTGCGTGAGATGAATGGCTATATATATATATTATATATAATAAACGTTGCTTATGTTTTGTACCTGCGCTAGTCCAGCCCCTACTCTGCCGTTAGTTAAGTAACCTAACGGTGCATGACGGGGCCCCGTGGCGAATGCGGATGGCATAACTGTACGTTCTATTTTCGTTTCTTTTCTGCAATGATAGGGTTAAATGATGGGACCACATTAATATTGATTAATGCAAGGAAAACAATCCAATGTTTAAATCGTTGGAACAATTTCAAAACCACTCGGTTTTCTTGAAAAACAACTTTTAAAATGCGGAGTCTAAACCACTCCTTTTAAAAGCTATCATGGTTCCTTCGACTATATCAAGTTCATTACGTTCACGGTTTTGCCAAAACCATCTGTAGCACTCCGTCATTTCAGATGGGTATTCAGTAGTATTCAAGCTATGTATTTTGACCTTCGCCAAGGCATAGTGATTGGTAACAGCTTGGTATTCATCTGTAGCATAAATAGATACGTTGATTTGGGATAGTCGTACAGCCATTTTGGCCTTTGTCAAGGGTTTGTACGGATAGGTTCAAATTAACCTGGATAAAGACCGGTAGAACTTGACTTGCGTCTTATGATATGTTGGCCTTCGTCAAGATCATAAGCGCCTGGGGCAAAAATCTACATCGGGAGTTTCAATGGAAAATGAAACTTGCTAGTGTTGCATACCATTTGGAGTGATGATTTTGGTAGGATTCCTTCAAGGTTGTTACACGATGATATTTGGATCCCAATCCTACTGTGAGTATCCTCTACTCTTCGGGAGATTTTTTCACTAAACAATCAATGCTATAAACCAAGTAGGTGCATAAAACGGTGTTAGCAGGATTACGCCTCCAGGGAAAAGAGGTTATGTAATTAAGAAACTTTGCGAAAGCGTTGGAAAACCTCCCTCGAAGTACCAACAATATCCTGGCCGAAAGGTTAAGCAAGAATTTTAAGGCGAGATTAATCCCGACTAATTCTTCTTTTATGGTTTGAAGGAGGATTCAATGAACAGTAGGAGCAATCCTGTTTAGATAAATTAATAACCAATCTAAACTTGCAAGAGCATCATGCTGAGT
Source organism: Agapanthus africanus (assembly GCA_030015575.1). Lineage (NCBI taxonomy): Eukaryota > Viridiplantae > Streptophyta > Magnoliopsida > Asparagales > Amaryllidaceae > Agapanthus > Agapanthus africanus. The sequence continues at coordinate 465,388,301 of CM057348.1, forward strand.
GTTTCTTTTCTCTATCCTGACAGCAGCGACCAAAATGACCGGGCTTAAGTTACTGCTAGATAATAATAAATTGACTAGGCCAAACTATAAAGATTGGCTAAGGATTGTCCAGATAGCCATTACCTATGACAAGCTGGACCACCTCCTTACTACCAAAGCCCGCACCGTCGCAGGTCCAGATTCCACCGTCGCTGATATTGAAATCCGTAAGACATGGGAAACAGACAGTGCGAGAGCCAAGTGCCTCGTATTGGCCTCAATGGATAATGAACAACAGAGGAGACACGAGAAGTGTTAGTTGTATATATGCCCTAGAGGCCATTATTGTACATGATTGTATAATGTAGTGGATGCTTGGACATATATAGAGATGACTTTCTTGCTCGATATGATATTATGCTATCTGGTTGTCTTTATCTTAACATGTATACTTGTATCTTTATACTGTCTCTCTGTTACTATTGATAAAGCCCTTAGGATGTGGACTTGACTACCAGGATTATGATGCAGATCATACTAGTGGGGCCAGGGTAGTCCACAAGTACATCCTTTAATTGTTCCTAGTCGAAGGAGTATCGAGATGGGGCATCGATATTCCAGAGTAAACTACTGTGTACGATTCTTGACCCTGTATGGGGCGATGGTTGATCCCACAACCATTGGTATTTGACATCAGAGAATGTACACAGGTGCTCATTAGAGAATGGGTACATCTAATAGGACTCGCCGATAACTCCTAGATGGTATTATACCTATCGTCAGATAGTATTTCTCTGGTGACACTGGTACAGGTTAGTCTGTAGACCCGAGATCGTCATAGAGTCTTGTGTGATTCCCACTGTGCTTTGATTTCCACCCTACCACGTTCAAGAGAGCGTGCAAACAGGTGGTTTTTGGGTACAGTTGTTCATATTAGAATCTTGCATTATTATATTCTCCATTCTTAATCATATTGCAAATAAATAGGTGCTTTTGATCCATGTCTGCTAAATAGTTGCATGTTATAGGTTCTCGGAACAATACAGTGAAAATGGTGAAAAAACGTTACAAAAGTGAAACTACGACCAACAAATAGAAGAATCTTTATGATGCCGCCTACAGTTTAAGGAACAAATGAAGATCAATGAACAGTTCGATTGCACAAAGTACGAAGGCAGCACAAGATTCAAGACTTCAACACGAAGCGAACGGTAAAAGTCCACAACATTCTGCACTATGGAAATCTGGAAGAACATAGATGCTATTCTGAGAAACCAAGCGAAGAAAACAGATGGAAAAAGCAACTTGAAGCATCACAGAAAAACAGAGCCCAAGAGCCCATCAAACGGCTGCAGATCCGCAGCCCAACAAGGCATTCCGCCGCGGATCCGCGGCCGTGCGGAGCACGTGTCGGTGCGTGTCGGTGGGAGTCGGTGCATTGACTAGGTTTTCTTAGGGTTGTCTTATAAATTCAGATGTGGATCAGTTGTAAACCCTAGGGTTTCTCCTATCTATAAATAGGAAAGCTTACAGCTCCTTTGGAGCGTGCCTCTTTTTAATTCTAGATTAAAATTGTCATTCCATTGTAATCGTCAAAGAGTGCATCAATAAAAGTAAGTTTTTATTTTGAATTTTCCTTATTTGCAATTTATATTTCTGCAATTTTTCATACCTGTCTTTTATTATCTGCACGTTAATTAGATAATTAAAAATAAAAATAAAAAAATGAATTCCATTGTTAATCCCCTAATGAGTGAGTAGTTCCTCACTTGTTAGGGTTAGGATTGGGTAGGTTTGAGAGATGGAAATCTCTCACTCCTTTCTTGCCCTTATAACTTTATAATTAGGACTCTATGTAAAAAAACCATCCACCGCTCACTATGGCACCTTATCCTACGAGATAGTGGCGATTCTTTAGTTAGACTGGTAGTGGTTGATTTACATAGAAGTTACGGATAAGAGTTAAGAAAGGACGGACAAGGACCAAAGGGAAGAAACTACATTTCTTCCCAGTCGTGCTAATCCCCTTTGTTAACTATTACCTTAACACCTAAATTCTTAATTAGGGCAAAGAAAGCGGTGAGTAGAATTAACTTTCTAAACCAACCTAATCCTAACCCTAGCAAGGTTTTAATCCAAATCAATTTCAATTTCAGTTTTTATAGAAATCAAAACCTACCACAAATAGGAATTGACTCGTTAGAACAATAAGAAAAGACACGTTTTCCCTGTGGACCGACCCGTACTCAACCGGCTGGCTACCAAGCGACACCGTCTTGATTGCGGTATATTCTATTCTTTGATTTCAAAACGCATAAGCAAAACATCGTCCAATCAAATGGCGCCGTTGCCGGGGATAACGGTAGTTATTTTCTTTTTGTAATTTCGGGTTAATTAAAAATTAAAAAAATCATAAAAACTGAATTTTTTTTATCATCTTGTTCTTTTTTGAAGGGTTTTCGTACGAAGTGTGCAGGATCGGAAAGACGAACAGATTCAGATCTGGAAAAATCCAGTGAACAAAACAGCAAACAGCAGATCTGAATATACAGAGGAGAACCACAACAGAAAACAGAAAGATTTTAGAGGCCTGATCCAAAAGAATCACCGCGGAACCGCCGCAATTGCTTGCATTTCACCGCGGATCCGCAGCGCATTGGTGACGTCAGCAATTCAAAAAGTCTCTGTAAGTATTTTTATCTTCTCTGTAACCCCCTGATCTCCTCTGAAAAATTTTCCTGCAGGGTTCTTTGCGCAAAACTTCTTCCCCCTTTCCAATAAATCAATCTTGTGCAAGATTCTTTGCACCGCAAATAAAAGAAGATTTTTTTTGGCAAGTGTTTTGGATTTTTTTGTGTTTACTGCTTTGGATTTTTAAAACGGACTTTTAAGGGGCTATAACACCAATCCAGATTGGTTGGGGATTTCATTACCCTTCCTAGGACCCCAAAAATCAAAAAAATCATTTGCATCAACCCTCGAGTTAATTGAAAAATATTAGACTCAGCCAATAAGGATTGTCGTGCTCATTAGGACAATAGAAGGTTGTGGGCATCGGTCGTTTATCTAAACCTGATTTTGTGGTGCCTAGGCTAGACAAGTGAGAAATGTAATTTTAAAAGGCCCGTCTCATGGTGATTTGTGAGCGGATCCCTCCTTTATTTACTTGTGCTTACCTGGCCACAATTGGTGGTGAAGAGGCAATTCAAGGATATTTCACAACTTGCCCTTTGGACAAGTTAGGAGCAGTCTAGTTGACTTAGGAGACCCTAGCTCTAGGCTTGATTGTACATATTGTGATTTCCTGAAAGTGTGTCTAGCTTCTTATAAAAAATTCTTTTGCAAAACTCCTTATAAAAAAAACCACAAAACAAAAATTTTTACAAAAACTTGCCATTTTGTCGCTAGAAATCCATTGCACCCAACTTTCACCCACTTTCTCTCATTGACGTTTTCTTACCCCCACCTTTTATTTTTACTTTTTGACTACACTACACTTCGTTAGTGTATGTCCAGTTGGACTAGGGACACTAGCGCCCGTTTAGTCCGTGTTTCGTTAGTGCCTACTGACGACGCGTTCGACTCCGAAGTCAAAATTCCCTCCACTTCTTTACCTTCATCTTCAAATTCAACATCTTCTAAGGAGATGTCGGGATTCAATCCTAACAACCCCTTACTTACGGGACTGATTCCACCTCAACTGGGTGCGAATAACCCACCACACCCTCCTGTCGAAGCGCCCCAAACGAATCGCGCTCCAGGATCTTTTCTATCCAACCCGCACAGCATTTCCTACTTGTCTTTCACTTCCACCGGAAAATGAGGAAAACATCGAAATTAAACCCCACTTCATCAATATGTTGCCCAAATTTCACCGGCTGGAATCCGAAGATGCCTACATCTTCATTAACAAATTCCAGAATGTTTGCATAATGATGAAGACTACCCAATTTTCTGATGATGCTATAAGGCTACGTGTCATTCTATTCACTTTATTTGACCTAGCTAAAAAGTGGTTATATAGCACAGCATCGCATTCCATAAAAAATTGGGAAGAGTTTGTTAAGGCTGTTCTAAAAAAGTTTTACCCACACCACAAGACCGCGAGAATTAGAAATGAAATTAATCAATTTTCCCAGCTTCCTTCCGAACCTTTTTGGAAGTGTTTCGAAAGATTTAAGGACCTTCTTATTCAGTGCCCTCACCACGTTATCGAGAAATGGCAACTTTGCCAAACTTTATACGAAGGACTGAACCCAGCAGCTAAGCAGTTGTTGGAAACCATTTGTCAAGGTCACTTTCTTACAAAATCAAGCGAGGAAGCTTGGCAATTTCTCGACGATCTAGCTGAACAAACACCTCAGTTGGAAAGCACAAAGACCACTTCATCTACTTCCTCAGGTTAGTCTAGGGCAGTCATACATCAACTTCATATGTCGATTGCAATGAAGGCCGAAATGGCTGCACTCACGAAAAAACTTGAAGCAATTGAGACCAAATTCTCATCACCTTCTCCTGCCCCAGCTTTACCCCCACACACTATTTGTGCTTGTTGTTCAGATCCGTCCCATCTAATCGAAGAGTGTTCTTACAACCCGCCTGTTCAAGGACAAGATCAAGTCAATGCTGCCTTTCAGCAAAGACAAAGAAATAATCTATACTCTTCAACTTATAATCCTGGTTGGAGGAGCCACCCAAATTTTGCTTGAAATCAAAATCAACAACAATTCTAAGGCAATAACAATTTTCAGAGGCCTCCTCCACAACAACTAGCCCCTCAGTAAACTCAATATCTGCAACCTTTCCAACCCCAATCTTACCAAAACCAAATGAACAATTTTGTACCAAACAACTCTTTTCCTCAAAATAATTTTGTTCAGCCAAATAACGATAAGGTTTCCTCGCTAGAACAAAATCTGGATGCGTTTTTAAAACGATCTACACAATCCTCATCTAGCATCCAATCTTTCATTCAGTCTTTGGTGCAATACACTGCTTCACATGATCAGAGCATCAAAACAATTGAATCCCAAATTGCACAACTGAATGCTGCATTAAGCGAGCGAGAAAAGGGAAAACTTCCATCTCAACCACTGCCAAATCTCGGTCACACACAAAATACATATGTTGCTCATGAACAACAAAATCATATTGTGAATGCCGTGACTACATTGAGATCTCTAAAGGTATTGCACAACAACGTTGTCAATAACGATGACACCCCGGCCGCCGCTTCTTCTTCTTCTTCATCATCTTCTTCGTCTTCTTCAGAGCATGTTCTTCATTCTTCATAAGGCTCCACTTTTTCTAATTCGAACGGACCCACATCTCCACAAAAACACCAACACTAGGATCCATTCCAACTCCGCAATCTACTCCACAAATATTGGACTCAACAAATTTTCAAAATATTCCATTTCCAAACAGGTTGAGATCCAATAAACAAACTCCACAACTGGAGAAGATTGTGGAGTTATTCAAACAGGTTAGCATTAACATACCTCTCTTGGATGCAATCCAACAAGTCCCTTCTTACGCTAAAATCTTAAAGGACTTATGCACCAAGAAGAGGAAATCGCAGGTACCTAAGAAAGTTTTCTTGGCAAGTGCAGTAAGTGATGCTCTTACCCAACCTTTACCCCAAAAACGCAAGGACCCTGGCTATCCTACAATTTCAATAACAATTGGGGATAAGAACATCAATCGCGCACTTTTAGATCTTGGTGCCAGTGTTAATTTGCTTTCCTATTCAGTATATGAACAATTAGACGTTGGAGAGCTAGAACCTACACATTGTACTCTCCAAATGGTCGACCGATCCATCACCCATCCTAGGGTTGAGTTAGAGGATATGTTAATTAAATTAGGGGACTTCATTTTTCCCGTGGATTTCATTGTTATGGACACACAGCCTGTAGCTAATGCCCGGAGTCAAATTCCAGTGATACTTGGTCGACCATTCCTTGCAACTTCTATTGCGGTGATCAATTGTCGAAATGGTTCGATGAACCTATCTTTTGGAAACATGAAAATTGAACTCAACATTTTTAAGTTGAGGAATTAGCCCTCCGAGCCTAATGCTAATATACTTGATGTTTGCTCGATCCAAGAGATCACTCAGGAGGACTGTGAGCTCGAAAAATTTCTGTTCAATCACAGCGGTTTTGACGCCACTAGTGCGTTCCTACTTGAATTTGACACAGTTTTCACACCCGATAACGATTACGAGTGTTTCACTTTTTCGAACGATTTTGAAGAATCACCACCCGTGTTTTAGTCCTTTGAATTTTCGGATGAGTTAGCTGAACCATCCAACTCGGTTGCTTACACTCGCTTCGAACCATTGTTGGAATCCTTCGAGTTCGAGACAGTTTCACAAATTTTACCTTCAATTGTTTCGCCTCCAAAACTCGAACTCAAGCTATTGCCGTCTCACCTTAAATATGCTTACTTAGGTGAGAATGAGACCCTTCCTATTATCATCTCGGCCTCTCTAGCCCTCGAGCAAGAGAAAGCCCTTTTAATGGTCTTACAAAATAATCGACAAGGTTTTGGATGGACTATGGCGGACATCAAGGGGATTAGTCCCCTCATAGTTGAACATCATATACATATGATGGATGATGCCAAGCCAGTAAGGGATCCACAGAGACGCCTCAACCCTATAATGAAGGAGGCTGTTAAAAAGGAGATTGTAAAATGTCTTGATAATGGTATCATTTACCCTATCTTTGATAGCCAGTAGGTTAGCCCCATTCATGTTGTCCCAAAGAAATCGGGCATAATGGTCATAACTAATGAGGCTAATGAGTTAATACCTACTCGCACCCAAACTGGGTGGCGAGTTTGCATCGATTATAGAAAACTCAACGCCGCGACACGGAAAGACCACTTTCCATTACCTTTCATTGACCAAATGCTAGAACGATTGGCTGGGCATGAATTTTACTGCTTTTTGGATGGCTACTCCGGCTATAATCAAGTTCCTATCGCCGAAAAGGACCAAGACAAGACCATATTTACTTGTCTTTTCGGTACATTCGCTTACCGTCGCATGCCCTTTGGATTATGTAATGCATCCGCTACTTTCCAGCGGTGTATGATGGGCATCTTTTCAGACATGGTGGAAATATTCTTGGAGATTTTTATGGATGATTTCTCCATTTTCGGCGACTCCTTTGATGAGTGTTTGCGACATTTAGACGCATTTCTTACCCATTGTAGGGATAAGAACCTCACTTTAAATTGGGAGAAATGCCACTTTATGGTATGAGAAGGTATTGTCTTAGGACATATCATCTCGCAAAATGGCATTGAGGTTGATAAAGCTAACATTGAAGTCATTTCCAATCTTCCTCCTCCCAAGTGCGTCAAAGACATCCGGGCTTTTCTTGGCCATGTCGGTTTCTATAGACGGTCCATCAAGGATTTTAGCAAGATAGCTAGACCCTTGACTCTTTTGTTGGCCAAGGACACAACTTTTGATTTTGACTTAACCTGCATGAAGGCGTTCGAGACGTTGAAAAACTCACTTATTTCTGCTCCCATTCTTTCATCTCCTGACTGGACGCATCCATTTGAAATTTTGTCCGATGCATCTAATTTCGCCATTGGTGTTATCCTTGGACAGCACATAAATAAGATGCCGCATGTAATTTATTACGCTAGCCGAACATTAAACGAGGCCCAATTAAATTACACAACAACTGAAAAAGAATTCTTAGCTGTTGTGTTTGCACTAGAAAAGTTCAGGCCCTATTTAATCGGCTCTCCAGTCATCGTTTACACAGACCACTCAGCTCTTCGCCATCTTTTTGCGAATAAGGATGCTAAATCTCGGCTGATACGTTAGATCCTCTTGCTACAAGAGTTTGACCTTGTTATAAGAGACAAGAGAGGATGCGAAAACGTAGTCGCCGACCACCTCTCATGACTCCCTTCTTCACCTACACTTCAAATTCCTATTACAGACTTTTTTCCAGATGAGCAGCTCTTAACTGTGTCATGCGAACCTTGGTTCGAAGATATCGTAAATTATTTGGCCACCGGACTGATACCAAACGATTGGTCGAATCAGGACAGACTCCGATTCCTGTCCCAAGTAAAACATTTTTACTGGGATGAACCATATCTCTTCAAATACTGTTCCGACCAAATCATTCGTCGGTATGTCCCCGACAACGAGTTTAAAAGTGTGCTGTCATTCTGGCACGATCAAGCTTGTGGCGGGCATTTTGGGCTCAAAAAGATAGCAGAAAAAATCTTGCAGTATGGCTTCTACTGGCCACGACTTTTTAAAGACGCATACGAATATTGCAAGACATGCTCCCGGTGCCAACACATGGGCCGGATATCTCGGAGAAATGAAATGCCGCTCCAACCAATTTTGGTTGTTGAAATTTTTGACGTTTGGGGGATAGACTTTATGAGACCATTTCCCAACTCTTTTGGGAACATGTACATTCTACTTGTTGTTGACTATGTTTCAAAATGGGTCGAGGCTGTGCCCAGCCGAACTAATGACAACAAGGTTGTCGTTAGATTTCTTAAAGAAAACATTTTTTCTAGGTTTGGGCATCCTCGTGCGATTATTAATGATAATGGAACTCACTTTTGTAATAGGACTTTCGAGTCCTTAATGTGAAAATACTCCATTACTCACAAGCTGTCAACGTCCAATCATCCCCAAACTTGTGGGCAAGCCGAGATTTCGAATCGGCAGATTAAACAGATATTGGAGAAAACGGTTTCAAAAAATCGTAAAGATTGGTCATCAAAACTTATTGATGCACTTTAGGAATTCCGTACTGCCTATAAGACTGATCTTGGCATGTCTCCATACAGGCTTGTTTATGGAAAGGCTTGCCACCTTTCAGTTGAAATAGAGCATAAGGCATTTTGGGCAACTAAAGAGTTGAACCTATCTATAGGAGATGCGGGCAGCAATAGAAAGCTGCAGTTGAACGAATTAGACGAGCTGCGGGATGAACCCTACGAGAACGCAGTAGTTGTTAAAAACTGAACGAAGGTGTTCCACGATAAACACCTTATGCGCAAGACTTTCAAACCTGGTCAACAGGTTTCACTTTACGATACTCGGTTACATTTCCATCCCGGGAAGCTCAAATCTCGATGGAAAGGGCCATTTATGATACGCACCGTATATCCGCGCGGTGCGGTTGATCTAGAAAAACCGGAGGACGGTTCACTGTTTAAAGTGAACGGACATCGACTTAAACCGTTCCTCACTGCGGACCCTTCGGAGGAGCTTCTGTTTTTGTAGGAGCCGATCTACATCGACTGATTTTCCTCCATCTACCCCTAAATTTCGATTATCGAGCCAAAACACCGTTTCAAACAAGTTTAGGGGTATGCATCATTTGTAATTATGTAAAAAAAATAAAAAAATGAAAATAAAAAATTTTTGGGGTGTTTTTGTAAATTTCCAGTTTTAATAAAATAAAAATAAAAATTTTATTTACAAATAATTTCCTCTTTTTAAGAGGGGATTTATGCAAATAACCAACACACTCCCCATATAAATAAATCCCGACCCCTCTCTGTTTTCTTAACCCTAATTTTTTCAGCTCTCTGCAAACCCTAGCCACCGCTCAAGATTTTCCAGCGAGATCTCTCTGCCCCGCCGCCCAACCGCCGTAGGAACCCGCATTCGGTCGCGCTTCCGCCGTGCCCTTGCCACTTCTCCCTCTGAATTTTCTCAGAGGAGGTTTGCATCTCTTTGTCTTCTCTGTTAAATTTTTTTTAGATCTGTAAACTCTCTGTATTGGCACCAAACATGCAATTAGAACGTGATTTTTCACAAATCTTTTCACACACCATTTACGGGAGCTATTTTGCTGATGAAATCACATGGAGGGGGTGGAATTTTTTAATCTATAATCATCCCAATGCTTACGCTCTTCCAGATCTAGTCACTCGTTTTTACGAGTGCATGGAGGAAGGCTGCCTTGCACAATACGGTTTTATTAAGTTACTGTGGGGCGATAGGGAGATAATTATTGACAGAGAATTCATCCATGAAGTCACTTTAATCCCTAGATTACCTGTTCACGACCAACCCCTTCAATTTGAAGATTACTTACCCTTAATGGGGAACGATTGTTTGAGTGAACTTAGGAAGGGAATACAGGCTAGAACCCTCTTTGCTAATGTTTTAACCGTGTGCTGGTGGGCATAAAATAATATTTTTTGGAGTTCACATAATACCACATTTTTCACCCCGTCATTTCATATCGTGCACACCCTAATGACTAGGAACCCTAGATTTGACATGTGCACAGTTTTACTTAATTCAATTGGTGCTGGTAAAAGGGCCGCAAATTACCCATGCCTCATGTTAGTGACACAACTGTGTCGCTATTTCCTCCCTATGGAGGAATTTGAATTCTACATGCATGGAGGTATACCCATTAGACCTCTCATTGAGGGCGTATCCATGTCCTATACCTGCTTGACTGATGTTTGGTCGCGAAGAGAACCGGCCGAACATGTACCCGCCAGAACACCCAGCTGTTAGTTGTATGTATGCCCTAGAGGCCAGTATTGTACAGATGATGTATTTTATATTGGATGCTTGGACATATATAGAGATGACTTTCTTGCTCGATATGATAGTATGCTATTTGGTTGCTCTTTATCTTAACATGTACACTTGTCTCTTTAAACTGTCTTATAGTTACATGTTGGTAAAGCCCTTAGGATGTGTACTTGACTACCTGGACTATGATGCAGATCATACTAGTGGGGACATGGTAGTCCATAGGTACATCCTTCAATGTCCCTAGTCGTGGGTGTATCGAGATGGGGCATCGATATACCACAGTAGACTAGCGTATATGCTTCTCGACCCATGAGATGGGCGATGGATGATAACATATCCATTGGTGTTTGACATCAGAGATGGTATACGGGTGCTCAGTGGAGATTGGGTACACTGGACGGACTCGCCGAGAACTCCCAGATGGTATTATACCTCACGTCAGATGGCAGTTCTCAGGTGACACTTGTGCATGTTAGTCTGTAGAACCGAGATCGTCATAGAGACTTGTGTGATTCCCACTGTGCTTTGATCTCCACCTTACCACGTCCATGAGGGCGTGCAAAACGGTGGTTTTTGGGTACAGTCCCGAGTCACATGGAGGCAATGAGCGATAGGAGGGGTTTCGTCTCTCCCGGTATTGGTGGTTGATGTTGCGCTGTGCTCGATTGGCCGTAACAGGGAAGTCCCTGGCCAGGGCTGATCAGAGTTTTGCTGGTAAGTGTTACCAGTAGTTTCTCGACCCGTTATGAGCCTCATATCGGCATGACTTATCGGTTATTGGGGTCTGACGTTTACCACCCCTAGACTTGATATACGACATATCAGACGAACAGATCGGACTGTACGGTAAGTGTTACTGGTTGGATTCACAGGAGTGTGAGCGGGCTTGCTCATCGATCTTCTGATCGCTCAATACCCGGGTGGCCGTTACGTTTAGCAGACCGCTTGCGGCTTGTGGGTGCTTGATATGATCATCATCTGCTACCGGCGTATTGACGAGTCTTTAGAGTCCTACACAGAGGTTTCCTAGCTCAAGCGAAACGAAATAGGAGCGCATATGAGATATGTGCGGGACCGAGAATAATGCGTGTATGTGATACCATATTTCATTCTCGCGATGAATGCTTTGATTGGTTGTATGCGATATAACCTAGTTATCGAATCATTGATTCGATAAATCGATACATTAAATACTAGTCGGTTATGTGCGACATGACCGGATCATTGAATCAAGTGTTGATTTAATGATTTAATGTATAATTATATATTTGATATATTACTTTGCATTAACTAGTATTGGTTCACTTTAAAAGGTTTTTCTCACTTGAAGTGCACATTGTATATGTGATATATTTTTATGTACACTTGATTGTATCATGTTTAATGATACTTGTTTACTTGAGTATGTGTAAGGATTAAACCATGGTTATGTAATGGTTAGGGTTTTTCTTTTCCTTATTTATTTATTTATTTATTTTGGAAAAGATAAAAGAGAAAATGGTGGCTTTCTTTGTTTGTTGTTGAAGCTTCATGAAGCTTTGACTAAAGTGACCATTTTGTCTTCATGCTTAACCCTAACCATTCAAACTAACCATGGTCTTTTCTCTACACCTAACCAAGGTTAGGATATGATAAGTATTGATATTATTTTCATTTTAAAGCAACACTTATCATATTCTTTCTTCTTCTTCATCATCTTTGACAAAAAGAAAAGCTTACTAGCTTTAATGGCATCTTGAGAAAAAGAGTGAGAAATCCAATTCTAAAGTGAACCCACCTCCTATTTCTTCACCCTCTACCTCTTGCCAAGTAGTATAGGGTGTTTTCTTCACAAGTTTCACGACTTGGCGAAGTTAGAGCTTGATCTTGTGCTGCCTCGACGTAGATCTTCTTCGGCATTGAAGCCGACGACCTAGCCCGCCCATTTCTCCGATGAAGCCGATGCTAGAGTCCGGGATCCGACATGGACAGAGAGAGGACGTCTACGTGGAGCTAAGGATGTGGAGAACCGGATCTATAAAGGTTGTAGCCTCTTTCTTTTAGTTAAAATGTTAACTAGTTTCGCTTTTCGCCTAAACTCTAGTCAACGAATCCGTATTAGGGTTTCTCGGCACTTGTAAAATTTGAAATTGGCATGGTTGATGCCTTGTGAGACCTCATTAGTGTGCCTAGGAACCCTACAGTGGTGTCAGAGCCTAGCTAGAGCCTTAGGCGAAGTCTAGACGACGTTTGAAATCCGAACGAACATCGAAACCCTATTTTTTCATGCTCTCTGGACTTTTTTCAAAAACTGGGTTTTTTCCAGATTAAAAATTCTTAAAAAATTCAGCAGGAAATTCTAAGAATTACGGTGCAAAATTTTCCAAAAGATACCTCCAAAGCGCGGCGGAACCGCGGCAGAATCCTGGCTTCTGCGGCGGTTCCGCGGCCATCTGATGACGTCCGCCTTCCTTTTTTGCACAGTAAACTGTTATTTGAGGTGCTGTGTTTTCTGGGGTTTTTTAATCTGAAATCAAGAGTTGAGTTTTCTGGGGTGTTTTGGAGCCTCGTAGATTCGATCGGATTATCAAACTTTGTCTATGTGTTTTTCCGGATAATTTTAGAATATGTTGAAAAGTTCGACCGGATGTAAATACCCAATCTTTCCCCTGCCGGAATATTTCCAAGTGTTGGATTTTTCTGTGGTTTAAGGACGTTCCAAGTAGTGCAAGTAACGCGATGGTCCCTCTAGAAGACAACAAACCTTAACTCGATTATGTGACCGTCTTGAACTGCCCTTTGAACCTTAGGGTTTGAGGCAGTACGGCGTGCCACATGTGAGGCGTTGGCTTGACCCTTCTACGGCTGGACCGTTGGTACTGAGGCATGAAGTGAATGTCTTTGAACTTATTTCATGTGTTGAACGGTTTCGGAAAAACTTGGGTGTTCGAATGTTCGATCTGAAAGTTTAATATTTTCTATTTATCCGGAATGGGATACAATAATTGGAATTCACAAACAGTTATGAGATAACTGGATGAATGTTATAAATCTAGCGGTTTAGTCTCACTTGATATTGAAAAGAGTTTTCGATAATGGGACTAAAATGCGGGGTTTATAATTGTTAGGCATGTGATGTCTAAGTATTTCATTTGATTAGGCATGCGATGTCTAAAGAGGTTGCGGATTCCAACTGTTGTAGTTTTACACTTTCTTTTCTGTGACCGTAAGTGTAATATGTGATATCGCCGGTTTCGTTGCTATATGTCAACAACAATTGGGATGCGCATATTTACTTACGTTGATGACATGTGATGTTATGTGTTGCTGGATATGTTATATTGGATCGTCGTGTTTGAATAGCCGGGGTTTTTTATGTAAGATGAGTGTTTTTCATTTTCATTCATGTAAAAACTTGTATGTAATATTCTTTTAATTTGGGGCACTTCCAGGTTGCGGAAGATGTCACCTTTTGTATATTATTTACTTTTCCGCATTAGGATAGACCCAAGGAGGGGAGCACAAGTAACCGGGTTCTAGGGTCCATTGGGAGACCATCTCGAGGAGTCGAGTCCGGGTCTTCTAACCCTAGAATTGGTAGGGTTGCTTGCCGCTCTCGTAGGGGTCTAGGGGTGTGGGATTGGCTATTCGTCACGACCGTGGAATCCGTGTTTTATACTGGCTCGTATTGAAAACACGGACGTCCTAGTATATCCAATATTTCATATGATATTTTCTGCTATGATATCTGTGATGTGATCATGTGATATGTTCTGTGATGGATACTTTATATAGTATATATGATATATTATATAGGTGTTACTTATGTTTTACACCCGTGCTAGCCCTGCCCCGCTCTGCCGTTAGTTACCTAACCTAACGGTGCACGAGGGGACATCGAGGCGAATGCGGATGGCATAAGTGTACGTCGTATTTATCTGTGATGTTTAGGTGACTTAAATGATAGGACTTCATTAATGTGATTAATGAAAGAAAAGAAACCTAAAAGATGTTGTAGAATCAAATTTTCAAATAAAAGGGTAGCTACAGTTTTGCTTTGCATAGCGGTATATATGATATACCCTGCACCTTATTCGATGAGGAAAGGGCCGAGATCCCTTCACCGGGAGTGACCCCTTTAGCGAAGCCGGCAGATGCTACAACACTCGGTTTGACTTTTGATTGTTTTTGGAGTTTTTCTTTGCACAGCGATATATATGATATATCCCGCACCTCATTCGACGAGGAAAGGGCCGACGATCCCTTCACCGGGAGTGACCCCTTTAGCAAAACTAGAAAAAGTCTAAAAAACACTCCATTTCAAAATCATTCGATTCTACAATGATATCAAGTTCATTACGCAATAGGTTTTAAGAAAAACCTGTCGTAGCCTTCCGTCATTTCAGATAAGAACTGTTTAGTATTCGTGCTGCGTTTGTTGGCCTTTGTCAAGGCGTAGTGTGCGGTAGCTGAATAGTGCTTATCTTCTTGTGCATGTGATGCAGATTGTTTCAGGGTAGTCGTACGACCTTGTTGGCCTTTGTCAAGGGCCGTGCGGGTGGGTTTGATTCAATCAAGAAATGACGGGTTGAACTTGACTAGCAGCCTATGATTTGTTGGCCTTTGTCAAGGTCATAGGACGCAAGGGGCAAAAGCATTATCGGGAATTTCAAGTGTTGAAATTTGCAATGAGATTGCATACCTTCTATGAGATAGTTGGATCCCGGTACCCACCGCGAGTAAGAGTTACTCTTGGGAGAGTTTTGCACATTACAATTAGCCGATCAAGTAGGTGTCTAGAAAGGTGTCAACGGGGTTACGCCTCTGGGAAAACGAGGTTTACTCTAATTAGGTCCGTGCGAAAGCACGGGAAACCTCCCTCAAAGTACCGACACTGTCCTGGCTGAAAGATTGGCGAAGTTGTAGGGTGTAATTAATCCCGGCTAGTCTTTCCTTTTAGGGTTTGAAGGAAGATTTGATAAAAACCAGTGGGAGCCATCCTGATTAGATAAGATAATAACCAATCTGATCTTGCAAGAGCATACGCTAAAGTGTTTTCTTCTCTCTCTCTCCAGGTAGCGACCATGTCATGCCCTAATAAAGATAATAATATGGATGTATTGACCGAACCCGCATGTTATACTGTGCTGGAGAACGTTGGTTCCGTTCTTTCTTATAATAGTTATAGGACTGAACTGGATATAGGGGAATACCAGGATTCCCATACCACCCGATTGAAGAAAGTACATGTTGATGCATTTTCTTCGGGTGTATTCGTTACAGAGAACTGTTTCTCCATTTGCCCTACGTCCTGGGTATTAGATACCGGGTCAGGATCCCATATATGTAATCAGTTACATGGGCTCAGGAAAGGTAGAGAACTTGGAGAAGGTGATAAAGACATTAGAGTTGGAAATGGTGCAATTGTTGCAGCTAAGACTGTCGGGGAATATCACCTTGCATTACCAACTGGTAATACATTGGTTCTGAACGAATGCTATTACATGCCGAACCTGATATGCAACATTATATCGGTTTCTTTGTTGAGTAAAGAGGGATATAATTTTGTATTACAGGATAATGTTATGAACATTTTCCGTAACCAAAAGTTGGTTGGATCAGGCACGTTGTGCAATGGCATTTATGTTCTAAATCAATCAACAGTTCTGAGCATAACAAACACACACAAGAGGAAAAGTTCTGAACTGAACGAATCCTTCTTGTGGCATTGTAGACTGGGTCACATCAATGCGACACGACTGGCTAAGTTACATAAGGATGGATATTTGAAACCATTCAAATTTTCATCTTATGATACTTGCCAGTCATGTCTCAAAGGCAAGATGACCAAAACTCCGTTTACGGGACACGGAGAAAGAGTTACTGAACTCTTAGGACTGATACATAGTGATGTATGCAGTCCTATGTCTACACATGCCAGGGATGGTTCTTCATACTTCATTACATTCACTGACGATCTCTCTAGGTTCGGATATGTGTTCCTGATGAAACACAAATCAGAAGCTTTTGAGAAATTTAGAGAATATAAACAAGAAGTTGAGAACCAAACCGGAAAAAGTATTAAAATCCTACGATCTGATCGAAGAGGTGAATACTTGAGCAATGAATTCCTGGACTTCCTAAAAGAGAATGGGATTCTCTCTCAGCTGACTCCTCCATATACACCACAGCTAAACGGTGTATCAGAACGGAGGAACCGCACCCTATTAGATATGGTGCGCTCTATGATGAGCACAGCTGAGTTACCTATTTCCTTCCGGGGATATGCGCTGGAAACAGCAGCATACCTATTGAATCAAGTTCCAACTAAATCTGTACCTACCACACCATATGAGATATGGAGTTGGAAGAGACCATGTCTTAAACGAGTTAAGATATGGGGTTGCCCGGCCTATGTCAAAAGGCAAAATCCGGACAAACTCGAGGCACAGTCAGTTCTATGCAAGTTTGTGGGATATCCCAAACATTCACATGGATATCTTTTCTACCATGCAGAGGAACAAAAAGTGTTTGTTTCTCGACATGCCACCTTTTTAGAAAAGGAATTCCTTGAAAAAGAAATTAGTGGCAAAGTGGTAGAGCTGGAAGAAGTTCCAGATACACAAACCGTAACTGAAGATTTAGTGGAACCAGAAGATTCAGTAGCTCCCAATGAACCTCAGCCTCTCCGCCGATCTAGTAGGGTTCCTCGCCAACCTGAGAGATACTACGGTTTCTCATGGATGGTAGGAGCGAGGATTGCATCATGGAGGATGATGACCCAACTAGCTTCGAGCAGGCCATCACGAATAGGGACTCAGTGAAATGGCTGGATGCTATGCGGTTCGAGATGGAATCCATGTACACCAACAAAGTATGGACTTTGGAAGTTTCTCCTGAAGGGGTAAAACCATTGGGAGCAAATGGATCTTCAAGAAAAAACTTGGTGTAGATGGGAAAGTGGAGACTTTCAAAGCTAGATTTGTTGCAAAGGGTTTTCGTCAAAGACCAGGTGTGGACTATGACGAAACCTTTTCTCCAGTGGCTATGCTTAAATCCATCCGGATCATGCTTGCCATCGCTGCATATCATGACTATGAAATCTGGCAAATGGATGTTAAGACCGCCTTTCTAAACGATGATTTAGAAGAGTGCGTGTACATGACTCAGCCAGAGGGCTTCGTAGACAGTGGGAGCAGCGGGAAGGTGTGCAAGCTGCTTAAATCCATTTATAGATTAAAGCAAGCATCGCGGAGTTGGAACATCTGCTTTGACGTCGTTATCAAAGAGTTTGATTTCGTCAAAAACCCAGATGAACCTTGTATTTACAAGAAGGTGGCAGAGAGTAAGGTTGTCTTCCTCGTATTGTACGTGGACGACATACTCTTGATAGGAAATGATATTCCTATGCTGCAATTAGTCAAGCTCTTCTTATCACAAAGATTCTCAATGAAAGATCTTGGTGATGCCTCCTGCATATTGGGAATCAGGATCTATAGAGATAGATCCAAACGGATATTGGGATTGTCCCAATCCAAGTACATTGACACCATACTAAAGAGGTTTAGTATGGAAGAATCCAAGCGTGGGAACTTACCCACGATCTCTGGAGTCACTCTCTCCAAAGAGATGTCTCCCAAGACTGATTTGGAGAGAGCTCGCATGCAAGGGATACCCTATGCTTCGGCTGTAGGCTCTATCATGTACGCGATGCTATGTACCAGACCTAATGTTGCATACTCACTAAGTGTAGTGAGCAGGTATCAAGCTGATCCTGGAGAGAGTCACTGGACAGCTGTGAAGAGCATTCTCAAGTACTTGCGAAGGACTAAAGAGATGCTCCTGGTGTATGGTAACGGAGAACTCCAAGTGGAGTCCTTTACCGATTCGAGCTTCCAGAGTGATAAGGACGACTCTAAGTCGCAGTCGTGATTTGTCTTTACCCTTTACGGAGGGGCGGTTAGCTGGAAGAGTTCCAAGCAGGAAACCATGGCAGACTTGACGATGGAGGCTGAATACATCGCTGCCAACGATGCTGCTAAAGAGGCTGTCTGGATCAAGAAGTTCATTACTGAACTTGGTGTGGTTCCATCCATTGAGCATCCAATACCTTTGTATTGCGATAACAATGGAGCGGTGGCTTTAGCCAAGGAACTCAGGTCCCATCAGCGATCCAGGCATATTCTGAGGCGGTATCACCTGATCCGGGAGATGGTTGATCGCCGGGAGATCGAGGTCAGGAGGGTTGACACGAAGAACAACACGGCGGATCCACTCACGAAGGCCATTCCCCAGATACAGTTTGAGAGACTCTTCGGGATGCTCGGTATGCGATACTACAGCAGCTGGCCCCAGTGCACGTGGGAGATTGTTAGTTGTATGTATGCCCTAGAGGCCAGTATTGTACAGATGATGTATTTTATATTGGATGCTTGGACATATATAGAGATGACTTTCTTGCTCGATATGATAGTATGCTATCTGGTTGCTCTTTATCTTAACATGTACACTTGTCTCTTTAAACTGTTTTATAGTTACATGTTGGTAAAGCCCTTAGGATGTGTACTTGACTACCTGGACTATGATGCAGATCATACTAGTGGGGACATGGTAGTCCATAGGTACATCCTTCAAGGTCCCTACTCGTGGGTGTATCGAGACGGGGCATCGATATACCAGAGTAGACTAGCGTATATGCTTCTCGACCCATGAGATGGGCGATGGATGATCCCATATCCATTGGTGTTTGACATCAGAGATGGTATACGGGTGCTCAGTGGAGACTGGGTACACTGGACGGACTCGCCGAGAACTCCCAGATGGTATTATACCTCACGTCAGATGGCAGTTCTCAGGTGACACTTGTGTAGGTTAGTCTGTAGAACCGAGATCGTCATAGAGTCTTGTGTGATTCCCACTGTGCTTTGATCTCCACCTTACCACGTCCATGAGTGCATGCAAAACGGTGGTTTTTGGGTACAGTCCCGAGTCACATGGAGGCAATGAGCGATAGGAGGGGTTTCGTCTCTCCCGGTATTGGGGGTTGATGTTGCGCTGTGCTCGATTGGCCGTAACAGGGAAGTCCCTGGCCAGGGCTGATCAGAGTTTTGCTGGTAAGTGTTACCAGTAGTTTCTCGACCCGTTATGAGCCTCATATCGGCACGACTTATCGGTTATTGGGGTCTGACGTTTACCACCCCTAGACTTGATATGCGACATATCAGACGAACAGACCGGACTGTACGGTAAGTGTTACTGGTTGGATTCAAAGGAGTGTGAGCGGGCTTGCTCATCGATCTTCTGATCGCTCAATACCCGGGTGGCCGTTACGTTTAGCAGACCGCTTGCGGCTTGTGGGTGCTTGATATGATCATCATCTGCTACCAGCGTATTGACGAGTTTTTAGAGTCCTACACAGAGGTTTCCTGGCTCAAGCGAAACGAAATAGGAGCGCATATGAGATATGTGCGGGACCGAGAATAATGCGTGTTGTGATACCGTATTTCATTCTCGCGATGAATGCTTCGATTGGTTGTATGCGATATAACCTAGTTATCGAATCATTGATTCGATAAATCGATACATTGAATACTAGTCGGTTATGTGCGACATGACCGGATCATTGAATCAAGTGTTGATTTAATGATTTAATGTATAATTATATATTTGATATATTACTTTGCATTAACTAGTATTGGTTCACTTTAAAAGGTTTTTCTCACTTGAAGTGCACATTGTATATGTGATATATTTTTATGTACACTTGATTGTATCATGTTTGATGATACATGTTTACTTGAGTATGTGTAAGGATTAAACCATGGTTATGTAATGGTTAGGGTTTTTCTTTTCCTTATTTATTTATTTATTTATTTTGGAAAAGATAAAAGAGAAAATGGTGGCTTTCTTTGTTTGTTGTTGAAGTTTCATGAAGCTTTGACTAAAGTGACCATTTTGTCTTCATGCTTAACCCTAACCATTCAAACTAACCATGGTCTTTTCTCTACACCTAACCAAGGTTAGGATATGATAAGTATTGATATTATTTTCATTTTAAAGCAACACTTATCATATTCTTTCTTCATCTTCATCATCTTTGACAAGAAGAAAAGCTTCCTAGCTTTAATGGCATCTTGAGAAAAAGAGTGAGAAATCCAATTCTAAAGTGAACCCACCTCCTATTTCTTCACCCTCTACCTCTTGCCAAGTAGTATAGGGTGTTTTCTTCATAAGTTTCACGACTTGGCGAAGTTAGAGCTTGATCTTGTGCTGCCTCGACGTAGATCTTCTTCGGCATCGAAGCCGACGACCTAGCCCGCCTATTTCTCCGATGAAGCCGATGCTAGAGTCCGGGATCCGACATGGACAGCGAGAGGACGTCTACGTGGAGCTAAGGAAGTGGAGAACCGGATCTACAAAGGTTGTAGCCTCTTTCTTTTAGTTAAAATGTTAACTAGTTTCGCTTTTCGCCTAAACTCTAGTCAACGAATCCGTATTAGGGTTTCTCGGCACTTGTAAAATTTAAAATTGGCATGGTTGATGCCTTGTGAGACCTCATTAGTGTGCCTAGGAATCCTACACCAGCTCCAGCTCAACCGCGAGCGAGGAAGAGCTTACCCCCATAGAACACGCACGTTTAATGAGGAGAGCCATTAGGGGGATTGATAATTTGGTGGGGATGGTGACCAACTTGGATCACCGGGCGACTGAGATTGAACATGGCATATCTACGCTGCTAGCGTGAGAGGTGCGTTCCCGTTCCCGTTCAAGGGGACGGCGAGGGCCTGAGCAGTGAGGGCATTGCTTTTGGTAAGTTTGGGGGAGGAGGTGGTTTGTAGATAGTTATCATTGCATTGCATATTTTAATTTTTGTACATATTTTTTTTCTTTTTTTGCATGTTTAATTCTGCATTGCATCTTTATAAAAAAATCATAAAAATCATAAAAAATCAAATAAAAAATATATTAAAAAATCAAATAAAAAATTGAAAATTTTTATAAAAATTATGAAAATTGAAAAATTCAATTTTGACATTAATTGACTTAAGTTTGACAAGACGGTTACTAGCTAGGAAAAACTAGATCCCAAAACTTAGTAAAGTAAAACCCTAAAAATAATCCTTCTTAAAATTTAACGGTAGAAAGTATATGTTATTGTAGTTTACTTAGAAATAGGTAAATTTTGAGTTCTGTTCTGGGGCTAAGTCAAGATAAGGGAAGAATATTGAAATTTTTATTGAAGTATAAAGTCTGAAAAATAATTCCGAACCTTTAGTCTAAATTATGAAAATATATACCCTACAACTCGCACATACACGCACCTTAAAACTTCGGATAGTAGAGGATACATTGAAATGCTCTTGTCTAAAATCTTTAGTATATGAAAAAAAAGTATAAGTGTGAAATAAGAGATAAAAAAATGAATACTGGTTTTGTATTTACTTAAGGCTGCGTAAAATAAAAAATATATAGCGAGTGTGCTTTATCACTTAGTGCCTTAGACCAACTGGTTTGAGAGTCACTGCTAAAGCCTTAGGTATTACAAGACGAGGAATTATGCCTAAATGCGCAAACACATTTTGTAATCGGTCGTTAGTACCTCAAGAAGTATTAACGGTCGCATGAAAAATCTATGAGCAATTTCATCTAAAATTCACCAACTAAAAGTACTTTGGACAATGGACAAGAGTATGATAGCTTGAATTGAATTTTCAAGTGTAGGGGTGATACATACACAAACGTAGGGGTATATGATTGGGGTTTGGATGAGAGATATGAATGAAAAATAGGGCTTATATTTTCAGTAGAGATGATAAAAATTCCTAAGTTGAGATGGAACCTTAGAAGGAAGATTCAAAAGATGCTAAAAGCTAAATAAATTTACAGAACATATACAATTTTAAGTTAAATGATAAGTGAGTGTGAAAAATACGGGTTGATGATTTCTAAGTTGAAGATAATAGAATTTCTTGCTAGAACACCGAATTGAAGAATGAAAGTCAATAGGCCAAATTGATCGTATTTTGTGGGTAGTATCCGCTGAAACCCTCAGGAGACAACACCCTTCCTACCAGGGACACCTAGAGGTTTAACGGCTTGTTGCACGAACTCAGTGCAATCGCGATTCCCTGCAAAAGTGAGGTTAGGATTTTTTCGAGAATAAAACTAGTTTTGCTCGGGACGAGCAAAAGATAAGTTTGGGGGTATTTGTTCATATTACAATCTTGCATTATTATATTCCCCATTCTTAATCATATTGCAAATAAATAGGTGCTTTTGATCCATGTCTGCTAAATAGTTGCAGGTTATAGGTTCTCGGACAATACAGTGAAAATGGTGAAAAAACGCTACAAAAGTGAGACTACGACCAACAAATAGAAGAATCTTTATGATGCTGCCTACAGTTTAAGGAACAAATGAAGATCAATGAACAGTTCGATTGCACAAAGTACGAAGGCAGCACAAGATTCAAGACTTCAACACGAAGCGAACGGTAAAAGTCCACAACATTCTGCACTGTGGAAATCTAGAAGAATATAGAAGATATTCTGAGAAACCAAGTGAAGAAAACAGATGGAAAAAGTAACTTGAAGCATCACAGAAAAACAAAGCCCAAGAGCCCATCAAACGGCCGTGGATCCGCGGCCCAACAAGGCATTCCGCCGCGGATCCGCGGCCGTGCAAAGCACGTGTCGGTGCGTGTCGGTGGGAGTCGGTGCATTGACCCGGTTTTCTTAGGGTAGTTTTGTAAATTCAGATGTGGATCAGATGTAAAGCTTAGGGTTTCTTCTATCTATAAATAGGAAAGCCTACAGCTCTTTTGGAGCATTCCTCTTTTTAATTCTAGATTAAAATTTTCATTCCATTGTAATCGTCAAAGAGTGCATCAATAAAAGTAAGTTTTTATTTTGAATTTTCCTTATTTGCAATTTATATTTCTGCAATTTTTCATATCTGTCTTTTATTATCTGCACGCTAATTAGATAATTAAAAAGAAAAATAAAAAAAAAATGAATTCCATTATTAATCCCATAATGATGAGTGAGTAGTTCCTCACTTGTTAGGGTTAGGATTGGGTAGGTTTGAGAGATGGAAATCTCTCACTCCTTTCTTGCCCTCATAACTTTATAATTAGGACTCTATGTAAAACAACCACCCACCGCTCACTACGGCACCCTATCCTACGAGATAGTGGTGATTCCCTAGTTATACCGGTAGTGGTTGATTTACATAGAAATTAGGGATAAGAGTTAAGAAAGGACAGACAAGGACCAAAGGGAAGAAACTACGTTTCTTCCTAGTCGTGCTAATCCCCTTTGTTAACTATTACCTTAACACCTACATTCTTAATTTGGGCAAAGAAAGCGGTGAGTTGAATTAACTTTCTAAACTAAACTAATCCTAATCCTAGCAAGGTTTTAATCCAAATCAATTTCAATTTCAGTTTTTATAGAAATCAAAACCTACCACAAATAGGAATAGACTTGTTAGAACAATAAGAAAAGACACGTTTTCCCTGTGGACCGACCCGTACTCAACCGGCTAACTACCAAGAGACACCGTCTTGATTGCGGTATATTCTATTTTTTGATTTCAAAACGCATAAGCAAAACATCGTCCAATCAACAGTCCTGAGTCACATGGAGGCAATGATCGATAGGAGGGGTTTCGTCTCTTCTGGTATTGAGGGTTGATGATGCGTTGTACTTGATTTGCTATAACAGGAAGTCCCTGGCCAGGGATGATACTGAGATTTACTGGTAAGTGTTATCAATAATTTCTCGACCCGTTATGAGCCTCACATCGGCATGACTTATCAAGTTATTGGGGTCTGACGTTTACCACCCATAGACTAGATATGCGACATATCAGACAAAGAGACCGGACTGTATGATAGTATTACTGATAGGTTTTGCGGGAGTTTGGACAAGCTTGCTTGCTGATCTTCTGATCGCTCAATAACCGGGTAGCTGTTATGTCCAGCTAGTACCGCTGACGGCTTGTGGGTAACTGATATGATCATTACCCACTGACGGCGTATTGACGAGTCTTTAGAATCCTACACAGAGGTTTCCTGGCTCAAGCAAAATGAAGTAAGGCACATATGTGATATGTGCGGGACTGAGATCAATATGTGTATATGATACCATATTCTAATCTCGTGATATAGGTTATATGTGATATATGAGATCAATACGTGTATATGATAACCGGATTATTGAATCAAGTGTTGATTCAATGATTTTATATTAGTCGGTTATATATGATATAGCCGAATTATTAAATCAAGCGTTGATTTAATAATTTAATATATATATATATATATATATTTGATCCATTAAGATATATATTAAGTAATATATGCTTACTTAAGAATTTCTTTTCTACAAATACATTTAACATATATATATATATATGTGATATATATAAATGTATTTATTTTCTTTTGTCATGCTAGATGATACATTGGACTTGGGTGTATGAGACTCATACCAAACTAAAGATAATTATGGGATTTATTTATTTAGGGAAAATCAAAATTAGGTGGATATTAGCATGGCTAAGGACACTTGTAGAAGTATGTAGAAGCCTTGACCTAACTCCACTAATTTTGTTTTACTCTTGATATTTATTAACCTAACCTTTATTTTTAGCCATGGTTAAGTCTCTACAAAAGAGATATGAGATATTTCTTCACCCATGGTTTATTGGTAGTTCATCTTCTTCATCTCATTTTCTTTTCTTGGTTTTTTAGAAGTGAAGAAAGAGAGTGAGAAAAATTAATCTAAAGTGAGCAAAATTCCTACTTCATCAATCTACACTAGACTAGCCATTTAGTATAGGTTGTTTGCTTCACTAATTCTCAATTAGTGAAGAGGTAGCTTGAGTTGGAGATTCCTCGACGTAGATCATATTCGGCCTCGATGTTCTTCAAGCAAACTTGTTCTTTTCGCCTAGTGGAGCCTAAAGAGAGTCCGGGATACCACTACTTAGAGCGAAGAGACTACTACACGGAGATTTAGAAGTGAAAAACCGGTTTACAAAGGTTATATTCCTTGTTCACTTATAGTAATATTTGATTACTTGTTTAAAAACCCTAATTCTCTAGTTAGATCCTTGGTTCGGGTTTGTTAGCACACTAGATTTTTATAAAATTGCATGCTTGATGCCTTCCGTGTAGGGTTACTGGGAACACTCAAGAGGTTCCACAAGGCATCAACCATGCCAAATTAAAATTTTACGGTGCCGAGAAACCCTAATATAGATCGTTAACTAGAAGTTAAGGCGAAAGAACATGCAAGTTAACAACTTAACTATTAGTGAAAGGGATTACAAGCTTTGTAGATCCGGTCCTCCACTTCTTTAGCTCCGAGATGACGTCCCTCCACTGCGATCATCGGGATCCCGGACTCTAGCAATGGTTTCGTAGGAGAAATGATCGAGCTAGGTCATTGACTTCGATGCCGAAGATGATCTACGTCGAGGCGACTCAAAATCAAGCTCCATCTTCACTAGGTCAAGAAACTTATGAAGAAAACACCATCTACTACATGGCAAGTGATAGAGGATGAAGAAATAGGAAGTGGGTTCACTTTGGATTTGGATTTCTCACTTGGAATCATCACTTAGAATTTTCTAGCAAACTTTTTCTTTCTTCATGAAGAAGATGAAGAAGAAGAAAAAGAAAAAGAATTTCTTAATTAGAAAATTCAAGTGATTCTTATCATATAGCAACCATGGGTTAGTCTAACTCATGTAGAGAATAAACTAGGGTTTAGATAATGGTTAGGTTTGAGAATAGAAACAAAATGGTGAAGCTTCATGAAACTCCAAGAATAAAACAAAGAAAGCCACCATATTTGTTTTTGCCCAAATAAATAAATGAATAAATAAATGAGTAAATCAAACCCTAACCATTAACCTAATCATAGTTTAAAGCATACACTAACCCAAGTTTGCATGTATCATCATACATGATACAATGAAGTGCACAAAAATATATCATATTTACAATGTGCACAAACTAGTGAGAAAATAATCTTAAGTGAACCAATACTAGTTAATGTAAAGTAATATATCAAATATATAATTATACATTAAATCACTAAATCAACACTTGATTTAATGATCCGGTCATACTGCATATAACCGACTAATATCAAGTGTATCAATGTATCGAATCAACACTTGATTCGGTAACCCGGCTATATCTCATATAACCGTCCAATGATACATATCGCGAGAATAGAATACAGTATCACATACTTGGTATTATTCTCGGTCCCGCACATATCTCATATGCGCTCCTATTTCGTTTCGCTTGAGCCAAGAAACCTCTGTGTAGTACTCTAAAGACTCGTCAATACGCCGGCAGCAGGTGATGATCATATCAAACACCTACAAGCCACAAGTGGTCTGCTAAACGTAACGGCCACCCGGGTATTGAGCGATCAGAAGATCAACGAGCAAGCCCGCTCACACTCCTGTGAATCCAACGAGTAACTCTACCGTACAGTCCGGTCTGTTCGTCTGATATGTCGCATATCTCGCCTAGGGGTGGTAAACGTCAGACCCCAATAACTCGATAAGTCGTGTCGATATGAGGCTCATAACGGGTTGAGAAACTACCGGTAACACTTACTAGTAAATCCCTAAAGCAGACTTGGCCAAGGACTTCCTGTTATAGCCAATCGAGCACTGTGCAACATCAACTCCCTATACTGGGAGAGACGAAACCCCTCCTATCGCTCATTACCTCCATGTGACTCAGGACTGTACCCAAAAACCACCTTTTTTCACGCCCTCTTGGACGTGGTGTGATGGAAATCAAAGCACAGTGGGAATCACACAAGACTCTATGACGATCTCGGGTCTACAGACTAACCTGTACTAGTGTCACCAGAGAATTGCAATCTGACATAAGGTATAATACCATCTGGGAGTTCTCGGCGAGTCCGTCCAGTGTACCCAGTCTCTTCTGAGCACCCATATATCATCTCTGATGTCAAACACCAATGGATATGGGATCATCCATCGCCCATCTGTATGGGTCGAGAAGGTATATGCTAGTCTACTCTGGTATATCGATGCCCTGTCTCGATACACCCACGACTAGGGACCTTGAAGGATGTACTTATGGACTACCATGTCCCCACTAGTATGATCCGCATCATAGTCCAGGTAGTCAAGTACACATCCTAAGGGCTTTACCAACATGTAACAGAGAGACAATCAGTGTACACGTTAAGGTAAAGAGTAACCAGATTGCATACTATCATATCGAGCAAGAAAGTCATCCCTATATATGTCCAAGCATCCACTACAATATACATCCTATGTATAGTAATGGCTTCTAGGGCATACATATAACTAACAATCTCCCA
This sequence comes from Agapanthus africanus, assembly GCA_030015575.1. Taxonomy (NCBI): domain Eukaryota; kingdom Viridiplantae; phylum Streptophyta; class Magnoliopsida; order Asparagales; family Amaryllidaceae; genus Agapanthus; species Agapanthus africanus. The sequence continues at coordinate 465,416,204 of CM057348.1, forward strand.
CTTGCACTAAGGCCATCTGGTAGCAGTGGTTGTAGTATCTCATACTCAACCATCCCATAAAAGTCTCTCTCTGGGAAAAGGCCTTTGTGAGTGGATTCGCCGTGTTGTCCTCTGAGCCTACTCTCCTAACCTCGATCCCCTGGAGATCAACCATCTCCACGATCAGGTGATACTTCCTAAGAATATGTCTGGATCACTGATGGGACGGGCGTTCCTTGGCATAAGCCACATCTCCATTGTCACACAATGGGAGGAACGAAGTTCATCTCATCAACTAATATACACCCAGACTGCCTCTTTGGTAGTATCTTTGGTAGCGATGTATCCAGCCTTTATCTTCTAGTATGCCACGGTTTCTAGCTTGGAACTCTTCCAACATACCGTCCCTTTACTGAGGGTAAAGACAATGCCTACGACTGACATTCAGCCGTCCTTATCACCCTGTAACCTTTCCAGTGATTCTCCCCAGGATCAATTGACACCTTCTCACTACAACTAGTGAGTATCCTAACATCCAATTAGATTTATCTCATAGATCCAAGACCCAGGATTTAATAGGTATCACTTTGATCCTATATGGAGAATCCTTGTGATAAGCGGAGATTGACCGAGCGTAGCATAGGAAACTCCTTCCCTATCAAGAGTATGTTATCCACGTACTCTACGAGGATCACCAGCATACTCCCTACTACCTTTTTGTATATACAAGGTTCATCTACCATTTTGATGATGTCAAATTCTTTGACTAACTCATCAAAACAGATGTTCCAACTCCGCGATGCCTGCTTTATCATATAAAACATCTTGCATACGTTTCCGCTGCTCCCACTGTCTACGAAGCCCTCTGACTGTGTACTTATAGGCTCTGTCTTCTAAATCATTATTTAGAAAAGCAGTCATGACACCCAACCGCCAGATATCGTAGTCATGGTATGTAGCCGTGGCAAGTAGGATCTGGATGGACTTAAGCATAGGCCCCAGAAAAGGTTTCATCATTAGCCACAACTGGTCTATGATGCAAACCTTTAACGAGTCTAGCTTTAAAAGTCTCAACTTTTCCATGTACACCAAGTAATCTTCTCAAGATATACTTGCTCCTGATGGGAATTTAACCCTTCAGATAAGGCAACCAAAGTCCATACTTTGTTGGTGTATAAGGATTCCATCTCAGATCGATAAGCATCCAGCCATTCTTACAGAGTCCTACTCCTGATGGCCAGCCCGAAACTAGTTGGGTCATCATCTCATGATGCAATCCTTGCTCCCACTGTCATAGAGAAACCGAAGTATCTCTCAGGTAGGTGAGGAACCCTACTAGATCGGCGGAGAGGCTGAGGTTCGTTAGTTGCTATTGAATCCTTTGGTTCTACCAAATCATCAGCTGCAGTTTGTATAGCTGGAACTGTTTCCAGTTCTACCTCATAACCAATAATTTCTTCATAAGAAATTCCCTTTCACAAAGGTGGCATGCTGAGAAACAAAACATTTTTGTTCCTCGGTTAGGCAGAAGATATTCCCTTGCGTATGTTTGGGATATCCAACAAACTTCCACAGATCTGACTTTGCCTCGAGCTTGTCCGGATTTTGCTTTAAGACATAGGCCGGACAACCCCAAATCTTAACTGACTTGAGAGATGGACTCTTCCCTTTCCATATCTCATATGAAATGGTAGGCAACTGATTTGATCGGAACCCTATTCAATAGGTATGCAACTTCATAAGTGCACAACTCCCTAAAAGGAAATAGGAAACTCAGTAGTACTCATCATAGAGCACATCATATCACATAGGGTGTTATTGCTCTGCCCCGATATACCATCGTGCTATGGTGTATACGGAGGAGTAATGCTGAGAGAGAATCTTATTCTCCTTTAGAATAATCCAGGAATTCCGTGCTCAAGTATTCTCCTCCTCGATCACATCATAGGAGATAATACTTATACCCATTTTGGTTCTCTACTTCTATCTCATATTCTGTGAATATCTCAAAAGGTTCGGACTTGTGTTTCAACAGGAACATATGTCTGAATCTTGAGAGATTATCAGAGAATATAATGAAATACAAAGAACTGGTCTTGGCATGTGTAGACAGAGGACCTTCATACATCAATATGTATCATCCCAAGAGTTCACTATCTCTTTCTCTGTTTCCAAAAAACAGAGCTATGGTCATCTTATCTTTGTGCCATGACCGGCAAGTTTCACAAGATGTAAATTCAAACAGATTTAAATATGCATCTAAATGTAACTTCAGCTAGTCGGGTCGCATTGATATGACTTAGTCTACAATACCTCAAGAAGGATTCGTTCATTTCTGAACTCTTCCTCTTGTGTGTGTTCTTTATACTAAGAACTGTAGTTTGATTTAGAACATTAATGCTTTTAGATAACGTGCCTGAACCGATCAACTCTTGATATAGGAAATGTTCAAAACATTATCCAACAATACAAAATTATATCCTTTCTTTACTAATAAAGAGACTGATATGATTTTGTATATCAGGTTCAGTATCTAATAATATTTGTTCAGAATCAATGTATTCAGGTAATACAGGGTGACAGTGACCAACAGACCTGGCTGCAACACTTGCACCGTTTTCTGCCTCATGAAACTTATCACCCGTTCTCAGTTCTCTATCTTTCTGTAGCCCATGTAACAAATTACATATGCGGGATCCTGATCTGGTATCACATACCCAGGACGTAAAGGATACTGAGAAACAGTTCTGTGTAATGAACACACCCGAAGATGATGCATCATATGCACTTTCTTCGTTTGGGCGGCACAGGAATTCTGGTAATCCCCAATTTCCTGCCCTGTCTTATAACTATTATAAGTTGGAGCGGGACCAACGTTCCCCAGCTCAGTATAACAAGCGGGTTCGGTCAATATATCCGTTTTATTATCTTGATTAACGCGTGACATGGTCGCTACCAGGAGAGAGAGAGAAGAAAACACTCTGCGTGCACTCTTGCAAGATCAGATTGGTTATTATTTTATCTAATCAGGATGGCTCCTACTGTTTTTATCAAATCTTCCTTCAAACCCTAAAAGGAAAGTCTAGCCTGGATTAATTACACGCTACAAGTTCGCCAATCTTTCAGCCAGGATAGTGTCGGTACTTTGAGGGAGGTTTCCCGTGCTTTCGCACGGACCTAATTACAGTAAACCTCGTTTTCCCAGAGGCGTAACCCCGTTGACACCTTTCTAGACACATACTTGATCGGCTAATTGTAAAGTGCAAAACTCTCCCAGGAGTAACAATTACTCGCAGTGGGTATCGGGATCCAACTATCACATAGAAGGTATGCAATCTCATTGCAAATTTCAACACTTGAAACTCCCGATAAAGGTTTTTACCCCTAGCACCTATGACCTTAGCTAAGGTAAACAAATCATAAGCACTAGTCAAGTTCTACCCGTCATTTCGTGATTAATTAGACCCACCTACATGACCCTTGGCTAAGGTCAACAAAGCCACATGATGTCCTAACTAATCGCATCATATGCGGTATAGGAAGACATCACTTAGCTACCGTACACTACGCCTCGGCTATGGTCGACAAACGTAGCACGAATACTAAGTACTCTACTTCCTAAAATGATGGAGGGTTGCGGATGGTTTTTAAGAAAACCTTTAACGCTTTGAACTTGATCTCGTTGCGGAATCAAATGTTTTTAAATGGAGTGTTTTTGAGGCTTTTCTAGTCTTGCTAAAGGGGTCACTCCTGGTGAAGGGATCGTCGGCCCTTTCCTCATCGAATAAGGTGCATGATATATCATATATACCGCTGTGCAAAGCAGAAACTATAGAAGCAAACAAAAGACAAACCGAGGGTTGTAGCATCGGCCAGTTATTGCTAAAGGAGTAACTCCCGGTGAAGGGATCTCGGTCCTTTCCTTATAGAATAAGGTGCAGGATGCTCTACAAGGAACACCACGATGCAAAGCAAGAACTGTAGCTACCTGTTTTAATTTTGAAATTCGATTCCACAACATCTTTTAGGTTTATTTTCTTTCATTAATCTCATTAATGAATGTCCCATCATTTAAGTCCACCTAAACATCACAGATAAATATAACGTACGCTTATGCCATCCGCATTCGCCTCGATGTCCCTTCGTGCACCGTTAGGTTAGGTAACTAACGGCAGAGCGGGGCAGGGCTAGCACGGGTGTAAAACATAAGTAACGTCTATATAATATATCATATATACTATATACAGTATTTATCACAGAACATCAAATGATCATATCACAGATATCGCAGCAGAAGAATCATATGAAATATTGGATATACTAGGACGTCCGTGTTTTCAATACGAGCCAGTATAAAACACGGATTCCATGGTCGCGATGAATAGCCAAACCCACACCCCTAGACCCCTACGAGAGCGTCAAGCAACCCTACAAATTCTGGAGTTAGGAGACCCGGACTCGACTCCTCGAGTTGGTCTCCCACTGGACTCCAGAACCCGGTTACTTGTGCTCTCCTCCTTGGGTCTATCCTAGTGCGGAAAAGTAAATAATATACAAAAGGTGACATCTTCCACAACCTGGAAGTGCCCCAATAAAAGAATATTACATACAAGTTTTTACATGAATGAAAATGAAAACTCTCATCTCACATAAAACCCTCGGCTATTCAAAACGCGACGATCCAATATAACATATCCAGCAACACATAACATCACATGTCATCAACGTAAGTAAACATGCGTATCCCAATTGTCGTTGACATATAGCAACGAAAACGGCGATATCACATATTACACTTACGGTTGCAGAAAAGAAAGTGTAAAACTACAACAGTTGGAATCCGTAATCTCCTCAGACATCGCATGCCTGACCAAATGAATTTCTTAGACATCACATGCCTAACAATTATAAACCCCGCATTTTAGTCTCTATATCGAAAACACTTTTCAATATCTAGTCGGGCAATTCAACAAGATTCCCGATAAACTGATCGAATGCTCGTCGCAAACTTTAGTAGGCGGCCACACCCCTGATACCGTCGACGAAGTGCACTAAGGCGGAACACCGCTGCTGCGAGCACCCGGACGGATGCTTTCGGCGAAGGGGTTCTCCTACAGTCACTTGGTCGGGGCTATGGGACATGGCTGTCTATTAAGTTTACCCGGCGAGTATCCGCGTACGCTACGTGATTGCGACGGACTTTTGATCACATCAAAATTCCGTGGCAACCGATCAAGTGAGACTAAAGTGCTATGTTTATAACATCCAAATCAGTTATCTTATAACTACTTATGGATTCCAAATATTGTATCACATTCCAGATAAATAGAAAATTTTTAACTTTCCGATCAAACAATCAAACACCCAAGTTTTCCCGAAACAGCTCAACATTTGAAATAAGTTCAAAAACATCCATTTCATGCCACAGTACCAACGGTCCAGCCGTAGAAGTGTCAAGCCAACGCCTCACATGTGGCACGCCGTACTGCCCCAAACCCTAAGGTTCAAAGGGCAGTTCAAGACGGTCACATAATCGAGTTAAGGTTTGTTGTCTTCTAGAGGGTCCATCGCGTTACTTGCACTACTTAGAACGTTTTCAAACTATGGAAAAATCCAATACTTGGAAATTTCCCGGCAGGGGAAAAATTGTGTATTTATATCCGGTCGAACTTTTTAACATGTTCTAAATTATCCGGAAAAACACAGACAAAGTTAAAGATTCCGATCGAATCGACGAACTCCCAATACAACCCAGAAAACTCAACACTTGAGTATAATTAAAATTACCCAGAAAACACAGGCATTACAGACGGGGATTACTGTGCAAAGAACGTGACAAGAAGCATCTACATGGCCGTGGAACCGCCGCAAATGCCAGGGTGGGACCGCGGTTCCGCGGCACTTTAGACGATTCAGGGACACGTGCTTCACAGTAACCCCTAGAAAACCCTGCTGAATTTTCTGCATATTTTTAATTCACAAAAATCCCAGTTTTGAAAAATTGTACAGAGAAGGGTTTTGGATTAGGGTTTCGGGTTCGATCGGACTTTTAACATCGTCTACACTTCTTCTAAAGCTCTAGCTAGGCTCTGATACCACTATAGGGTTACTAGGCACACTCAAGAGGTTCCACAAGGCATCAACCATGCCAAATTAAAATTTTACGGTGCCGAGAAACCCTAATATAGATCGTTAACTAGAAGTTAAGGCGAAAGAACATGCAAGTTAACAACTTAAATATTAGTGAAAGGGATTACAACCTTTGTAGATCCGGTCCTCCACTTCTTTAGCTCCGAGATGACGTCCCTCCTCTGCGATCATCGGGATCCCGGACTCTAGCAATGGTTTCGTCGGAGAAATGATCGGGCTAGGTCATTGGCTTCGATGCCGAAGATGATCTACGTCGAGGCGACTCAAACTCAAGCTCCATCTTCACTAGGTCAAGAAACTTATGAAGAAAACAGCCTCTACTACATGGCAAGTGATAGAGGATGAAGAAATAGGAAGTGGGTTCACTTTGGATTTGGATTTCTCACTTGGAATCATCACTTAGAATTTTCTAGCAAACTTTTTCTTTCTTCATGAAGAAGATGAAGAAGAAGAAAAAGAAAAAGAAAAAGAAAAAGAATTTCTTAATTAGAAAATTCAAGTGATTCTTATCATATAGCAACCATGGGTTAGTCTAACTCATGTAGAGAATAAACTAGGGTTTAGATAATGGTTAGGTTTGAGAATAGAAACAAAATGGTGAAGCTTCATGAAACTCCAAGAATAAAACAAAGAAAGCCACCGTATTTGTTTTTGCCCAAATAAATAAATGAATAAATAAATGAGTAAATCAAACCCTAACCATTAACCTGATCATAGTTTAAAGCATACACTAACCCAAGTTTGCATGTATCATCATACATGATACAATGAAGTGCACAAAAATATATCATATATACAATGTGCACAAACTAGTGAGAAAATAATCTTAAGTGAACCAATACTAGTTAATGTAAAGTAATATATCAAATATATAATTATACATTAAATCACTAAATCAACACTTGATTTAATGATCCGGTCATACTGTATATAACCGACTAATATCAAGTGTATAAATGTATCGAATCAACACTTGATTCGGTAACCCGGCTATATCTCATTTAACCGTCCAATGATACATATCGCGAGAATAGAATACAGTATCACATACTTGGTATTATTCTCGGTCCCGCACATATCTCATATGCGCTCCTATTTCGTTTCGCTTGAGCCAGGAAATCTCTGTGTAGGACTCTAAAGACTCGTCAATACGCCTGCAGCAGGTGATGATCATTGTCACGACCCGAAAGTACGGAACGTGACTGGCACTTAGATTACGAGACGTCTAAAGGCGTACCGTAACCTAAGTCAGCCAAAGCCCAGAAATCTAACCCAAAATCAAAAGAGAGTGAAGGAAAACCTTAAATGAAAACGGTTTTGAAATCAATTAAGTTGCATAGAATCCAAAAAAGAACATCAAAAATTCCCGAAAATTTCGGCAGAGTCTCCCCTGTATTTTCTATCCCCCAAAATGGGTACAACAAGATAATAAACCTGTAATTATAAAAATGGCATCCCCAAGCGGGAGCTAGCTCTTCGCCCAAGGCGGATCACAACCACATGCAATATAATAGTAATATCAAGAAAAAGAGCATAAAAGAGATGCAAATACCAGAAAACACACGTCGGCTCAAGTGAGCTCGACCCAAAAGAAACCATAAATATACAAATCTCTCAGTCTCATCACTAGGTCGCATATACAATACAAGTGGTAGATGGAGAATACTAGATACAAAGATAAAGCAAAAAGGAATAAAGTATACTCGCAACCCACCTACGGGCGATGTCGCGAGTCTGAGCAAAAGAAACTGATGACAAGATAGCCCGCCGCTACGAGACTGACGGGTCCGACCTGCAAGATACTGTGGCACAACGGGGGTGAGTTGCCAGCTCGTGAGTAAATATAACATCTAATAAGGCAATCGTAAGAATGCACGCAATGCGGAACATGTATGTCCATATGTGATATAATAACTCTAGTATGCATGCACAGGTATGCAATATCTTTTCTAACTCTTTAAGTGTTTAGAATGTTAAAGTTACTGCATTCTTAACTTTAGAAAATGTATGTCTGTATAATAGCTAAATATCATCAAGAAATCATCTGAAAACCCGTGTCAAGCATCGACACCAAATAGGAATCATATCTGTCTCAATATCGGGCTCCGTCAGTCCGGATCGGCCCATATCATAAATCTCACGACAACGGTCGGTATCCTCCGGATATCCGCCGCGCCAGACATCACTGGTAGGCAGTCTTCCCCTGCCAGGCTCATCGTCTACAACTCGATCTTCTTGCCCCGGGGTACCATACCGGGCCCACCATGTACCCGAGACGGTTCATCCACTCCTCGAATCGGGTCTCGAAATCCAACAGAAAACATGAAAACTCATGGTGGACGACACATACGTCATGAGAAAACTGCAACTTTGTTTTAAAAATGATAAATATAAGCTTTGTTAAATTCTTGCGGTTTTCCCCAAAAAAAATCCAGAAATCGCAGCAAACTGAAATCCTCAAGAAATCATAATGTCCACATGTTATATATGATAAGTGTCTATGATATCAATGTATATGATGTGAGAGTTTGGCTAGAAATCTATGTAAATATGATAGTAATGCGAGGTATATGCATGCGATACAATCTCAAATATCATGCATGAATGCAATGGCGTTACTAAGCTAAACAGGTTTTATAGTGCACGTGGCATGGCAAATACCAAAGGCGTGTGTGTCACATGAATAGTGCGCGTGCAATAGATGCCAATGGTAAGGTGTTCGTGTCCTACGAAATGATATCGCATATGTATATATGAATGTCATATGAATGTCCATGCAATCTAGTATAGGGTTAGCTGTGAGGGTATGCCATGTATATAAATGGATAAGCTAGCTAACAATATAATTAATGCATAAAGTAGGGTAATCCTAACTAGGGAGGGGGCCTCATGCCATCCAGACGATTCCCCCATAGATGAATATATCTACTCACCAGGAATCCCCGCTAATCTGATCCGGCCACCGCTTTGCCTTTACGCGCCGTGTCCGATATTTCTCCGACCGATCCTAAATTTGCACAACACCAAGTATAAGATTACATAACCCTAAACGATGCAAGTAACTATATACAATTATCGACGCTCTCAAATTAATCATAGCACGCCCTCGGTGCGCAGGAAAACGCACGAAAATCGCTAATTTTTAGCTAAAATCGTCATTTCGGGGAAATCGACAAAACTACATCCTGAATAGACGAAACCCCGCGTTCACGCACTCTAATAATCCTATACGAAGCTAATAATATTGCTAATCTAGCGCAATTTGAACGCATACTATTTTTCGTAAAAATCTAGTAAGCGATTTTCAAACCAAATCGATACAAACATTGAAATTTGTCGTTTTAGCGAGCATACCAATACACAATTAACCACTCCAATCACCTAGATAACCATCCCTAACATAATCCAAGCATTATGCTACAAACCCTAATTTCTAAAATCAAAACCTTCTCTTGATTTTTCCTAATCAAACATTTACTACTAAACTAATATTTAGAATTGAAATTCTAGCACAATTAAACCACAAGTAAGCAAACTAGTTTAGAATTTTTACCTCCCCAATTGAATCCTAGCATGATCAAGTCACCAAGAAGCCTCCTTTCATCAAGTTTTTGAACTCATTTGGGTTGAAGAGAGATGGGATTAGGGTTTGGGTTTGAATGGAGGTGGAAATTTGTTGATTTTTAAAGGATTTTAGCAAGAAAATGAAGCACAATGAAGTGGGGAAATGAAGAAATTCTGGAGCAAGAGGGTCGGCTGCAGCTTTAGGAGGAGGTGGGGAAATTTTAAGGAAGTTTCTAGGTCCACAAAACATCATATGATATCATTTAATACTTTTCATTTCAACATTTTACAAAAAAAACCCTTATTTTACCTCATTTTTCATTAAATTTCCTTCCTTAAAACTAAAAGTTTGCAAGCCATGATATAATTTTATTAACACCATATTTTAGCTTATAAAGACTCCTAATTAAGAAATTTACCTAATTAAATTTGTATTTATCCCTAATTAAATGTATTTAAAAAGGCTTAAAATAATAAAAAAATAATTAATTACGAATTTTTTTTTATTTAACTAGATAATTATAAGTGACATTTTAGTGACAAAATTATAGTAATATCTTATCTAAATTTTGTATAATTAGGTCTACAATGAAAAATATCAATTTTGACTTTTTACGGAAAAAGCCGAAAAATTAGCCGTTTGCCGAAAAACTGCCTAAACGATTTTCGAAGGGTTACAATCTTCCCCCCTTAAGGAAATTCGGTCCCCGAATTTAGAATTTAACTACGCGTACCTTCAAAAAGATGGGGATATCTCTTCCTCATCTCGACCTCGGTCTCCCAGGTGACCTCCTCGCTGTTCGGGCCACGCCAAAGAACCTTGACAGACGGTATGACCTTCGACCTCAATTTCTTCACCTGCCGATCCAAGATGACAACCGGCTGCTCGGTGAAAGAAAGGTCACGCTCTAACTGGATCGTCTGGTGCTGAATCACCTGGGAAGGATCATGAAGGTACTTGCGGAGCATCGAGACATGGAATACGGGGTGAACATCGGGGAAGCTGGGCGGAAGAGCTAACCGATAAGCGACTGGACCAACACGCTCTAGGATCTCGAAAGGACCAACATATCTAGGACTCAGTTTCCCTTTCCGCCCAAATCTCATCACACCCTTCATCGAAGAGACCTTCAGGAAAACATGATCGCCAACAGCGAACTCGAGTCGGCGATGACGCCTGTCAGCATAAGATTTCTGCCTGCTCTGTGCCGCTCTCATCCTGTCCCGAATCAGCTGTATTTTCTCGGTCGTCTCCTGTACGATCTGCGGCCCCAAAATACTGCTCTCCCTGAGTTCTGTCCAACATACAGGCGATCGACATCTCCTCCCATATAAAGCCTCAAAAGGTGCCATCTGAATCGTCTCCTGGAAGCTATTATTGTAGGAAAACTCGATCAAAGGCAAATGACGATCCCAGTTACCACCGAAATCCAAAACACAAGCTCTGAGCATGTCCTCAAGTGTCTGAATCGTACGCTCCGACTGACCGTCAGTCTGAGGATGAAAGGCTGTGCTAAAACTCAATCGGGTGCCCAAAGCTTCCTGTAGTTTCTGCCACAATCGGCTGGTAAACTGGGTGCCACGGTCGGACACGATGCAAGTCGGAACACCATGCAGTCGCACAATCTCATCAATATAAACCTGGGCGTACTGAGAAAATCCAAAAGTGGTCTTCACTGGAAGGAAGTGAGCCGCTTTCGTCAGTCGATCCACAATCACCCAAATAGAGTTGTACCCTCGACTGGTCCTGGGTAGACCCACCACGAAGTCCATGGAGACCTGCTCCCACTTCCACTCAGGAATGGGCAAAGGCTGTAACTCGCCGGCTGGTCTCTGGTGCTCAGCCTTGACTTGCTGACAAGTCAGGCATCTCGACACAAAGTCTGTAACATCCTTCTTCATCCCGTCCCACCAGTAAACCTCTCTCAAATCACGATACATCTTGGTGGAACCTGGATGCACACTGTATACGGATCTATGTGCCTCCTCGAGAATATCACGCCTCAGTCCCTCTGAATCTGGCACACACAGTCGAGTCCCAAATCGAAGTATCCCCTGATCATCAATCACGAACTCAGAAACTCTGCCCTGCCGAATCTGCTCAATAATCTCTAAGATACGGGCATCGCCGGACTGTGCCTCGTGGATACGGTCAAGTAACTGTGGGCGTGCTCTGAAATGGGCCAGCTGTCCTCCTGTAGGAGTAAACTCGAACTGCGCTCTGCTATCACATAAAACCTGCCAATCCGCCGTCGACTGCATCTGTGCTGCGCTCAAACAAGATAAGCTACCTCCGGGCCTCCTACTCAAAGCATCTGCCACCACATTCGCCTTGCCCGGATGGTATAAAATCTCGCAGTCATAATCCTTCACCAACTCCATCCAACGGCGCTGTCTCAGGTTCAGGTCTCGCTGCTGGAAGATATACTTCAAACTCTTGTGGTCAGTGAATATCTGGCACGACTCACCGTATAGGTAATGTCTCCAGATCTTAAGTGCAAATACCACTGCAGCCATCTCTAAATCATGGGTGGGGTAGTTCTGCTCGTGTTTCCTCAGCTGCCGAGAAGCATACGCGATAACTCTGTCGTGCTGCATCAACACACATCCCAGCCCCACTCTAGAAGCATTACAATATACCACGAACCCGCCTGATCCTGAAGGCAATGCTAACACTGGTGCAGTAGTCAGACGAGTCTTCAACTGCTGGAAGCTATCCTCACATGCCTGGGTCCAATCAAAAGGAACCCCCTTCCGGGTCAACCCGGTCAACGGTGCAGCAATGCGGGAGAAATCCTGGACGAAACGTCGATAATAGCCGGCCAGACCTAGAAAGCTGCGAACCTCTGTGACTGATACCGGTCTAGGCCAACGCTGAACTGCCTCGATCTTCTTCGGGTCCACGCAAATACCATCTCTCGTCACCACATGACCCAAGAAATCGACACTGTCTAGCCAGAATGCGCACTTGGAGAATTTGGCGAACAGCTGATGCTCCCTCAAAGTCTGCAATGTGATACGTAAGTGCTGCTCATGCTCCTCCCGGCTCCGAGAATAAACCAAGATGTCGTCAATGAACACGATAATAAACTGATCGAGATACGGCCTAAATACGCGGTTCATCAAATCCATAAATGCTTCCGGGGCATTAGTGAGCCCGAACGACATCACCAAGAACTCATAATGACCATATCGAGTACGGAAAGCGGTCTTCGGAATATCCTCCTTCCGAACCCGCAACTGGTGATAACCTGACCGTAAATCAACCTTCGAGAAAAACCCTGCACCCTGGAGCTGATCAAATAAGTCATCAATGCGGGGTAGGGGATACCTGTTCCGCACAGTAACTCGGTTCAGCTGACGATAATCAATGCATAAGCGCATACTTCCGTCCTTCTTCTTAACAAACAAGACGGGAGCGCCCCAAGGTGACACACTCGGTCGGATAAGCCCTTTGTCCAGCAAGTCCTGTAACTGATCCTTTAGCTCTCTCAGCTCCGCCGGGGCCATCCGATAAGGAGGTATAGAAATAGGCCCCGTGCCGGGGATCAAGTCAATACAGAACTCAATCTCGCGCTCTGGTGGCAGACCAGGCAGCTCGTCAGGGAATACATCAGGGAACTCTCTCACAATAGGGACCTGGTCCAAAGGAACCTCTGTGGAGCAAGTATCACAAACATAGGCTAAGAATCCCTGACACCCTTTCCTTAAGAGCTGACCAGCACGAAGAGAAGAAATCAAGCTGGGAAGGGTAGCGCTACGATCTCCCTGAATAATAAGAACCGGCTCACCAGGAAAACTGAATCTGACTGCTTTTTCACGGCAGTCCACGGATGCATAACAGGTGGCTAACCAGTCTATACCAAGAAAAACGTCAAAGTCTAGCATATCGAGGAGAATCAAATCTACTGAAGAATCTCTCTCCCCGATACGAACGGAACAAGATCGGTATACAAAACGGGCAACAAAAGACTCGCCTACCGGGGTAATAACGACAAGCGGATGATCTAACGGACAAGACTCTCGGCCCAACCTCGGAGCAAAATACGTGGATACATAAGAATGTGTGGAGCCTGGATCAAATAATACCCGTGCAAAAAAAGAACATACTGGCAGAGTACCTGTCACGACGGCATTGGATGCCTATGCATCCTGAGGAGTCAACGCGAACACTCGGGCCTGTCCACCACTAATAGATGGCTGTCCTCTGCCTCTACCTCGGCCTCTGCCTCTGCCTCTGTCACCTCGTTCTCTCGGAACTGGACCGCCACGCCCACGGCCTCTAGAAGCATCTGGCTGACGTGGAGAATCATCAGGAGTAGGAAGTAAAGCTCTCTGAGAAGGTGGTGAGGGTGGTAAAGTCACATGCGGAACTGTCGCCGCGCCCTGGCGTCCCATGGTACAGTCTCTGATACGGTGGTACTGACTCCCACACCGAAAACATCCTGGAGACGACTGCTGGGTCTGTGGATATGAGCCAAATAACTGACCTCGTCTCAATCCTCTGCCTCCGCCATCTCCCGGAAATAATCTATCACGATGTCTGCCCATTTGCCGCTGAGCTGGCGTATCAGTACGGATCCTCTTCGGCCCAGAAACGACCGGAGTCTCAGAAATGCGCTCCTCCAAAAGTAAGGCTGCATCCATCGCGGCTGCGTATGTATCAAAGTGCTGGGTGCCGATGGCAAGGAATAGCTGTGTATCAAGCCCTCGCACAAACCTCTTTATTCTCTTCTCTTCTGTGTCGACTAGGTACGGAGCATATCGAGACAACTGGGTAAACTTTATATCATACTCCGACACTGTCATCCCAGGAGTCTTGCGCAAAGACTCAAAACTACGGGCTCGAGCATCTCGAACACTCTCCGGAAGAAAACGGGCAAGAAATGCAGCTGTAAACTCATCCCAGGTCATAGAAGGTAGACCTGCAGCTCGGCCTCTCTCTACTGAATCGTACCATGTCTGGGCAAGACCCTCCAGACGAAAACTCGCAAACTCCACCAATCTATCCTCAGAACACCTCAACGAACGGCCAATCCGTGCCATCCTATCGAGAAATGCCTGTGGGTCCTCTGTCGCATCTGTACCGGTAAAAGCTGGAGGTCTCAATCTCATGAACTCCTGTAGTGAAACAGGGATAGTCTCCGTAGTAGCAGCAGGAGTGACCATCTGTGCAGCAGGTACGATCGTGGTCTGTGCGGTGGAAGGAACGTCCTCGGATCTCTGTGCCCGGCTGGACTCAACTAAAGATCCCATCATCTGCCGCAACTCTTGCATGCTGGCCTCTAATCTGGCAATACGGTCTGGATAAGGCGGATCAGTAGGACCCTGAGGGGTAGGAGTATCCTCCCGCTCGATCCTCGCCTCAGACGGGCCCGCCCGAATCTCATCCCTAGCGGCAGCCCGCTGAGCTCTCGTAGTCTTTGGCGGCATCGAAGCTGGAATAAGAAATAGAACTGATAAGGACATTTCAATTGGATCAAGGGATGCAAGGAATCACGAAAGGAAATACAAGCAATTATGTCCTAAGGTCACTTAGGCGGAGTACCGTATCGTAAGTATGCCGCGGATCATATCCACGCTACGCCACTCTGCTTAAGTCACCTACTCCATCTACCAAGGTCGTCCTACACTCAAAAAGGTAAAACCTAAGCTCTGATACCAACTTTGTCACGACCCGAAAGTACGGAACGTGACTGGCACTTAGATTACGAGACGTCTAAAGGCGTACCGTAACCTAAGTCAGCCAAAGCCCAGAAATCTAACCCAAAATCAAAAGAGAGTGAAGGAAAACCTTAAATGAAAACGGTTTTGAAATTAATTAAGTTGCATAGAATCCAAAAAAGAACATCAAAAATTCCCGAAAATTTCGGCAGAGTCTCCCCTGTATTTTCTATCCCCCAAAATGGGTACAACAAGATAATAAACCTGTAATTATAAAAATGGCATCCCCAAGCGGGAGCTAGCTCTTCGCCCAAGGCGGATCACAACCACATGCAATATAATAGTAATATCAAGAAAAAGAGCATAAAAGAGATGCAAATACCAGAAAACACACGTCGGCTCAAGTGAGCTCGACCCAAAAGAAACCACAAATATACAAATCTCTCAGTCTCATCACTAGGTCGCATATACAATACAAGTGGTAGATGGAGAATACTAGATACAATGATAAAGCAAAAAGGAATAAAGTATACTCGCAACCCACCTACGGGCGATGTTGCGAGTCTGAGCAAAAGAAACTGATGACAAGATAGCCCGCCGCTACGAGACTGACGGGTCCGACCTGCAAGATACTGTGGCACAACGGGGGTGAGTTGCCAGCTCGTGAGTAAATATAACATCTAATAAGGCAATCGTAAGAATGCACGCAATGCGGAACATGTATGTCCATATGTGATATAATAACTCTAGTATGCATGCACAGGTATGCAATATCTTTTCTAACTCTTTAAGTGTTTAGAATGTTAAAGTTACTGCATTCTTAACTTTAGAAAGTGTATGTCTGTATAATAGCTAAATATCATCAAGAAATCATCTGAAAACCCGTGTCAAGCATCGACACCAAATAGGAATCATATCTGTCTCAATATCGGGCTCCGTCAGTCCGGATCGGCCCATATCATAAATCTCACGACAACGGTCGGTATCCTCCGGATATCCGCCGCACCAGACATCACCGGTAGGCAGTCTTCCCCTGCCAGGCTCATCGTCTACAACTCGATCTTCTTGCCCCGGGGTACCATACCGGGCCCACCATGTACCCGAGACGGTTCATCCACTCCTCGAATCGGGTCTCGAAATCCAACAGAAAACATGAAAACTCATGGTGGAC
The DNA here is from genome assembly GCA_030015575.1 of Agapanthus africanus. Taxonomy (NCBI): domain Eukaryota; kingdom Viridiplantae; phylum Streptophyta; class Magnoliopsida; order Asparagales; family Amaryllidaceae; genus Agapanthus; species Agapanthus africanus. The sequence goes on from CM057348.1 coordinate 465,432,732, forward strand.
GACACATACGTCACGAGAAAACTGCAACTTTGTTTTAAAAATGATAAATATAAGCTTTGTTAAATTCTTGCGGTTTTCCCCAAAAAAAATCCAGAAATCGCAGCAAACTGAAATCCTCAAGAAATCATAATGTCCACATGTTATATATGATAAGTGTCTATGATATCAATGTATATGATGTGAGAGTTTGGCTAGAAATCTATGTAAATATGATAGTAATGCGAGGTATATGCATGCGATACAATCTCAAATATCATGCATGAATGCAATGGCGTTACTAAGCTAAACAGGTTTTATAGTGCACGTGGCATGGCAAATACCAAAGGCGTGTGTGTCACATGAATAGTGCGCGTGCAATAGATGCCAATGGTAAGGTGTTCGTGTCCTACGAAATGATATCGCATATGTATATATGAATGTCATATGAATGTCCATGCAATCTAGTATAGGGTTAGCTGTGAGGGTATGCCATGTATATAAATGGATAAGCTAGCTAACAATATAATTAATGCATAAAGTAGGGTAATCCTAACTAGGGAGGGGGCCTCACGCCATCCAGACGATTCCCCCATAGATGAATATATCTACTCACCAGAAATCCCCGCTAATCTGATCCGGCCACCGCTTTGCCTTTACGCGCCGTGTCCGATATTTCTCCGACCGATCCTAAATTTGCACAACACCAAGTATAAGATTACATAACCCTAAACGATGCAAGTAACTATATACAATTATCTACGCTCTCAAATTAATCATAGCACGCCCTCGGTGCGCGGGAAAACGCATGAAAATCGCTAATTTTTAGCTAAAATCGTCATTTCGGGGAAATCGACAAAACTACATCCTGACTAGACGAAACCCCACGTTCGCGCACTCTAATAATCCTATACGAAGCTAATAATATTGCTAATCTAGCGCAATTTGAACGCATACTATTTTTCGTAAAAATCTAGTAAGCGATTTTCAAACCAAATCGATACAAACATTGAAATTTGTCGTTTTAGCGAGCATACCAATACACAATTAACCACTCCAATCACCTAGATAACCATCCCTAACATAATCCAAGCATTATGCTACAAACCCTAATTTCTAAAATCAAAACCTTCTCTTGATTTTTCCTAATCAAACATTTACTACTAAACTAATATTTAGAATTGAAATTCTAGCACAATTAAACCACAAGTAAGCAAACTAGTTTAGAATTTTTACCTCCCCAATTGAATCCTAGCATGATCAAGTCACCAAGAAGCCTCCTTTCATCAAGTTTTTGAACTCATTTGGGTTGAAGAGAGATGGGATTAGGGTTTGGGTTTGAATGGAGGTGGAAATTTGTTGATTTTTAAAGGATTTTAGCAAGAAAATGAAGCACAATGAAGTGGGGAAATGAAGAAATTCTGGAGCAAGAGGGTCGGCTGCAGCTTTAGGAGGAGGTGGGGAAATTTTAAGGAAGTTTCTAGGTCCACAAAACATCATATGATATCATTTAATACTTTTCATTTCAACATTTTACAAAAAAAACCCTTATTTTACCTCATTTTTCATTAAATTTCCTTCCTTAAAACTAAAAGTTTGCAAGCCATGATATAATTTTATTAACACCATATTTTAGCTTATAAAGACTCCTAATTAAGAAATTTACCTAATTAAATTTGTATTTATCCCTAATTAAATGTATTTAAAAAGGCTTAAAATAATAAAAAAATAATTAATTACGATTTTTTTTTATTTAACTAGATAATTATAAGTGACATTTTAGTGACAAAATTATAGTAATATCTTATCTAAATTTTGTATAATTAGGTCTACAATGAAAAATATCAATTTTGACTTTTTACGGAAAAAGCCGAAAAATTAGCCGTTTGCCGAAAAACTGCCTAAACGATTTTCGAAGGGTTACAATCATATCAAACACCCACAAGCCGCAAGCGGTCTGCTAAACGTAACGGCCACCCGGGTATTGAGCGATCAGAAGATCAACGAGCAAGCCCGCTCACACTCCTGTGAATCCAACGAGTAACACTACCGTACAGTCCGGTCTGTTCGTCTGATATGTCGCATATCTCGCCTAGGGGTGGTAAACGTCAGACCCCAATAACTCGATAAGTCGTGTCGATATGAGGCTTATAACGGGTCGAGAAACTACTGGTAACACTTACTAGTTAATTCCTAAAGCAGCCTTGGCCAAGGACTTCCTGCTATAGCCAATCGAGCACTGTGCAACATCAACTCCCTATACCGGGAGAGACGAAACCCCTCCTATCGCTCATTGCCTCCATGTGACTCGGGACTATACCCAAAAACCACTTTTTTGCATGCCCACTTGGACGTGGTATGATGGAAATCAAAGCACAGTGGGAATCACACAAGACTCTATGACGATCTCGGGTCTACAGACTAACCTGTACCAGTGTCACCAGAGAACTGCCATCTGACGTAAGGTATAATACCATCTGGGTGTTCTCGGCGAGTCCGTCCAGTGTACCCAGTCTCTACTGAGCACCCGTATATCATCTCTGATGTCAAACACCAATGGATATGGGATCATCCATCGCCCATCTGTATGGTTCGAGAAGGTATACGCTAGTCTACTCTGGTATATCGATGCCCTGTCTCGATACACCCATGACTAGGGATCTTGAAGGATGTACTTATGGACTACCATGTCCCCACTAGTATGATCCGCATCATAGTCCAGGTAGTCAAGTACACATCCTAAGGGCTTTACCAACATGTAACAGAGAGACAATCAGTGTACATGTTAAGGTAAAGAGTAACCAGATAGCATACTATCATATCGAGCAAGAAAGTCATCCCTATATATGTCCAAGCATCCACTACAATATACATCCTATGTATAGTAATGGCCTCTAGGGCATACATATAACTAACATTCCGAAACCTTGTAGTTGTGCTAAGGAACCGAACAGTGGTATCAGAGCCAAGCTAAAGCATTAGGAGTGGCCTAGACGATGTTAAAGTGTTCGATCGAACTCCGAAACCCATAATTTTCATGCTCTTTGGAAATTTTTACAAGTTAAAAATTACCAGAAAATTGTGCAGGGTTTTGTATGGATCCCCAAGAAAAGCGAAAGCCTAACTCGACTAAACGACCGCAGAACCGCGGCCAAACCATGGGTTTGGCGGCGGTTCTGCCGCACCATTGGTGAGTCAAGGAACGTGCTTTCTTGGGTTGGTCCGTAGGTGCTTGTGGCATGTTTTGGGTATTTTTAAAAACTGTCTAAGGTGTTGAGGTCTCTAGGTTGTGGGTATTTGTTGATTCGATCGAAATGTTTAACTTCATCTAGCTATCTTTGATATGTGATACAATATTTGGAATCCACAATAATTAGTTTTGTGAAAACTGGAATTTTTTAAACTTAGCAATTTAGTCTCTTTTGATCGGTTGCCACGGGGTTTTGATTTGGGTCAAACTCCGTCGCAATCACGTAGTGTACGCGGATACTCATCGGGTAACATTACTTGATAGCTACGCCCCATAGCCTCGACGAAGTGACGGTAGGAGAACCCCGTTGCCTAAAGCATCCGTTCGGGTGCTCGCAGCCGCGGTGTTTTGCCTAAGTGCACTTCGTCAACAGCATCAGGGGTACGGCCGTCTACTAAAGTTTATGACGAGCATTCGATCGGGATATCAGAAATCTTATTGAATTGCCCGACTAGTTTTTGAAAAGTGTTTTCAATATCGAGACTAAAATGCAGGGTTTAAAATGTTAGGCATGAAATTCGGAATATGAGATATTCCGGGTTTATGATGTCTAAGGAATTTATCTGGTTAGGCATGAAATCCGAACTATGTGATATTTCGGGTTTATAATGTCTAAGGTGGTTGCGGATTCCAATTGTTGTAGTTTTTACTTTCTTTTCTGCGACCGTAAGTGTAATATGTGGTGTATCGCCGGTTTCGTTGTTATACGTCAACGACAATTGGGATACACATATTTACTCACGTTGATGACATGTGATGTTATGTGTTGCTGTGATATATTATATTGGATCGTCGTGTTTGAATCGCCGGGGGTTCTTGTGTGAGATGAGAGTTTTTTATTTTCATTCATGTAAAACCTGTATGTAATATTCTTTTATTGGGGCACTTCCGGGTTGAGGATGATGTCACCATTGATGTATATTATTTACTTTTCCGCATTATGATAGACCCAAGGCGGGGAGCAAAAGTAACCGGGTTCTAGAGTCCAGTGGGAGACCATCTCGTGGAGTCGAGACCGGGTCTCCTAACTCTAGAATTGGTAGAGTTGCTTGCCGCTCTTGTAGGGGTCTAGGGATGTAGGTTTGGCTATTCATCACGACCGTGGAATCCGTGTTTTTGCTGGCTTAATTTAAAACACGGACCTCCTAGTATATCCTATATTTCATATGTTGACTTCTGTCGCAATGTTTTGTGATGAGATCATATAACTGCATGAGACGAATGCTTTATTATTATATATATGATATATAATAAACGTTGCTTATGTTTTGCACCCACGCTAGTCCTGCCCCCGCTCTGCCGTTAGTTAACTAACCTAATGGTGCACGACGGGACCCGGAGGAGAATGCGGATGGCATAAGCGTACGTTGTATTTTCGTTTCTTCTATGATACTTAGGAAGCATAAATGATGGGACTTCATTAATGAGATTAATGAAAGGAAAGAAACCTAAAGATGTTGTAGAATCAAATTGGAAACCTACTCGGCCTTTTTATGAAAAAGCAAAAGTTTCAAAATTCAGAGCTTAAGCCACTCCTTTTAAAACTACTCGATTCTACAACGATATCAAGTTCATTACGCAAAAGGTTTTCTTAAAAACCTGTTGTAACCCTCCGTCATTTCAGATGAGTGCTATTTAGTATTCGTGCTGCGTTTGTTGATCTTGTCAAGGCGTAGTGTATAGTAGCTGATTAGTGCTTATCTGCAGGCATGTAATGCGATTGGATTAGGGTATTCGTACGGCCTTGTTGACCATGTCAAGGGTCGTGCGGGTAGGTTTAATTCAATCAGGAAATGAACGGGTTGAACTTGACTTGCGGTTTATGGTTTGTTGACCTTGTCAAGGTCATAAATCACTCGGGACAAAATATTATTGGGGATTTTAAGTGTTGAAATTTGAAATGAGATTGCATACCTTCTATGAGATAGTTGGATCCCGATACCCACTGCGAGTAAGTTTTACTCCTGGGAGAGTTTTGCACTTTACAATTAGCTAACCCATTAGGTGTCTAGAAAGGTGTCAATTGGATTATGCCTATGGGAAAATGAGGTTTACTTTAATTAGGCCCGTGCGTGAGCACGGGGAACCTCCTTCAAAGTACCAACACTGGCCTGACTGACCGGTTAGAGAACTTGTAGGGTGTAATTAATCCCGGCTAGTCTTACTTTTAAGGGTTTGAAGGAAGATTTGATAAAAACAGTGGGAGCCATCCTGATTAGATAAGATAATAACCAATCTAATCTTGCAAGAGCATACGCTAAAGTGTTTTCTTCTCTCTTTCTCCAGGTAGCAATCATGACATGCCTTAATCTAGATAATAATATTGATGTATTGACCGAACCTGCTTGTTATACTGAGCTGGGGAACGTTGGTTCAGCTTTATCTTATAATTGTTATAAATCTGAGCAGGAAATAGGGAAATACCAGGAATCCCACGCAACCCGAACGAGGAATGTGTAAGTCCATGTCATGCATCCCACGTGCTCGCGGGGAGGCGGAATATATGAAAAACAATTATCAAAGCTTCGTAACACGGACTTGAGCATACGGATCGTGTCTAAACCATTACTAGCAAACTACGAGAGGTTTAACTACTCTGATTCGAAGTTATACCTCACGTTACTTGTCCTTCGGGTCTTCATCGCTGTCCTCCACACCTCGTAGGCTCTATGGAACATGGGCACCTCAACGGCCTTCTCGAGTCAAAGACGATCCACCCGAGAGTATAGTCCGAGCTTCTATCTCGAATCTGAGATAACTACGACTTCTAGTTTGCTAATCTAGAAGTCCTAGAGGGTGTAGAGTATTTAGATGAATTACATAGTCACTTAAACCCTAGAATTCTCAACTCATGAGAGCTTTTAGGGTTTGAGGAAGAAGATGAAGACTTGAGGAGAGAGAAAGCTTTTGTGATAATGATATGAATAATCTCTCATGATAGAATATAATGAAGCATACAAATATCTCTTGATAAATATCTAGAAATATCTTGTGAGCTTCATTTAATCCTAAGGATGAATCACCTCATGAGTCATTAAGCATTTAATGAAAACTTACAACTCATCTCTCCACCTCATTTGTGTTTAATCCAAAAGAAATAAATACAAATGAGTCATCTTTTATAGAAGCTTCCCGACAAATTACGAGACTGCCCTTCCCATCCGTATTTCCGAAAAACACGGATAATCTTTGACTGAATAAATCCATCTGTATAATACTAGAATCTGGCTTAAACCAAAGCCCGCTAGTATTATCTGCCCGATCATAATACGTGCACAAGTGTACGTAAGTGATCGCGGCCTTCCCGTAAAACCATATGGCCTCTACACCTTTTGCCCGTCACAGGGAAACTCTCTATGTGGGACTCTGAAAACTTGACACTACGCTGGCAGTGGGTTTAACCACAGGCCGCAAGCGGTACTAGCTGTACGTAACGGTCTCTAAGTAGATGTCGATAAGAAGGACGATGAGGAAACCCATCCGAACTCCAACTGAGTCTGATGTGACAATCTCCGTACAGTCCGATCTGTTCGTCTAGGACTATCGCATATCGGGCCTAGGGGGGCGGTAAACGTCAGACCCCTAATAGCGGTATAAGTCGTGTCGGAGTGAAGCCCATTACACCTTGAGAAACTACTGGAAGCCTACCAGTAAATCTCGTTTGCCCTGGCCAGGGACTTTGCGTAATGGCTCTCCATACACAGCGCGATATCAACCCCCAATACCGGGAGAGACGAATCCTGTCTTACCGCCACTGCCTCCAAGTGCTTCGGGACTGCACCCAACTATTACCTGTTTGCACGACTCCTTTGAGCCGTGGTAGGGTAGTAATCTAAGTACAGTGGGAACACATCCGAGGCGAAGTAGCAGTGTCAAGTCGACGGACTAAGATGTACTCATGTTACCTGGGAACTGCTATCTGACGATGGGTATAAAACCAACCTGCAGTTCCCGGCGAGTCCTGTCCGGTGTACCCGTAACCTAACGAGCACCTGCATACTATCTCCAGTACAACGTACTGATGGCTGTGGGACAGACCATCTCCCCAACTGGGATGAGAAACGTACATACTAGTCTACTCCGGAGTATTGATGCCTTATCTCGATAATCATACGACCAGGGACCTGTATAGGATGTTGCTTACAGACTACCCAGCCCCCACTAGTGTGACTGCCATCACAACGCTGGTAATTAAGCAAAGATCCTAAGGGCTCTACTAATATGTATAAGCGATATGTTAAAAGAAACACATGCACATATTAAAGTAGAAACAAACCAAGCAGCATACTACCATTTTTAGCAAGACTGTCAATACAACTGTGAATATCCCAATCTTCCATTAAGTAATATACAAACTAATATGATACAGTAATGGCCTCTAGGGCATAAACACTAACAGAATGAACATGTTGATACATCTTCTTCGGGTGTGTTTGTTACCGAGAACTGTTTCTCAGTACACTCTACGTCCTGGGTATTAGATACCAGATCAGGATCCCATATATGTAATATGTTACATAGGCTAAAGAAAGGTAGAGAACTGGGAATAGGTGATCATTATCTAAAAGTAGGGAATGGCGCAAATGTTGCAGCCAAAGCAGTTGGTGAATATCACCTTATATTACCAAATGATAATACATTGATCTTGAACGACTGTTATTATGTACCCTCAATGATATGCAATTTAAAATCAGTTTCTTTATTAGATAAAGAAGGATATAACTTTGTAGTAGAGAGTAATGTTATGAACATTTTCCTAAATCAAGTGTTGATTGGGTTTGGTACATTATGTAACGGTTTATACGTTCTGAATCAAAACACAGTTCTTAACGTACAGAACACACACAAGAGGAAAATTCAGAAATGAATGAGTCCTACTCGTGGCATTGTAGACTAGGTCATATCAATGCGACACGACTAGCTAAGTTACATAAGGATAAATATTTAATCCGTTTGAATTTACATCTTATGAAACTTGCCAGTCATGTCTCAAAGGCAAAATGACCAAAACTCTATTTACTGGACACGGAGAAAGAGCTACTGAACTCTTTAGACTGATACATAGTGATGTATGCAGTCTCATGTCTACACATGCCAGGAATGGTTCCTCATACTTCATTACATTCACCGACAATCTCTCATGATTCGGACATGTGTTCTTATTAAAACACAAGTCTGAAGCTTTTGAGAAATTCAAAAAATATAAGTGCGAAGTAGAGAACCAAATGGGTAAAAGTATTAAAATCCTTCGATCTGATCGGGGAGGAGAATACTTAAGCACGGAGTTCCTGGATTATCTAAAAGTGAATTGGATTCTCTCTCAGCTTACTTCTCCGTATACACCATAACACAATGGTGTGTCGGAGCGGAGAAATCACACCCTATTAGATATGGTGCGCTCTATGATGAGTACAGCTGAGTTACCTATTTCCTTTTGGGGTTATGCGCTTGAGACAACAGCATACCTATTGAATCAAGTTCCATCTGAATCGGTGCCTAAAACACCATATGAGATATGGAGTGGAAAGAGACCATATCTTAAACGAGTTAAGATATGGGGTTGTCCGGCCTATGTCAAAAAGAAAATCCGAAAAAACTCGAGGCAAGATCAGTTCTTTGTAAGTTTGTGGGATATCCAAAGAATTCATATTGATATATCTTCTACCACAGTGAGGAACAAAAGGTGTTTGTTGCTCAACATGCCACCTATTTAGAAAAGGAATTTCTTGTAAAAGAAATTAGTGGTAATGAGGTAGAACTGGAAGAAGTTCCAGCTACACAAACTACAACTGATGATTTTGTAAGTCTACAGTAGCGCCCCGGCCGTCTGTCCGAGGTCAAAATGCGGAAACGAAAACTTTTTCAAAACTTGAAACCCGGCGCTATCGTATACTTTAAATCCGGATCGAACCACTAACCTATAACTAGAAACTAGAGAAAGCTTAGAAAGGCTATACCGATCGATTCGTGTCCTTCGGTCTTTAGCCACCATCCCTAGCTCCTCGCGGCATCTCCGATCTCCGGTCTTCTCGTCGGAAGGGCACCACATCAATGAGTCTTTTTACGGGCTCCCACTTCATCCGAAGCAACTCGGGCATGAAGTTCACTAGCCGACGTGTCCAAGGCGATGTAGAGAATGTGTGTGATAATTTTGTCTTAAGCATCCATTGATTCTCATCACATGAGAGTGTATGGATGGAGGTTGAAGGTGATGCTATTGGTGGAAATGGTGAGCTCAAGAAGCAAGAGGAAGAAGAAGAAGAAGTGCCTTTCTTTTTCTTATGTGTTGGAATGATAATGTGAGAGACAGAAACAATAAACACAAGAGCAAACCCAAGCCATATCGCTGTCCTCTCTCTCTCCTCTTATCATTTCAACACACAAATCAATCCTAATGTGACATTAGCACAAGAAAAGAGACCATGAGTCACTAAGCATGTCCATGTCACATTAAATGCACCTCATCATGAATTAAGCTCACTATTTCCACCAAAGCAAACATTAACCCAAATGTTTACAACAATAAAAAGATACGACAACATCTAAAGTAAACTCGTGACGGATCACAAGGATACCCCTCACCTATATATACATACCTGCATCCGCATTCCGACCGAATGTGAATGCGATGAGACAATGTAATCTAACAAATCTAATACTAGGATCCGGCTTAAACCAATGCCCACTAGTATGTTCCGTCCAATCATGATCCGTGCACGACTGCACGTATATGATCGAACCCTGCCATATATCATACGGCCTCTATAACGTTTCGCCCGAAACTTGAGAAATTGTCTGTGGGGGACTCTAAAGACTCGTCAATACTTTGGCTGTGGATTTAACCACTAGCACGTCAGTGTTACTAGCTGTACGTAACGGGCTACCAGGTATTGATCAAAAGGGAGTTCGATGAGCGAACTCATCCTGACACACTACTGAGCCTGTCGGTGACAATATCCGTACAGTCTGGTCCGTTCGTCTATGAGCATCGCATGTCGGGCCTAGGGGGTTGGTAAAAGTCAGACCCCCAAAAGCGATACAAGTCGTGTCGGAGTGTAGCCCAGAACACCCTGAGATACTACTGGAATACCTACCAGTAGATCTCCTGCCTTGGCCAAGGACTTCGTATAATGGCTCTCCTAGACACAGCGCGATCTCACCCCCAATACCGGGAGAGACGAAACCCCTGCCGATGCACTCACTGCCTCCATGTGGCTCGGGACTGTACCCAACTAAAACCTGTTTGCACGACGCCTTTGAGCCGTGGTAGGGTAGTAATCAAAGCACAGTGGGAACTCACACGAGACAAATGACGATCTCAGGTGGATGAACTAACCTGTACACATGTCACCAGGGAACTACTATTTGACGTCAGGTATAATATCAACTAGCATATTCCTGGCGAGTCCTGTCCGGTGTACTCATAACCCAATGAGCACCTGTATACATCTTAGGTGAACCAATTGACACCAATGGCTTGTGAGACCGGCCACCGCCCCTCGTCGGGGTCTCGACTATATACACTAGTTTACTAATGGAGTATCGATGTCCAGTCTCGAAACTCCCACGACTAGGGACCACTTTAAGGATGTGCTTATAGACCCCAGCTCCCACGTATTTGATCGCCATCATACTGCTGGCCGTCAAGAAAGAATTCTATGGGCTCTATCAACGTGCAATAGTGAGCTGTAATGTCACATAAAGCATGTACACAATGATAAAGATAAACCAGATAGCATACTATCATCTTGAGTAAGACCGTCCTTCCGGTATAAGTCCTCCCTCAATCATTGCAATCACGTGCCTGTGATCCAATAATTGACTCTGAGGGCACTATATCCAACAATCTCCCACTTGCACTCAAGGCTAATTATTGCGATGTCGCATACTCACAGCCCGTGTGATACCGAACACCCAACTCCTCTACTAATAGTCTCACAAAGCCCGTTTGCGAAAATATTGTGTTCGAGGAATAGCCTCAGTGAGTGGATCCACCCTGATGTTTCTTTCTATGTCTCTCTTTATCTCAAGTTCGCGGAGAAAGCCATCTCCCGAATACGAGCAATACCTGTCTTAGAATATGTCTGGATATCTGATGGGACCTAGTTCATAAATGAACTCCAAATCCAAATTTCTTAGACTGTATCGTCAACTGAACTTAATCAGTATCCTGCGCCATGCCTCCCTCAGTATCCGCTTGGACTACCTATCCAAACTACTGCCCCTCGTCAGAGGGAAAACTATAACTCTGACAGTCACTCTGTCATCCAGGTCACCTTGGAAGCCTGGAATGATAACTGTCTCCTAAAAGTGGCTGTTGTTATTATATTCCTAGAACATCTACTTATGTTCTAAAACTGCTTCCGAACGTTTCTCCAGGATAGGATTAATATCAACTTATTGCATCTAGTGCAAAAACATCTGGTGTGGTACTTGACATCTCATGATTGACTCAATTGCTTAAGCAAGTGATCTGCCAATCATGCACATCCCTCTCCCCTTTAGTCTATAAGACACCTTTAGAGAGGGTGACTCCATCACCTGTAGGTACACTACCGTGCCAGGAGTCGTCCATTCTAAAACATCTTTAGAATGCTGTCTAAGGACCCAGATTGGGAAACTACCCATATCTAGATCTAAAACCATAGATCTAGTAACCAGAATGTCAGCTATTATATCTATATCTTATGTGGAGAAACTGTAACATTTTAAAAATAATTAAATAAATAAAATCGTTTAAGTGAATTTTATAATTTTCGGTAAAGTAAAACGTAGTTTTCATAAAACTAAACCGTAATTAATTTTCACTATAAATTTAAAAATACCTATTTTAATTATGTTATTACTAGTAAATGTTGTTTATTTAGCCACTTATAAATTTTTAGTTTAATTAAATATTTTTCTTAAATTAATTATTTTAAATATTAACATAAGCTTTATTTTTACACTAAATTAGTGTAAATTACAAATTTGAATGGATTAAATTTGCAAAAATGAACCATTGCATCTTAGAATCAAGTGTGTTTCATGCAAAATTTATTTTCAAAATTTTACAATGGTTCTAGACCATTCTAGGTCAAATGGAGTGAAGAAAATAAAGAATTTTTAAATAAATTCATGAAAAGACTTAATTGTATGATATTTTTGTGAAACCTTCTACATTTTTCTTCGCCTTTTCTCACTCTCCTCTCTTTTCCTCACCTCATGGCCGGCCTCACCTCCATGGGCAGCCCAAAATTTCCCCCCCCCGTCATTTTTTCATTAAAAATCATCAAAATTCATCAAAAATTCAATAAAAAATCCACAAAATCCTAATAAATTCCTACCCTCTATTCTTTGCTCATCTTTACATGGATTTTGGAGATGGAAAGAATTCATTTTGGAGGCTTATTTTCATGTTTGGATTTCATGTTGTGGAGGTATAAATCTTCTTCTTTTGATTTATTATTATTAGATGTTTCATTTAAGCATAATTAGATTTAATAAATAATTTCTATCTACAAGTTTTAAAATTCAAGTTAGGGTTTATAAAATTAAGTTATGGTTTTTATTAATTAAGTAGGGTTATAATAACTAGTTTAAAATTTTTAGAAGTGGAAAATCTTGTATGGATGATATATTGTAAATTGTTTATCCAAAATTGTTTAAATTAATCCATTTTGCAAACTAGATTTCTATATATTGTATACATTGGTGAGGTAAAATTCCAATTAATGTTTGTAACACTAGATTGTAGTTTTAATGAGAATATTAACTTGTTGGTGGAATGAAAAACTTAAATTGGTTACTAGTTTCTATTGATAATTGAAAAATACTAATAAAAATGCGATTTTGCTAACTAGATTTTGGAAATTCTTAAATAAATGAAATTTAAAATATAATTTATGGTTTCATTATATCATTATCATCATGAATTGTAGTTTAATGCATTAATTCATGCAAAATCCTGTTTAGATGTGATATTGTGAAATTTTCCTTAAAAGTATCGAAATCGGGCAAGTTTGCAAACTAGAATTTTCAAACTAATATAAATTAGGGTGTTAAAAATATAGTGATGGTTTATATAGTCTAGTTATGCTAATTAATGAATTTTATGACCATTAGATTTTTTTAAACATCAAGTTTTGAAGTAAAACGGTTAATTGGTGTTTTCAGGTTTTACGGAATCGGACGATTTGATCGATTTTTAGTGTTTCGATGGATTAAATCATGTTTTATATTATAAGTAATGAGTTTTTAAACTATAAGTTGTTTGCTGATGTTTATCTCGATCAATCGGCGTTTGTACGCCGACATCGAGCGATATTTGGTTCTTGTGCATGAGCGGGACATAGGTTTTAACCGATGCGCGTTCCGTGCGTCTTTTTGACTTCTGTCCATGATTCAGTTTACGATACTATATATATGTTTGCGTATAGGTACCCCTCACATGGACTGCGGGCGATGAAGAAGAGGATGGCGACATCATATTCGGCAGACAAGGACCAGGTGTGTAGATGTATATCTACGGGGGAAAGTCGGGTGGATGGCGTTTAGCACCCCCGCAAACGTAGAATATGGATAGTAATTATTGTCATTAGGAAGCCAGACGTGACCTTAGATTCTTGATGAGTAGGACCCTAGTAATGATCCTAGGTTGGACTAGACTGATTTAGAAAGACCATACCAGAGGACGAATACCTTGGAAGAGATTTGTAGGTTTCAGGTAGATACACACACACGTACACACTGAGACTCGACGTGGTGTATACGTGTATGTATATATATATATCTATATATATATATATAGGACTAGGTGTAGGTATATATATATATATACACAATACGTATATGTGATACAAGGATATGATATGATACACGGGGATGATACAATATAACTGGGCCGATGCCGTGATTCTAGGCTATACAGTCGTGTTATGATGTTAGCGGATCATTAGAAAATGAGATAATGGATTTGTATACTTGAACAATAATAAAGGGTGGTGATGATATTGAAGTATATGGGAATCTAAAATAGAACCCGGTCCGTAACCTGTGCCTGAAATTCTGATATGATATCATATAGGTGTGACTTGATTACGACATCATATAGGTGTGACTTGATTTCGATATCATATATGTGTGACTTGATTACGATATCATATAGGTGTGACTTGATTACTTTATGATCTAAGTGTGACTTAATCACAATATGATACATATGACATGATATTTCTGAGGATAAATTAACGATGTATATTTATGCTGACAATGATATATGATTGATGTATGTGATTATAGTATAACATCTTGATCTTGACATGTGTTGATGATGATATTATACGAATGATGAGACACGTAGGTGATGCTTGACCCGTACCCCGACATTGGGATGCCGTACGATGGATTTTACCGTACGAGGCATAGATATGATGATTGATCCGCACTCTTGATTCGAGGAAGCCGTACTACGTACGTGACGCTATTGAGGCTGGATCGCCGACTATTAGAGATATGGATTCAGAGCTTAGGTAGACTCTTATTTATTATTGACTAGTTTCTTAGGTTTAGTTCCTTAGGAGTTTTGATGGATACTAGTTTAGTCTCGAGTCATATAGTTGTAGTTATACTTGTATATCACAGATGAGTGGTTATTACACATCCGTCTTTACATTCATACCGTAATCATAATGGTGCATGTTCATTCATATGTTTCTATAATCAGAATAAAACTTTGCCTGTTAGGACACCGGCACCATTACTGATGATGTGCATATTCCACGCACACTTATTTGCCGGCTCACACACATCATCATCGGTAATTGCTATGTCACGTATACTTTAGATCATATTATCTTTTATTGATATAATCAACTAACAGCTAGACTGATATAATATTGTGATTACTCTCTGGTGTTAGTATAGATATGGTATTTATTACTTAGACATTTCATGCATTCGCATTTTCATGTTACCATGCAGTATTATGGGGCATATGCCGACACTTATCATATACTTACTCATGATTTTTGGATTTTGGATTTCTTTGAGATTTCTGGATTTTTGGGGAAAACCGCAAGAATATATAAAAACTTCTCACTCTCTCCTCCTTTCTTTTTAAAACATAAGATGCGGTTTTCTCGTGATGTATGTGTCGTCCACCATGAAATTTCATGTTTTCTGTTGGATTTCGAGACCCGATTCGAGGAGTGGATGAACCGTCTTGGGTACATGGTGGGCCCGGTATGGTACCCCGGGGCAAGAAGATTGAGTTGTAGACGATGAGATTGGCAGGGGAAGACTACCTACCGGTGATGTCTGGCGCGGCGGATATCCGGAGGATACCGACCGTTGTCGTGAGATTTGATGATATGGGCCGATCCGGACTGACGGAGCCCGAGATATTGAGACTATGAGACATTGAGATTATGAGGTATTGAGACTTGAGATTTACATGTTTTGTGTCGATACTTGACACGGATTTCCATGGATTTCATCGTTGATATTTCAGATTTCTATATACATTTTACCATGATAAAAGTTAAAGATTTCTTATACAGATATATCTAGATTTCAGGATTGGTTATTTCACATTCATGGTGCATGCATACTCATTCACATGACATAGTTCTATATGAGGCACTGATACGAGCACGGAGCATTTGCACTTACACGTAGCTTATTATCCTGTCTTTACTTGATGACTAGTAGTATATTAGTATATTATTATGACCTAGGACAGCGTCGTGCATTCGATTTCTTTTCGCAAATATCTTCTACTCACGAGTTGGCAACTCACCCCCGTTGTGCCAAATTTTATTACAAGTTCGATGTACAGGTTTTCCTGGCAGCTTGCCGGCACATCTTTTCATTCAGGGTGATTTGCACGGTAGGTTGGTTCACTTGTATCTGGACCGCCATTGTACTTTTATTATTTCATTTGTATCTAGAGAACTCCATCAACCAAACTTATATTACTTGATAGTTTACTGGACCAGTTATTTGTTTCGACCTTAGAGTCGCGCTTGTATTATTATGATATCTGGTGGTTTTGTTTTCTTTTGAGTTTTGAGCCTCGCCCTTTGGCGTTGTATACTATTGTACATTTGTGTGGTTGTTTCCGCCTTTTGGCGTAGATCTAGCTCCCGTTTGGGGATGCTTTTTATTGTTTGTATGTATTATACTTGTTTGTACCCGTTTGGGGCCAGTTTTTACAAAGAAGACTCTGTCGAAATTTTTGAGAAAATTGGATGTTGCTTTTAAACTTGTTTTCTACATGTTTTCCTTTACTTCTTCTTCTTTTTATGATTTAGATTTCTGGGCTTCGGCTTACTTAGGTTACGTTGCGCCTCTAGACGCTTCGTATTCTAAGTGCCGGTCACTTTCCGTACTTTCGGGTCATGACAAAGTTGGTATCAGAGCGCTAGGTTTAACCTTGTATATGTCTAGGGTGACCCTTGGTTGATGGAGTAGGTGACTTAGGTAGAGTGATGTACCGTGGGTATGATCCGCGGCATACTTACGATACGCTACTCTTCTTAAGTAGCCTTAGGATGTACATTTGTTTGCACCGCATTTCATTCGTTCCTTTGATCTATCTTCGTCGATATCGGAGGGTGGTTTCTGTTACCACGGGCGCACGGGCAGAAGGAGCTGCGGCTCGAATGCGATAACCATTAGGGTATTGGTTATTCTTGAGGATTGAAGTATTGTTTAGCGTGCGGACGAAGGGTATTCACATGGTGTCCAGGCGAAGTTAATGGGTTCGAACGATTATCAGAAAAACTATTTTCCCAAGTTTAAGGTATTCGGAAGAACATGCAGGTATTTCGATGGACCCTCTAGAAGAATGAAACCCTAACTCGACATAATGACCACGAGAACGCCCTTGAACCTTAGGGTTTACGGCAGTTCCGCGGTGCAATTAGCGAGGCTTGGGTTTGCCCTTCTACGGCTGGACCATCGATGCTGGGGTATGTACCGGATATTTTTAAACTGTACTTGAGTGTTGAGCTCTCGGGGAATTATGGGATTTTGATGAATCGATCGAAAAGTTTAATGTAGTTCGGATATCAGGTGAAGGGATCGACTACATGGGAGACTCTAGATATGAGTATTGCCGTTGGTAGCGCAGTCAACACACCTATGAAGAGACAAGTTCGAAGCAGTCGACACCAGAGGAAAGGGGGAAAGAGGCGCACATTGACGATAGTGTTTACGATTGTGATTTGGTAATTTGAATTTCATATTTCCGTTGATTGGATTTTTTTTTTGGTATTTTGAGGATTGTGTTCTACGATTTGTATTTCTTATGTGTGCATTCATTACATTCTATTCATGCTTCATATATTAGTTGTATTGATATTGTTTTGTACATACCCAGTACACTCGATTTGGTTTTATACATTTTGAGATTTTGATTTGATTTCGTGCATATGGGTTACACATGATTTTGACATATGCTTCGACCTAGTTTTCATGCATTTTCGTACTGTGATTTCGATTTTGATATTCGGTGTATGTTTTCGTGCACTATGTACACCTGATTGAGATTCTTGCGCACATTCGGTGCACCTGATACGATTTGTGCACACCAGATGCACTAAATCGTGGTTTTGTGCAGATTAGATGCACCTGATATTAGAGTTGTGCACGCCCGTTGCACTTGACAGATGTTTTGGGGCACACCTGTTGCACTCAGTTTTGTTTTTGTGTGAATTCGTGGCATCTGTATTTGGTTTCGATTTCAGTGCGCACCGGACGCACATGATATTTTTATGATGTGATTGGGATTGATTTCAGTTTGATCAGTATGTTTTTATAATCATTACTATTGATTTGGTAACCAGGAGGGACGTGTATGTTAAATAAAAGATATATATATATATATATATAGCTATTTTCTTAAAAAATAAACGTCCGCTACTTATGCCGTGGCACGTGCATCACACGGCGATTTTCAAAAGGGGTTCTTGCATGCTTCTTTATCCAGATGTTTGGACGATTTTACTATGATGCGCACAATATATAAGTTGTACTTTTGATGTATATTATGTTGGTTTTCGTATTAGGCTTTGGTATTTTATTTTCACCATAACTCCGATGATTGTGTTATGCTTGACGGAGTTGATTTTAGTTATGTATTGATAATTTCGGAGCCCCGACGATTTGAGTGTTTTGGCTGAATGTTTTAGTAATTGGGGGGAGTTTTAATTTAAATTCGGGGACCGAATTTCTTAAAGGGGGGAAGATTGTAACATTTTAAAAATAATTAAATAATTAATTAAATAAATAAAATCGTTTAAGTGAATTTTATAATTTTCGGTAAATTAAAACGTAGTTTTCATAAAACTAAACCGTAATTATTTTTCACTATAAATTTAAAAATACCTATTTCATTTATGTTATTACTAGTAAATGTTGTTTATTTATCCACTTATAAATTTTTAGTTTAATTAAATATTTTTCTTAAATTAATTATTTTAAATATTAACATAAGCTTTATTTTTACACTAAATTAGTGTAAATTACAAATTTGAATGGGTTAAATTTGCAAAAATGAACCATTACATCTTAGAATCAAGTGTGTTTCATGCAAAATTTATTTTCAAAATTTTACAATGGTTCTAGACCATTCTAGGTCAAATGGAGTGAAGAAAATAAAGAATTTTTAAATAAATTCATGAAAAGACTTAATTGTATGATATTTTTGTGAAACCTTCTACATTTTTCTTCGCCTTTTCTCACTCTCCTCTCTTTTCCTCACCTCATGGCCGGCCTCACCTCCATGGGCAGCCCCAAAATTTTCCCCCCATCATTTTTGCATTAAAAATCATCAAAATTTATAAAAAATTCAATAAAAAATCCACAAAATCCTAATAAATTCCTACCCTCTATTCTTTGCTCATCTTTACATGGATTTTGGAGATGGAAAGCATTCATTTTGGAGGCTTATTTTCATGTTTGGATTTCATGTTGTGTAGGTATAAATCTTCTTCTTTTGATTTATTGTTATTAGATGTTTCATTTAAGCATAATTAGATTTAATAAATAATTTCTATCTACAAGTTTTAAAATTGAAGTTAGGGTTTATAAAATTAAGTTATGGTTTTTATTAATTAAGTAGGGTTATAACAACTAGTTTAACAATTTTAGAAGTGGAAAATCTTGTATGGATGATATATTGTAAATTGTTTATCCAAAATTATTTAAATTAATCCATTTTGCAAACTAGATTTCTATATATTGTATATATTGGTGAGATAAAATTCCAATTAATGTTTATAACACTAGATTTTGGTTTTAATGAGGATATTAACTTGTTGGTGGAATGAAAAACTTAAATTGGTTACTAGTTTCTATTGATAATTGAAAAATACTAATAAAAATGCGATTTTGCTAACTAGATTTTGGAAATTCTTAAATAAATGAAATTTAAAATATAATTTAAGGTTTCATCATATCATTATCATCATGAATTGTAGTTTAATGCATTAATTCATGCCAAATCCAGTTTAGATGTGATATTGTGAAATTTTCCTTAAAAGTATCGAAATCGGACAAGTTTGCAAACTAGAATTTTCAAACTAATATAAATTAGGGTGTTAAAAATATAGGGATGGTTTATATAGTCTAGTTATGCTAATTAATGAATTTTATGACCATTAGTTTTTTTTAAACATCATGTTTTGAAGTAAAACGGTAAATTGGTGTTTTCAGGTATTACGGAATCGGACGATTTGATCGATTTTTAGGGTTTCGATGGATTAAATCATGTTTTATATTATAAGTAATGAGTTTTTAAACTACAAGTTGTTTGCTGATGTTTATCTCGATCAATTGGCGTTTGTACGCCGACATCGAGCGATATTTGGTTCTTTTGCATGAGCGGGACATAGGTTTTAACCGATGCGCGTTCCGTGCGTCGTTTTGACTTTTGTCCGTGATTCAGTTTACGATACTATATATATGTTTGCGTATAGGTACCCCTCACGTGGACTATGGGCGATGAAGAAGAGGATGGCGACATCATTTTCGGCAGACAAGGACCAGGTGAGTAGATGCATATCTACGGGGGGAAGTCGGGTGGATGGCGTTTAGCACCCCCGCAAACGTAGAATAGGGATAGTACTTATTGTCATTAGGAAGCCAGACATGACCTTAAATTCTTGATGAGTAGGACCCTAGGTTGGACTTGACTGATTTAGAAAGACCATACCAGAGGACGAATACCTTGGATGAGATTCGTAGGTTTCAGGCAGATACACACACACGCACACACTGAGACTCGACGTGGTGTATACGTGTATGTATATATATATATATATATAGGACTAGGTGTAGGTATATATATATATATATATACACACACACACACACAATATGTATATGTGATACAAGGATGTGATATGATACACGGGGATGAAACAATATAACAGGGCTGATGCCGTGATTCTAGGCTATACAGTCGTGTTATGATGTTAGCGGATCATTAGAAAATGAGATAATGGATTTGTATACTTGAACAATAATAAAGGGTGGTGATGATATTGAAGTATATGGGACTCTAAAATAGAACCCGGTCCGTAACCTGTGCCTGAAATTCTGATATGGTATCATATAGGTGTGACTTGATTACGACATCATATAGGTGTGACTTGATTTCGATATCATATATGTGTGACTTGATTACGATATCATATAGGTGTGACTTGATTACGATATGATCTAAGTGTGACTTAATCACAATATGATACATATGACATGATATTTCTGAGGATAAATTAACGATGTATATTTATGCTGACAATGATATATGATTGATGTATGCGATTATAGTATAGCATCTTGATCTTGACATGTGTTGATGATGATATTATACGAATGATGAGACACGTAGGTGATGCTTGACCCGTACCCCGACATTGGAATGCCGTACGATGGATTTTACCGTACGAGGCATATATATGATGATTGATCCGCACTTTTGATTCGAGGAATCCGTACTACGTACGTGAAGCTATTGAGGCTGGATCGCCGACTATTAGAGATATGGATTCAGACCTTAGGTGGACTCTTATTTATTATTGACTAGTTTCTTAGGTTTAGTTCCTTAGGAGTTTTGATGGATACTAGTTTAGTCTCGAGTCATATAGTTGTAGTTATACTTGTATATCACAGATGAGTGGTTATTACACATCCGTCTTTACATTCATACCGTAATCATAATGGTGCATGTTCATTCATATGTTTCTATAATCAGAATAAAACTTTGCCTGTTAGGACACCAGCACCATTACCGATGATGCGCATATTCCACGCACACTTAGTTGACGGCTCACATACATCATCATCGGTAATTACTATGTCACGTACACTTTAGATCATATTATCTTTTATTGATATAATCAGCTAACAGCTAGATCGATATAATATTGTGATTACTCTCTGGTGTGTTAGTATAGATATGGTATTTATTACTTAGACATTTCATGCATTCGCATTTTCATGTTATCATGCAGTATTATGGGGCATATGCCGACACTTATCATATACTTACTCATGAATTTGGGATTTTGGATTTCTATTAGATTTCTGGATTTTTGGGGAAAACCGCAAGAATATATAAAAACTTCTCTCTCTCTCCTCCTCTGTTTTTAAAATATGAGATGCGGTTTTCTCGTGATGTATGTGTCGTCCACCATGAGATTTCATGTTTTCTGTTGGATTTCGAGACCTAATTCGAGGAGTGGATGAACCGTCTCGGGTACATGGTGGGCCCGGTATGGTACCCCGGGGCAAGAAGATCGAGTTGTAGACGATGAGCCTGGCAGGGGAGGACTACCTACCGGTGGTGTCTGGTGCGGCGGATATCCGGAGGATACCGACCGTTGTCATGAGATTTGATGATATGGGCCGAGCCGGACTGACGGAGCCCGAGATATTGAGACTATGAGACATTGAGATTATGAGGTATTGAGACTTAAGATTTACATGTTTTGTGTCGATGCTTGACACGGATTTCCATGGATTTCATCGTTGATATTTCAGATTTCTATACACATTTTACCATGATAAAAGTTACAGATTTCTTATACAGATATATCTAGATTTTAGAATTGGTTATTTCACATTGATGGTGCATGCATACTCATTCACATGACATAGTTCTATATGAGGCACTGATACGAGCACGGAGCATTTGCACTTACACGTAGCTTATTATCCTGTCTTTACTTGATGACTAGTAGTATATTAGTATATTATTATGACCTAGGACAGCGTCGTGCATTTGATTTCTTTTCGCAGATATCTTCTACTCACGAGTTGGCAACTCACCCCCGTTGTGCCAAATTTTATTACAGGTTCGATGTACAGGTTTTCCTGGCAGCTTGCTGGCACATCTTTTCATTCAGGGTGATTTGCACGGTAGGTTGGTTCACTTGTAAGTGGACCGCCATTGTACTTTTATTATTTCATTTGTATCTAGAAAACTCCATCAACCAAACTTGTATTATTTGATAGTTTACAGGACCTGTTATTTATTTCGACCTTAGAGTCGCGCTTGTATTATTATGATATCTGGTGGTTTTGTTTTCTTTTGAGTTTTGAGACTCGCCCTTTGGCGTTGTATACTATTGTGCATTTGTGTGGTTGTTTCCGCCTTTTGGCGTAAAGCTAGCTCCCATTTGGGGATGCTTTTTATTGTTTGTATGTATTATACTTGTTTGTACCCGTTTGGGGCCAGTTTTTACAAAGGAGACTCTGCCGAAATTTTTGAGAAAATTGGATGTTTCTTTTAAACTCGTTTTCTACATGTTTTCCTTTACTTCTTCTTCTTTTTATGGTTTAGATTTCTGGGCTTCGGCTTACTTAGGTTACGTTGTGCCTCTAGACGCTTCGTAATCTAAGTGTCGGTCACTTTCCGTACTTTCGGGTCGTGACAAACCACTGTGTGACAACCAAAGTATAACCGATCGTAGTATATGAATATCACTTCCTACTCTATGTATGTCATCCAAATACCAGGACATCACACCCTACTACTTTCTTAACAGATCCATCCTCTATTCTGATGAAGTCAAACTTATGACTGTCACATCAGAAATAGATGACCTATCTCTGCTATATCTGCTTTAGTCCATAAATAGACAAAAGCTATTTGTCCACTATGCTTCCGCTGCTTCCACTGTCTATGACAACCCTCTGGCAGAGTCATATACACGTACACTTCTAAAGCTAGTTTAGAACAATTCTATATATATCCTCCAGCCGGGTCTCATAGTCTTGAACAACAGCAATGGCAAGTCTGGGTAAACAAGAACCCCCCTGTAACCGTCCTTGAGGCTACCGGAGTACCTCTCGGGTGCCTGAGGTTACCCACCATATCTGCGGAGTGGCCAATGGAATGTCAATCCAGATTGAATCTTAATTCCTATTAAATTTTCAGTAATCGTTTGCGGTTCTGGAATCACTTCCAGTTCCACGATACTCCCATTACTGTTTTCTGAAAAAAAAATCCATTTTACTAAAACTGTGGCGAGTCAAGAACAATATCACTATTGATCTTCTAGATGGTAGAAAATTAACCCTCGTCATAGCCCGGGTCAACCCACAAACAGCCATTACAGAAACGTGTCTTGAGTTATCCAGAGTCTGGTTTTAAGCATAAGCCGGACAACTCCCCGTACCTTAAAATTGTTAAGATATGAACTATTCTATGTCCAATATAGAAACAGAGGCACTGATTTAATTAGAACCAGATTCAAATCATGCAGCTGTCTCCAGTGCATGTCAACTAAATGGAGAGAGGCCAATCAGCATTACTCAACTTAGGAGTGCTTCCAATTATGAGTAACCTGAAAAAGAAGCAAGTTCTCTTAATCATTACTATTAACTGAATACCATATACAAGTATCTACATCTTCGATCGCCTTGAAGAATCCTGATACTTGCAACGCCTGGTTCTCTACTTTATTCTTATACCTATAACTTCTCAAAACTTGGACCTTGCATTTGTACGAAACACATGTCTAAGAACTAGAGAAGTCATAAGTAAACAGAATATAGTAGGAGTACCAACCCCTCTGTCCTCATGGATACTGGACAACATACAATACTCTGTATAATTCCCCTGAGTCTAAAAACTCATTCCCTGTGTGTCGTAGGTTGAAAACTGTACTTATGGTTAAGAAGAATTACACCGCTGTTCAATGCTCCTTACCTAACCATCCTCTGATATAGGTAAATGTCATGGACATAATTTCAAAAAATTATATCTCACTTTATAAAAATAAACGTATAGATATATCAATTTGAAATTGGTGCATAACAACGGATATTCAAAACCAAATATTTGCCGTCCAGCAAACAACCCAGGCGATTTCCACAAATATCACTAATTACAACGAATCCCGATATAATGAGGATGATCACCCAATTCCCAATAACTTACTCCCACTCATCATCTGTAAAACCATACAGATGTGAGAATCAAACCTGGTAAATACATACCCTGGAGCAAGGACTAATCGGGAAATTAGATTTCTTTTAACACTAAACAGTGAAACTGAAACATATAAATGTTTCGAAGGGGTATCCGGGTATTCTTAGTAATACCTCTTCCATTATCAGATTCACAACTGTAACCGTATATTTCTTTGCCATCTCTCAAAATCCCTTTATATGACTTTAGTCATTACCTTCTGTACACTACCTTTAGGCCAAATGGTTTTCTTCCTTCCGTACCGTTCGGCACCAGCCTATGGTTTGGAAGAAGACTATCCAATAAGCATAATGGGTGTACTCCCTTTTATCCTAGGAGCACTCGCAACGCGAGAGAAGGTAAAGATAAAAGACAACTGAATAAACCTTATTCCTATTTCTCCTGAACCAGAATCAATCCCCGAACTGGAACAAGTCCCTTCGAGTTCGTATATAACCATACGATGGAATATCCAATAACTGTGGATCTTCGTAGTGATACGAGGTGTTCTGGAGAAATACCAAGGTGAAGTAGGAGTGGCGATGAAATACTTGGTTTGGTCGTAAATAGCAGTCACAATTTACTTTGACCTCTTACTCATCCCTTTATTTGTCTTTACTTAATACCTTCTGTACACCATTTAGGCTAAATGGTTTTCTTCATTCCCCACCGATCGGCACCTGCCTATGGTTTGGAAGAAGACTGTCCAATTAGCGTAATAGGTGTACCGTCCTAATCCAAGGAGCACTCGCAACCTGAGAGAAGGTAAAAGGAGAAGACAACTGAATAGTCCTATTCATTTTCTCCAGAACCGGAAACCATCCTCGAATCTGGAACATGTTCCTTCGAGTTCGTATATAACCATACGATGGTTTTATCCTATGGAAGTGGATGTTCGTAGTAATACGGGGTGTTCTGGAGAAAAGGGTAAAAGTAGGAGTGGCAATGAGGTATGCAACTCTGACAATCCAAAAGCCAGTGTTTTAAGAATGTTCGGTTAATCTTGGTCACTGAGTCATAGTCTAAGGTCAGGCCATGGTCGCTTCCCAAGAGAGAGAGAAAAGAAACACTCTACGTGCACTCTAACCTCGATCAGAATGGTTATCAATTTATCTAATCAGGAAACCTCCCACTGTAACCTCAAATTCTCCTCCAAACCTGAAAGAAGAATTAGTCGGGATCACCCGAGGAGTAAACTAACTCATCAGTGGGAATCGGGATCCAACTATCATCGCATGATAATGTGATGTAATCCACTCACGTTATCACACTCAAGAAGGTATGCGCATGCCTGGCAAGTTTCAGTTTCTTTAGAAACTCCCGATGTGATTTTTACCCCATGCTCTTATGACCTTGACTTTGGCCAACAAATCATAAGTCACATGTCAAGTTCTACCCGTCATTATCCAGGTTAATTTGAACCCACCCGTAACTACCCTTGACTTTGGCCAACAAAGCAGTACGACTATCCCAAACCAACGTATCTATCTATGCAACAGAAAGGTAACAAATCTACCCGTCATTATCCAGGTTAATTTGAACCCACCCGTACCTACCCTTAACTTTGGCCAAAAAGCAGTACGACTGTCAACCAACGCATCTATCTATGCAACAGAAAGGTAACAAATAGCTACCATACACTATGCCTTGACTTTGGCCAACAAACATAGCATGAATACTAACTGATTTGATCATTACCTACTGCCGGTGTATTGACGAGTCTTTAGAGTTCTACACAGAGGTTTCCTGGCTCAAACGATAAGAAGTAGGGCACATATGTGATATGTGCGGGACCAAGATCAATACGTGTATATGATACCATATTCTAATCTCGCGATATAGGTTATATATGATATAACCGGATTATTGAATCAAGTGTTGATCCAATGATTTAATATTAGTCAGTTATATATGATATAGCCGGATTATTAAATCAAGTGTTGATTTAATAATTTAATATATATATATATAATTATATATATTTGATATATTAACTAATATATGCTCATTTAAGAATTTCTTTTCTACAAATACATTTAACATATATATGTGATATATATAAATGTATTTATTTTCTTTTGTCATGCTAGATTATACATTGGACTTGGGTGTATGAGACTCATACCATACTAAAGATAATTAAGGGATTTATTTATTTAGGGAAAACCAAAATTATGGGGATATTAGCATGGCTAAGGATGCTTGTAGAAGCATGTAGAAGCCTTGACCTAACTCAACTAATTTTGTTTTACTCTTGATATTTATTAACCTAACCTTTATCATTAGCCATGGTTAAGTCTCTACAAAAGAGATATGAGATATTTCTTCACACATGGTTCATTGGTAGTGTTAGTTATATGTATGCCCTAGAGGCCATTACTGTACATTGGATGTATATTGTAGTGGATACTGGGACATATATAGGCTGGACTTTCTTGCTCGACATGATAGTACGCTATCTGGTTGCTCTTTATCTCAACATGTATACACTCTGTCTCTCTGATTACATGTTGATAAAGCCCTTAGGATGTGTACTCGACTTCCAGGACTATGATGCAGATCATACTAGTGGGGCCTGGATAGTCCATGAGTACATCCTTCAATATTCCTAGTCGTGGGAATATCGAGACGGGGCATCGATATTCCAGAGTAGACTAGCGTATATCTTCTCGACCCATGTGATGGGCGATGGATGATCCCATATCCATTGGTGTTTGACATCAGAGATGGTATGCGGGTGCTCAGTGTAGACTGGGTACACTGAACGGACTCGCCGAGAACTCCCAGATGGTATCATACCTCACGTCAGATGGCAGTTCTCTGGTGATACTGGTACAGCTTAGTCTGTTGACCCGAGATCGTCATAGAGTCTTGTGTGTCTCCCACTGTGCTTTGATTTCCACCCTACCACGGCTCTACTGAGTCGTGCAAACAGGTGGTTTTTGGGTACAGTCCCGATTCACATGGAGGCAATGAGCGATAGGAAGGGATTCGTCTCTCCCGGTATTGGGGGTTGATGTTGCGCTATGCTCGACTGGCCATAACAGGAAATCCCTGGTCAGGGTTGCCGTGATATACTGGTAAGAGTTATCAGTAGTTTCACGATTGTTATGGACCTCACGTCGGCATGACTTATCGAGCTATTAGGGTCTGACGTTTACCACCCCTAGGTGAGATATGCGACATATCAGACGAACTGACCGGAATGTACGGTAAGTGTTACTGGTTGGATTCACAGGAGTGTGAACGGGCTTGCTCGTCGATCTTCTGATCGCTCAATACCCGGGTCGCCGTTTCGTTTAGCAGACCGCTTGCGGCTTGTGGGTGCTTGATATGATCATTATCTGCTGCCGGCGTATTGACGAGTCTTTAGAGTCCTACACAGAGGTTTCCTGGCTCAAGCGAAACGAAATAGGAGCGCATATGAGATATGTGCGGGACCGAGAATAATGCTTGTATGTGATACCGTATTCTATTTTCGCGATAAATGTATCGATTGGTTGTATGTGATATAACCTAGTTATCGAATCGAGGATTGATTCGATAAGCCGATACATTGGATACTAGTCGGTTATATGCGATATGACCGGATCATTGAATCAAGTGTTGATTTAATGATTTAATGTATAATTATATATTTGATATATTACTTTGCATTAACTAGTATTGGTTCACTTTAAAAGGATTTTCTCACTTGATGTGCACATTGTATATGTGATATATTTTTGTGTGTGCACTTGATTGTATCATGTTTGATGATACATGCTATCTTGGGTTTGTGTAAAGACTTAAACCATGATTAGTGAATGGTTAGGGTTTCATTTCATTTAATTCTTTATATATTTGTTTTGGTTAAATGAGAAAAGAAAAGATAAATGGTTTCTTTCATACTAGAAGGTTCTTGTTGTTTCATGCAATTTTTGATTAAAGTAACCATTTTGTCTTTATCTCCAAAACCTAACCATTCTACTAAACCCTAGTTAGTTATCTACACTAAACCATGGTTAGTATATGATAAGTATTCATATTATTTTCTTTTTGAAAATAACTTATCATATATTCTTTCTTCTTCTTCTTCATCTTCAACAATGAAGAAAGCTTGCCTCCATCAATGGCAACTTGTGAAAATGAGTGAGAAATCCAATTCTAAAGTTAACCCACTTTCTATTTCTTCATCCTCTACCTCTTGCCAAGTAGTAAAGGGTGTTTTCTTCACCAGTTTCATGACTTGGTGAAGTGGGAGCTTGATCTTGTGATGCCTCGACGTAGATCATCTTCGGCATCGAAGTCGACGACCTAGCCCGTCCATTTCTCCGATGAAGTCGATGCTAGAGTCATGGATTCGATTTGGACAGCGAGGGGACTTCATCACGGAGCCATGGAGATGGAGGACCGGATCTACAAAGGTTGTGTAAGTGCACGGCGGCGCCCCGGCCGTCAACCCGACGCCGGAATGCGGAAGCGGTGAATAACTTTAAATTTTGCGGACTTTGCAAACCGGCACCACCGCGCACTTTAACCGGATCGAACCATTAACTAGTCTAAGCTATCTACAAGAATGGGGATAGAGATATACCGACGATCCAAGTCCTCCGGTCTTCATCTCCACTCCGATCTCCTCGCGGGATCTCCGTCCGTCTCCTCCTCGTCGGAAAGGGCACCACAACGCCTGTAGCTTTTACGGGCTCCCACCTCAATACCGAGGCAACTCGGGCGCGAAGCTGGCGAATCGACGCGTCCAAGATTTGCTGTAGAATGTGTAGTGTAGAATCATAGTCTCTTTTGGGGTGGTGAAGTTGCCATGGAGGGAGAAGGAAAACATGAACTTTGGAGAGGGTTTTGGTGGTATGAGAAAAATGAGATGATTGATAAATTTCCAACACCAAAACAAATGAACCATCCTCTTCATCTCATCAAAGAGGCCGGCCAAAATATCAAGTAGGAAATTGGTGGGAGGAAAAAACAAGGGAGGTGAGTGTAGGATCAAAAAATGGTGACCACATCCAAGGTCAAAGAAACATACACCATACTTCATTTCAAATCACACCATACTTACACTTTATCACAATAAATGCAAAAGCATGGTGAAAAGATAATGATAGCTATCATAATCAATAGTTTTGCAAGAAACCTCCTCCATAAAGATTATTTGCACAATTGCAAATAACCCCCTCCATCGGAAAAGTCCTGCCGGGAAAAAGCAAAGGAAAACCGGCCGGAACGGAATGCAAACTGGCAACTCCAGAAAACAGGTCCCGTAATAAATTACAGGAAAACCCCGATACTGTGCATACACACCCGCATCTGTATTCCGTCCGGATACAAATGCAAAGAGACAAAATCTACACTGTACTAAACTAGGACCGGCTTAAACCAAAGCCGGCTAGTAATATCCGTTCGATCCTGATCCGTGCAATACCGCACGTATCTGATCGAACCCTGCCATATCTCCATACGGCCTCTACAGCGTTTCGCCCGAAAGCTGAGTAACTGAAAGTGTGGTGGACTCTAAAGACTCGTCAATACTATGGCTGTGGATTTAACCACTAGCACGTCAGAGGTATAAGCCAATACGTAACGGGCCACCAGCTATTGACTAAAAGGGACGTCGATGAGCAAACTCATCCTGACACCCTACTGAGCCTGTCAGTGACAATATCCGTGCAGTCCGGTCCGTTCGTCTATGAGCATCGCATGGCGGGCCTAGGGGGTTGGTAAAAGTCAGACCCCCAAAAGCGGTACAAGTCGTGTCGGAGTGTAGCCCAGAACACCCTGAGATACTACTGGAATACCTACCAGTAAATCTCCTTGCCTTGGCCAAGGACTTTGTGTAATGGCTCTCCTAGACACAGCACGACCTCACCCCCAATACCGGGAGAGACGAACCCCTGAAGATACGCTCACTGCCTCCATGTGGCTCGGGACTGTACCCAACTAAAACCTGTTTGCACGACTCCTTTGAGCCGTGGTAGGGTAGTAATCAAAGTACAGTGGGAACTCACACGAGACAAATGACGATCCCCAGGTCGATGAACTAACCTGCACACATGTCACCAGGGAACTGCCATCTGACGTCTGGTATATGACCAACTAGCATGTTCCCGGCGAGTCCTGTCCGGTGTACTCATAACCCAATGAGCACCTGTATACATCTTAGGTGAACCAACTGACACCAGTGGCTTGTGAGACCGGCCACCGCCCCTCGTCGGGGTCTCGACTGTATACACTAGTCTACTAATGGAGTATCGATGCCCGGTCTCGAAACTCCCACGACTAGGGACCTTTTAAGGATATGCTTGTAGACCCCCAGCTCTCACTTATATGATCGCCCTCATACTGCTGGTGGTCAAGCAAGAATCCTAGGGGCTCTATCAACGTGTAATAGCGACATGTCAGGTCACCTAAAGCAGTACACGATGATAAAGGTAAACCAGATAGCATACTATCATCTCGAGTAAGACTGTCCTACCGGGATAGGTCCTCCCTCAATCATTACAATCACGTACCTGTGACCTAATAATTGACTCTGAGGGCACTATCTCCAACAATCTCCCACTTGCACTCAAGGCTAATTATTGCGATGTCGCATACTCACAGCCCGTGTGATACCGAACATCCAACTCCTCTACTAGTCAGTCTCACAAAGCTCGTTTGCGGAACTATTGCGTTCGAGGAATAGCCTCAGTGAGTGGATCCGCTTTGTTGTTTCTTTCTATGTCTCTCTATATCTCAAGTTCGCGGAGAAACCCATCTCCCGAAATGAGCAATACCTGTCTTAGAATGTGTCTGGATGTCTGATGGGACATAGCTCATAAATGAACTCCAAATCCAAACTTCTTAGACTGTATCGTCAACTGAAATTAATCAGTATCCTGCGCGCCATGCCTCCCTTAGTATTGCCTTGGATCACCTGTCCAAAATACTGCCCCTCGTCAGAGGGAAAACTATAACTCTGACAACCTCCTTGTCGTCCATGTCACCTTGGAAGCCTGGAATGATAACCGTCTCCTGAATGAGGCTGTCGTTATCATATCCCTAGAACATCCACTTATGTTCTAAAACTGCTTCCGACTGTTTCTCCAGGATTGGATTAATGTCAACTTATTGCATCTAGTGCAAGAACAACATCTGGTGTGGTACTTGACATCTCATGATTGACTCAATTGCCTAAGCAAGTGATCTGCCAATCATGCACGTCCCTCTCCCCTTTAGTCTGTAAGACACCTTTAGAGAGGGTGACTCCATTACCTGCAGGTACACTACCGTGCCAGGAGTCGTCCATCCTAAATACTCTTAGAATGCTGTCAAGTACCCTGATTGGGAAACCACCCAAATCTAGATCTAAAACCATAGATCTAGTAACCAGTATGTCTGATATAAAATCCATGTCCTTTGTGGAGAAACCACTGTGTGACGACCAAAATATAACCGATTGTAGTATAGGAGTTTCCTTTCCTACTTTGTGTATGTCATCCAAATACCATGACATTACACCCTACTACCTTCTCAACAGATCCATCCCCTATTCTGATGAAGTCAAACCTATGACTGTCACGTCAGAAATAGATGATCTATGTCCGCTACATCTGCTTTAGTCTATAAATAGACATAAGCTACTTGTCCACCAATGCTTCCGCTGCTCCAACTGACTACGACAACCCTCTGGCAGAGTCATATAGACGTACACTTCTAAAACTAGTTTAGAACGACGCTATACTCATCCTCCCGCCTGGTCTCGCAGCCTGGAACAACAGCAATGGTAATTGTGGGTAAACAAGAACTTCCCTGTCACCGTCCTTGAGGCTACCGTAGTACCTCTCGGGTGCCTGAAGTTACCCACTTTATCTGCGGAGTGGCCAATGAAATATCAAATCAGATTGAATCTTTAGGTTCCTTATCAAATCTTCAGTAATCGTTTGCGGTTCTGGAATCACTTCCAGTTCTACCATACTCCCACTACTGTTTTCTGAAAAATCCATTTTTAATAAAACTGTGGCGAGTCTAGAACAATATTGCTATTGTTCATCCAGATGGTAGAAAATCAACCCGCGTCATAGCCTGGGTCAACCCACAAACAGCCATTACAGAAACGTGCCTTGAGTTGTCCAGTGTCTGGTTTTAATCATAAACCGGACAACTCCCCGTACCTTAACACCGTTAAGATATGAACTGTTCTATATCCAATATAGAACCAGAGGCACTGATTTAATTGAACCAGATTCAAATCATGCAGCTGTCTCCAGTGCATGTCAACTAAATGGAAGGAGGCCGATCAGCGTTACTCAACTTAGGAATACTTCCAATTATGAGTAACCTGAAAGAGAAGCAAGATCTCTTTATCATTACTATCAACTGAATACCATACACAAGTATCTACATCTTCGATCTCTTTGAAGAATCCCGATACTTGCTATACCTGGTTCTCTACTCTATTCAAATACCAATAACTTCTCCAAATTCGGACCCTGTGTTTCCACGAAACACCTGTCTAAAAACTAGAGAAGTCATAAGTAAACAGAATATAGTATGAGGACCAACCCCTCTGTCCTTATGGACACTGGACAACATACAATACTCTGTATAAGTCCGCTGAGTCTAACAACTCTTTCACTGTGTGTCGTAGGTTGAAAACTGTACTTATGGTTAGGAAGAATTACACCGCTGTTTAATGCTCCTTACCTAACCATCCACTGATATAGGTAAATGTCGTAGACATAATTTCAGAAAGGTATATCTCACTCTATGAAAATAGACGTACAGATATATCAATTTGAAATTGGTGCATAACAGCGGATATTCAAAACCAGATATTTGTCGACCGGCAAACAGCCCAGGTGATTTCCTCAAATATCACCGATTACAACGAATCCTGATATAATGAGGATAATCACCCAATTCCCAATAACTTACTCCCACTCATCATCTGTAAAACCATACAGATGTGAGAATCGTACCTGGTAAATACATACCCTGGAGTAAGTATCTAATCGGGAAATCAGTTTTCTTTTAACAGTACACAGTGAAACTGAAACATTGAAATGTTCCGATGGGGTATTTTGGTATTCCTACTAATGCCTCTTCCAGTATCCAAATTCACAACTACAACCGTATAATTCTTTGCCACCTCTCCAAATCCCTTCATATGTCTTTAGTCTTTACCTTCTGCACACCCCTTTAGGCCAAATGGTTTTCTTCCTTCCCTACCGTTCGGCACCAGCCTATGGTTTGGAAGAAGACTATCCAATAAGCATAAAGGGTGTACTGTCCTAATCCTAGGAGCACTCGCAACGCGAGAGAAGGTGAAGATAAAAGACACCTGAATGTACTTTATTCCTATTTCTCCTGAACCAGGATCCATCCCCGAACTGGAACAAGTTCCTTTCGAGTTCGTATATAACCATACGATGGAATATCCAATAAACTGTGGATCTTCGTAGTGATACGGAGTGTCCTGGAGAAATACAAAGGTGATGTGGGAGTGGTAACGAAATATTTGGTTTGGTCGTGAATATTTGTTGCAATTTACTTTGCCCTCTTACTAATCCCTTGCTTTGTCTGAACTTAATACCTTCTGCACACCATCGTTATGCTAATTGGTTTTCTTCATTCCCTACCGGTCGGCACCAGCCTAAGGTTTGGAAGAAGACAATCCAATTTGCGTAATAGGTGTACTACCCCTAAACCAAGGAGTACTCGTAACCTGAGAGAGGGTAAAAGGAAAAGACAACTGAATAATCCTATCCGTTTTCTCCAGAACCGGAAACCATCCTCGAATTCCTTCGAGTTCGTATCTAACCATACGATGGTTTTGTCCAATGGAAGTGGACGTTCGTAGTAATACGGGATGTCCTGGAGAAAAGGGTAAAAGTAGGAGTGGCAATGAGGTCTGCAACTCTGACAATCCAAAAGCCAGTGTTAAGAAAGTTCGGTCAACTTGGTCACTGAGTCAAAGTCATAGGGTCGGGTCAATGGTCGCTACCAAAGAGAGAGAGAAAAGAAACACTCAGCGTGCACTCTAACCTAGATCAGAATGGTTACCAATTTATCTAATCTGGAATCCTCCCACTGTACCTCAAATTCTCCTCCAAACCTGAAAGAAGAAT
The DNA here is from genome assembly GCA_030015575.1 of Agapanthus africanus. Lineage (NCBI taxonomy): Eukaryota > Viridiplantae > Streptophyta > Magnoliopsida > Asparagales > Amaryllidaceae > Agapanthus > Agapanthus africanus. The sequence continues at coordinate 465,467,524 of CM057348.1, forward strand.
TAGTCGGGGTTACCCGAGGAGTAAACCAACTCATCAGTGGGAATCGGGATCCAACTCTCATCGTATGATAACGTGACGGAATCCGCTCACGTCATCACACTCCAGAAGGTATGCGCATATCTGGCAAGTTTCAGTACTTTTGAAACTCCCGATGTGATTTCTGCCCCATGCTCTTATGACCTTGACTAAGGCCAACAAATCATAAGTCACATGTCAAGTTCTACCCGTCATTGTCCAGGTTGATTTGAACCCACCCGTACAAGCCCTTGACTAAGGCCAACAAGGCTATACGACTGTCCCAAACCAACGTATCTATCTATGCAGCATATGAATACCCAATAGCTACCAAACACTGTGCCTTGACTAAGGCCAACAAACACAGCTTGAATACTATTGACTACCCATATGAAACGACGGAGGGCTACGAATGATTTCTGGCGAAAACCTTTAACGTAGTGAACTTGATATCGTTGAAGGAACGGATAGCTTTTAAAAATATAGTGACGAAAACCGTTGCTAAAGAGGTCACTCCCTGTGAGGGGATCTCGGCTCTTTCCCCGTAGAATGGGGTGCAGGATATTCCAAATGAATACCGCGATGCAAAGCAAAAGTAATCGGCTATAGTGAAGTTAATGCCCTGACGCAAACTTCTGTCCAAGGGGTCACTCCCGGTGAAGGGATCTCGGCCCTTGCCTCGTCGACTGAGGAGCAGGATATTCCAAATGAATACCACGATGCAAAACAAAAGTAAACGTCCTTGCAATAACAGCTTTTGAAAAAGTGTTCCAACAACATCAGATTAGGTTTGTTTTTAACTTGCATTGATCCGAATCAATGCAGTCCCATCAATTGATCACACCACAAAGAACGAAAATATACTGACGTACGTATATGCCATCTGCATTCGCCACTGGGTCCCGTCATCACCCGTTAGGTTAGCTAACTAACGGCAGAGCGGGGACTGGACTAGCGCGGATGAAAAACATATACAACATCTACTAATATATATACCAATATATAGTATTCGCTCAAGGCGTGAATAAAATGCAACATCACAGATACGAATAGCATCACAGAAACAATACAGATATCTGGGATCCCCGGGTTTCACAGAGCCACTGCTGAAACCCGACGTTCCCCTGGTCGTGTGGATAGCCTGTGCAATGAAATCCTAGACCCCTACGGGCGCGGCAAGTCACCCGCCAAAACCTGAAGCGAGGCAGCCCCCTTCAGCAACGTGAATGGACCACCCAGCACTTCACGGAATCCGGTAACTTGGGCACCCCTCCTGGGTCAACCTGTACCCCCTACGAGTGCGGCGAATAGCCCGCCAATCCTAGAGTGAAGCCCCCTCCGTCTCAATGCCATGAGATGCGGGCTTGTTGCCCTCCAGAACCCGGCTATCCGTGCATCCCTCCGCGGGGCAATCCTAGTACAGAAAGTAAAATATACATACAACGGGTACATCGACCGCAACCAGGTCGTGCCCCAAAATAATAATACAATCAGGCAGTGACGGCAGTCCACATGTCGGACGCTCGCCCCGCAATAACAAATGTACATAATACAACAAAAACTGTACTAGCATTGCATCCAGGCTATCCCCACGACCGATCCGCAACATCACAGCAAATACATAGAACATCAACGTGAAAGTCACGTTCGCAAATCCGTCTAACCGGGCTATAGCAGTTAGACCGGATTTACCGATCGAGTGACATTCACGGTCGCAGATATAATGTAAATACTGTGAAAAATGTGTTTTAAAAATTTCCGATTGATCAAACAATTAACAAGTGGGCCCCAAACAAAACTGTAGCACTCACAGAAACAATTGGCCCAACTTTAATATTCCAAAGCCCATATTTCAAGCCCAAAAACCCTCTGGAAAAAATTGGTAAAGTGATGTGTACAGTTCACCGCGGAAGAGCGGCGGAATGGTGGTCTATGCGGCGCTTCCGCGCTCTGACAGTGCAATCACATCACCGAAATTTTACAGAGTTCTTATATTTTCTTATACATCAATATTTGACAACCTGAAAAATTTTTGGAGACTGAAAAATTTCAACAGAAAACTGTCGTGAGCAAATACGGGTTTTTGGACATTTCGATCGATCGGAACTCAAAAACATATTACACAAAGCTAGACTAAGTTATTGGGGAGGCTTTGATACCACTGTAAGTGCACGGCGGCGCCCCGGCCGTCAACCCGACGCCGGAATGCGGAAGCGGTGAATAACTTTAAATTTTGCGGACTTTGCAAACCGGCACCACCGCGCACTTTAACCGGATCGAACCATTAACTAGTCTAAGCTATCTACAAGAATGGGGATAGAGATATACCGACGATCCAAGTCCTCCGGTCTTCATCTCCACTCCGATCTCCTCGCGGGATCTCCGTCCGTCTCCTCCTCGTCGGAAAGGGCACCACAACGCCTGTAGCTTTTACGGGCTCCCACCTCAATACCGAGGCAACTCGGGCGCGAAGCTGGCGAATCGACGCGTCCAAGATTTGCTGTAGAATGTGTAGTGTAGAATCATAGTCTCTTTTGGGGTGGTGAAGTTGCCATGGAGGGAGAAGGAAAACATGAACTTTGGAGAGGGTTTTGGTGGTATGAGAAAAATGAGATGATTGATAAATTTCCAACACCAAAACAAATGAACCATCCTCTTCATCTCATCAAAGAGGCCGGCCAAAATATCAAGTAGGAAATTGGTGGGAGGAAAAAACAAGGGAGGTGAGTGTAGGATCAAAAAATGGTGACCACATCCAAGGTCAAAGAAACATACACCATACTTCATTTCAAATCACACCATACTTACACTTTATCACAATAAATGCAAAAGCATGGTGAAAAGATAATGATAGCTATCATAATCAATAGTTTTGCAAGAAACCCCCTCCACAAAGATTATTTGCACAATTGCAAATAACCCCCTCCATCGGAAAAGTCCGGCCGGGAAAAAGCAAAGGAAAACCGGCCGGAACGGAATGCAAACTGGCAACTCCAGAAAACAGGTCCCGTAATAAATTACAGGAAAACCCCGATACTGTGCATACACACCCGCATCTGTATTCCGTCCGGATACAAATGCAAAGAGACAAAATCTACACTGTACTAAACTAGGACCGGCTTAAACCAAAGCCGGCTAGTAATATCCGTTCGATCCTGATCCGTGCAATACCGCACGTATCTGATCGAACCCTGCCATATCTCCATACGGCCTCTACAGCGTTTCGCCCGAAAGCTGAGTAACTGAAAGTGTGGTGGACTCTAAAGACTCGTCAATACTATGGCTGTGGATTTAACCACTAGCACGTCAGAGGTATAAGCCAATACGTAACGGGCCACCAGCTATTGACTAAAAGGGACGTCGATGAGAAAACTCATCCTGACACCCTACTGAGCCTGTCAGTGACAATATCCGTGCAGTCCGGTCCGTTCGTCTATGAGCATCGCATGGCGGGCCTAGGGGGTTGGTAAAAGTCAGACCCCCAAAAGCGGTACAAGTCGTGTCGGAGTGTAGCCCAGAACACCCTGAGATACTACTGGAATACCTACCAGTAAATCTCCTTGCCTTGGCCAAGGACTTTGTGTAATGGCTCTCCTAGACACAGCACGACCTCACCCCCAATACCGGGAGAGACGAACCCCTGAAGATACGCTCACTGCCTCCATGTGGCTCGGGACTGTACCCAACTAAAACCTGTTTGCACGACTCCTTTGAGCCGTGGTAGGGTAGTAATCAAAGTACAGTGGGAACTCACACGAGACAAATGACGATCCCCAGGTCGATGAACTAACCTGCACACATGTCACCAGGGAACTGCCATCTGACGTCTGGTATATGACCAACTAGCATGTTCCCGGCGAGTCCTGTCCGGTGTACTCATAACCCAATGAGCACCTGTATACATCTTAGGTGAACCAACTGACACCAGTGGCTTGTGAGACCGGCCACCGCCCCTCGTCGGGGTCTCGACTGTATACACTAGTCTACTAATGGAGTATCGATGCCCGGTCTCGAAACTCCCACGACTAGGGACCTTTTAAGGATATGCTTGTAGACCCCCAGCTCTCACTTATATGATCGCCCTCATACTGCTGGTGGTCAAGCAAGAATCCTAGGGGCTCTATCAACGTGTAATAGCGACATGTCAGGTCACCTAAAGCAGTACACGATGATAAAGGTAAACCAGATAGCATACTATCATCTCGAGTAAGACTGTCCTACCGGGATAGGTCCTCCCTCAATCATTACAATCACGTACCTGTGACCTAATAATTGACTCTGAGGGCACTATCTCCAACAGGTTGTAGCCCCTTTACTTTAGCGTTAAATTCGTTTACTCGCATTGCATCGCCTCATTATCTAGTTAACGATCCGTATTAGGGTTTGTAGGCACATGAAATTTTATAATTGGGCATGTTTGATCACTTGTGAGACTTCATTAGTGTGCCTAGGAACCCTACAGTGGTATCAGAGACAGGTTAGAGCCTTAGGCGATGCGTAGACGGAGTTAGAAGTCCGATCGAACCGAAACCCTAACACAAATTTGCTCTCTGGACTTTTTCCAAAAACTGGGTTTTTTCCTGATTAAAAATATGCAGAAAAATCATCAGGAGAATATAAGAGTTACTGTTAAATTCGACAACCTAATTCCATCAAACCTCCGCGGTTCCGCGGCACGAGCATGCCTCGTGCGGCGGTTCCGCGGCCGTTTAGTCTCTTTTCGCATTGAATTTTACACAGTAATTCTTGTTTTGCAGTGCTGGTTTTCCTGGGAATTTTTAATATTTATTCAATTGTTGAATTTTCTGGGTTGTATTGGGGACTCGGTGTTTCGATCGGATTGTCTAATTTTGTCTGTATGTTTTTCCGGATAATTTTAGAATATGTTAAAAAGTTCGGCCGGATATAAATACCCATTTTTTCCCCTGTCGGGAAATTTCCAATTGTTGGACTTTTCCGTAGTTTAATGACGTTCTAAGTAGTGCAAGTAACGCGATGGTCCCGCTAGACGACAACAAACCTTAACTCGATTATGTGACCGTCTTGAACTGCCCTTTGAACCTTCGGGTTTGGGGCAGTACGGCGTGCCACATGTGAGGCGTTGGCTTGACCCTTCTACGGCTGGACCGTTGGTACTGAGGCATGAACTGAATGTTTTTAGACTTATTTCATGTGTTGAGCTGTATTGGGAAAACCTGGGTGTTCGATTGTTCGATCGGAAAGTTTAACATTTTCTATTTATCCGGAATGTGATACAATAATTGGAATTCACAAGTAGTTATGAGATAACTGAATGAATGTTATAAACATAGCAGTTTAGTCTCATTTGATCGGTTGCCACGGAATTTTGATGTGATCAAAAGTCCATCGCAATCACGTAGGGTACGCGGATACTCGCCGGGTAAACTTAATAGACAGCCTCACTCCATAGCCCCGACTAAGTGACTGTAGGAGAACCCCGTCGCCACAAGCATCCGTACGGGTGCTCGCGGCAGCGGTGTTCCGTCTTGGTGCACTTTGTCGACGGCGTCGGGGGTGCGGCCGCCAACTGGAGTTTGCGACGAGTATTCGATCAGGATGTCGGGAATCTTGTTGAATTGCCCGACTTGATATTGAAAAGTGTTTTCGATAATGAGACTGAAATGCGGGGTTTATAATTGTTAGGCATGTGATGTCTAAGGAATTCATTGGTTTAGGCATGTGATGTCTAAAGAGGTTGCGGATTCCAACTGTTGTAGTTTTACACTTTCTTTTCTGTGACCGTAAGTGTAATATGTGATATCGCTAGTTTCGTTGCTATATGTCAACGACAATTGGGATGCGCATATTTACTTACGTTGATGACATGTGATGTTATGTGTTGCTGGATATGTTATATTGGATCGTCGTGTTCGAATAGCCGGTTTTTTTTTATGTGAGATGAGTGTTTTTCATTTTCATTCATGTAAAAAAAACTTGTATGTAATATTCTTTTCTTGGGACACTTCCAGGTTGCGGATGATGTCACCATTTGTATATTATTTACTTTTCTGCATTAGGATAGACCCAAGGAGGGGAGCACAAGTAACCGGGTTCTGGGGTCCAGTAGGAGACCAACTCGAGGAGTCGAGTCCGGGTCTCCTAACCCTAGAATTGGTAGGGTTGCTTGCCGCTCTCGTAGGGGTCTAGGGGTGTGGGATTGGCTATTCATCACGACCGTGGAATCCGTGTTTTATACTGGCTCGTATTAAAAACACGGACGTCCTAGTATATCCAATATTTCATATGATATTTTTCTGCTGCGTTATCTATGATGTGATCATGAGATTTGTTCAGATAGATATTATATATAGTATATTTGATATATTATATAGACGTTGCTTATGTTTTACACCCGCGCTAGCCCTGCCTCGCTCTGGCATTAGTTACCTAACCTAACGGTGCAGACGGGACATCGAGGCGAATGCGGATGACATAAGCGTACGTTATATTTATCTGTGATGTTTAGGTGGACTTATATGATGGGACATTCATTAATGAGATTAATGAAAGAAAATAAACCTAATTGATGTTGTGGAATCGAATTTCAAAAATAAAACAGGTAGCTACAGTTCTTGCTTTGCATCGCGGTGTTCCTTATAGAACATCCTGCACCTTATTCGATGAGGAAAGGACCGAGATCCCTTCACCGGGAGTGAGTCCTTTAGCAATAACTGGCAGATGCTACAACCCTCGGTTTGTCTTTTGATCGCTTCTATAGTTTCCGCTCTGCACAGTGATATATATGATATATCCCGCACCTCATTCGACGAGGAAAGGGCCGACGATCCCTTCACCGGGAGTGATTCCTTTAGCAAAACTAGAAAAGCCTTAAATACATTCTATTTAAAAACCATTTGATTCCGCGACGAGATCAAGTTCAAAGCGTTAAAGGTTTTCTTAAAAACCATTCGCAACCCTCCGTCATTTTAGGAAGTAGAGTACTTAGTATTCGTGCTACGTTTGTCGACCATAGCCGAGGCGTAGTGTGCGGTAGCTAAGTGATGTCTTCCTACACAGCATATGATGCGATTAGTTAGACAGTCATGTGGCTTTGTTGACCGTAGCCAAGGGTCATGTGGGTGGGTCTAATTAATCACGAAATGACGGGTAGAACTTGACTAGTACCTATGATTTGTTGACCTTAGCCAAGGTCATAGGTGCTAGGGGTAAAAACCATTATCGGGAGTTTCAAGTGTTGAAACTTGCAATGAGATTGCATACCTTCTATGTGATAGTTGGATCCCGATACCCACTGCGAGTAATTGTTACTCCTGGGAGAGTTTTGCACTTTGCAATTAGCCGATCAAGTAGGTGTCTAGAAAGCTGTCAACGGGGTTACGCCTCTGGGAAAACGAGGTTTACTGTAATTAGGTCCGTGCGAAAGCACGGGGAACCTCCCTCAAAGTACCGACACTGGCCTGGCTGAAAGATTGGCGAACTTGTAGAGTGTAATTAATCCCGGCTAGTCTTTCCTTTTAAGGTTTGAAGGAAGATTTGATAAAAACAGTGGGAGCCATCCTGATTAGATAAAATATATAACCAATCTAATCTTGCAAGAGCGCACGCAGAGTGTTTTCTTCTCTCTCTCTCCAGGTAGCGACCATATCACGCCTTAATCAAGATAATAATATGGATGTATTGACCGAACCCGCTTGTTATACTGAGCTGGGGAACGTTGGTCCCGCTCCAACTTATAATTGTTATAAGACAGAGCAGGAAATTGGGGATTACCAGAATTCCCGTGCCGCCCAAACAAAGAGAGTGCATGCTGATGCATCTCCTTCGGGTGTGTTCATTATACATAACTGTTTCTCAGTATCCTCTGCATCCTGGGTATCTGATACCGGATCAGGATCCCAGATATGTAATCTGTTACATAGGGCTGCAAAAAGGTAGAAAAACTGAGAACGGGTGATAAGTTTCATGAGACAGAGAACGGGGAAAGTGTTGCAGCCAAGTCTGTTGGTCACTGTCACCCTGTATGACCAGTACATTGATTCTGAACGAATGTTATTAGATACCGAACCTGATATACAAAATCATATCAGTCTCTTTACTAGTAAAGAAAGGATATAATTTTGTATTGATGGATAATGTTTTGAACATTTCCTATATCAAAAGTTGATCGGTTCAGGCACGTTATCTAAAAGCATTGACGTTCTAAATCAAAATACAGTTCCTAGTATACAGAACACACACAAGAGGAAGAGTTCAGAAATGAACGAATCCTTCTTGAGGCATTGTAGACTAGGTCATATCAATGCGACCCGACTGGCTGAAGTTATATTTTAGATGCATATTTAAATCAGTTTGAATTTACATCTTGTGAAACTTGCCAGTCATTTCACAAAGATTAGATGACCATAGCTCTGTTTATTGGAAACAGAGAAAGAGTTAGTAAACTCTTGGGACTGATAAATGATGATGTATGTAAGGTCTCCTGTCTACACATGCCAGGACCGGTTCTTTTTACTTCATTACGTTCTCTGATGATCTCTCAAGATTCAGACATATGTTCCTGTTGAAACACAAGTCCGAACCTTTTGAGATATTCACAGAATATAAGTTAGAAGTAGAGAACCAAAATACAGGTATAAGTATTATGTCCTATGATAAGATCAGGGAGGAGAATACTTGTGCATGGAATTCTTGGATATTCTAAAAGAAGATGAGATTCTCTCTCAGTATTACTCCTCTGAATGCACAACAGCACAACGGTGTATCGGGGTGGAGCAATCGCACCATATTGGATATAGTGTGCTCTATGATTAGTACTACTGAGTTACCTATTTCCTTTTGGGGTTATGCACTTGAGAAGCTGCATACCTATTGAATTAGGTTCGAATCAAATCAGTGCCTACCACTCCATATGAGATATGGTATGGGAGAGCCCATCTCTTAAGTAAGTTAAGATTTGGGATTGTCCGGCCTATGTCAAAAGCAAAATCCGGACAAGATCGAGGCAATGACAGTTCTGTAGAACTGGAAAGGTTCCAGCTATACAAAACTGCAGCTGATGATTTGACAGAACCAAAGGATTCAATAGTTCCCGACGAACCTCAACCTCTCCGCCAATTTAGTAGGGTTCCTCATCCGCCTGAGAGATACCTTGGTTTCTCGATGACAGTGGGAGCGAGGAATGCATCATGAGATGATGACCCAACTAGTTTTGAGCAGGCCATCAAGAGTAGGGACTCTGTAAGAATGGCTGGATGCTTAGCGATCTGAGATGGAATCCTTATACACCAACAAAGTATGGACTTTGGTTGCTATATCTGAAGGGTTAAATCACCATCAGGAGCAAGTATATCTTGAGAAGATTACTTGGTGTAGATGGAAAAGTTGAGACTTTCAAAGCTAGACTTGTTAAAGCTTTTCGTCATCGACCAGGCGTGGATAATGATGAAACCTTTTCAAGTGGCTATGCTAAAGTCCATCCAAATCCTACTTGCCACGGCTACATACCATGACTACGATATCTGGCGGTTGGGTGCCATGACTGCTTTTCTAAATGATGTTTTAGAAGAGAACGTCTATAAGTACACAGCCAGAGGGCTTCGTAGAAAGTGGGAGCAACGGAAACGTGTACAAGATGCTTTATAGGATAAAGCAGGTATCGCGGAGTTGGAACATCTGTTTTGATGTGTTAGTCAAAGAGTTTGACATCATCAAAATGGTAGATGAACCTTGTATAAACAAAAAGGTAGTAGGGAGTATTGTGAAGATCCTCGTAGAGTACGTGGATAACATACTCTTGATAGGGAAGGAGTTTCCTATGCTACGCTCGATCAATCTCCGCTTATCACAATGATTCTCCACATAGGATCAAAGTGATACCTACTAAATCCTGGGTTTTGGATCTATGAGATAGATCTAAATGGATGTTAGGATACTCACTAGATGTAGTGAGATGGTATCAATCGATCCTGGGAAGAATCACTGGAAGTGTTCCAGGGTGATAAGGACGACTGAATGCCAGTCACAGGCATTGTCTCCACCCTCAGTAAAGGGACGGTATGTTGGAAGAGTTCCAAGCTAGATACCGTGGCAAACTAGACGATAAAGGCTGGTAACATCGCTATTAAAGATACTACCAAAGAGGCAGTTTGGGTGTATATTGGTTCATAAGATGAACTAGGTTCCTACCATTGTATGACAATGGAAGTGTGGCTTTGGCCCGTGAACCCTGGTCCCATCAGTGACCCAGACATATTCTGAGGAAGCATCACCTGATCATGGAGATGGTTGATCTCCAGGGTGATCGAGGTTAGGAGAGTAAACTCAGAGGACAACACGGCGAATCCACTCACGAAGGCCTTTTCCCAAAGAGAGACTTTTAGGGGATGGTTGAGTATTAGATACTACAACTACTGCTACAGATGGCCCTAGTGCAAGTGGGAGATTGTTAGTTATATGTATGCCCTAGAGGCCATTACTGTACATTGGATGTATATTGTAGTGGATGCTGGGACATATATAGGTAGGACTTTCTTGCTCGACATGATAGTACGCTATCTGGTTGCTCTTTATCTCAACATGTATACACTCTGTCTCTCTGATTACATGTTGATAAAGCCCTTAGGATGTGTACTCGACTTCCAGGACTATGATGCAGATCATACTAATGGGGCCTGGATAGTCCATGAGTACATCCTTCAATGTTCCTAGTCGCGGGAATATCGAGACGGGGCATCAATATTCCAGAGTAGACTAGCGTATATCTTCTCGACCCATGTGATGGGCGATGGATGATCCCATATCCATTGGTGTTTGACATCAGAGATGGTATGCGGGTGCTCAGTGTAGACTGGGTACACTGAACGGACTCGCCGAGAACTCCCAGATGGTATCATACCTCACGTCAGATGGCAGTTCTCTGGTGACACTGGTACAGCTTAGTCTGTTGACCCGAGATCGTCATAGAGTCTTGTGTGTCTCCCACTGTGCTTTGATTTCCACCCTACCACGGCTCTACTTAGTCGTGCAAACAGGTGGTTTTTGGGTACAGTCCCGATTCACATGGAGGCAATGAGCGATAGGAGGGGATTCGTCTCTCCCGGTATTGGGGGTTGATGTTGCGCTATGCTCGACTGGCCATAACAGGAAATCCCTGGCCAAGGTTGCCGTGATATACTGGTAAGAGTTATCAGTAGTTTCACGATTGTTATGGACCTCACGTCGGCATGACTTATCGAGCTATTGGGATCTGACGTTTACCACCCCTAGGCGAGATATGCGACATATCAGACGAACTGACCGGACTGTACGGTAAGTGTTACTGGTTGGATTCACAGGAGTGTGAGCGGGCTTGCTCGTCGATCTTCTGATTGCTCAATACCCGGGTGGCCGTTACGTTTAGCAGACCGCTTGCGGCTTATGGGTGCTTGATATGATCATCATCTGCTGCCGGCGTATTGGCGAGTCTTTAGAGTCCTACACAGAGGTTTCCTGGCTCAAGCGAAACGAAATAGGAGCGCATACGAGATATGTGCGGGACCGAGAATAATGCTTGTATGTGATACCGTATTCTATTCTCGCGATAAATGTATCGATTGGTTGTATGTGATATAACCTAGTTATCGAATCGAGGATTGATTCGATAAGCCGATACATTGGATACTAGTCGGTTATATGCGATATGACCGGATCATTGAATCAAGTGTTGATTTAATGATTTAATGTATAATTATATATTTGATATATTACTTTGCATTAATTAGTATTGGTTCACTTTAAAAGGATTTTCTCACTTGATGTGCACATTGTATATGTGATATATTTTTGTGTGTGCACTTGATTGTATCATGTTTGATGATACATGCTATCTTGGGTTTGTGTAAAGACTTAAACCATGATTAGTGAATGGTTAGGGTTTCATTTCATTTAATTCTTTATCTATTTGTTTTGGTTAAATGAGAAAAGAAAAGATAAATGGTTTCTTTCATACTAGAAGGTTCTTGTTGTTTCATTCAATTTTTGATTAAAGTAACCATTTTGTCTTTATCTCCAAAACCTAACCATTCTACTAAACCCTAGTTAGTTCTCTACACTAAACCATGGTTAGTATATGATAAGTATTCATATTATTTTCTTTTTGAAAATAACTTATCATATATTCTTTCTTCTTCTTCTTCATCTTCAACAATGAAGAAAGCTTGCCTCCATCGATGGCAACTTGTGAAAATGAGTGAGAAATCCAATTCTAAAGTGAACCCACTTTCTATTTCTTCATCCTCTACCTCTTGCCAAGTAGTAAAGGGTGTTTTCTTCACCATTTTCATGACTTGGTGAAGTGGGAGCTTGATCTTGTGATGCCTCGACGTAGATCATCTTCGGCATCGAAGTCGACGACCTAGCCCGCCCATTTCTCTGATGAAGCCAATGCTAGAGTCATGGATTCGATTTGGACAGCGAGGGGACTTCATCACGGAGCCATGGAGATGGAGGACCGGATCTACAAAGGTTGTAGCCCCTTTACTTTAGCGTTAAATTCGTTTACTCGCATTGCATCGCCTCATTATCTAGTTAACGATCCGTATTAGCGTTTGTAGGCACATGAAATTTTATAATTGGGCATGTTTGATCACTTATGAGACTTCATTAGTGTGCCTAGGAACCCTACAGGTAGTTCATCTTCTTCATCTCATTTTCTTCTCTTGGTTTTTTAGAAGTGAAGAAAGAGAGTGAGAAAAATTATTCCAAAGTGAGAAAAATTCGACTAGCCATTTAGTATAGGTTGTTTGCTTCACTAATTCTCAATTAGTGAAGAGTTAGCTATAGATGGAGATTCCTCGACGTAGATCATCTTCGGCCTCGAAGTTCTTCAAGCAAGCTTGATCATTTCGCCTAGTGGAGCCTAAACAGAGTCTGAGACACCACTACTTGGATTGAAGGGACTACTACACGGAGCTTTAGAAGTGAAGTACCGGTCTACAAAGGTTGTATTCCTTGTTCACTTAAAGTAATGTTTGATTACTTGTTTAAAAACCCTAATTCTTTAGTTAGATCCTTGGTTCGGGTTTGTTAGCACACTAGATTTTTATAAAATTGCCTGCTTGATGCCTTACGAAACCTTGTAGTCGTGCTAAGGAACCCAAAAAGAAGATGAAATTAGCTTCTATCTTCCTCTATACCAAGGATTTATATGGAGTGCAATATCATATCACAAGATATGATATCTCGAAGAAATTGTTTCATGCGAGGTTGGCTATTGGGTCATCTGTAGGGGACCACGTCCTTAAAATGATTAGCTATATTGAAGAGCTCGCGGACCTTGGGACCATATTGGAGAACGAGTTTTGTACAGACTTGATTCTACAGTCCCTCCCTTCTACCTATGCCCCGTTTATCTTGAATTTCAACATTCTAGGGCTGATTTCGCTTTTGAGCACTTTGTTTCCATGTTGGGCACTATATTGTGTAGTAGCCAAACATGACTGATCTGAGGACAGTACCTGAGTACTTTGCATGCATTAAAAGATTACCAAAAAGGGTTTTCAAAAGGGAACTATAGTCTCGCTATTTCCTACGTGTCCGTGAGCGACATGAACGCTTATATAGGAAAACCTTTTGGGATATTTTGAAAACGACGGAACGTGTATTTAAGAAAATATATATGGACATATACTATTATTTTAAAATGAGCGTCCGTCAGTTATGCCGTGAGTTACGCATTCCCGCGGTGGTTTAGAAAAGATTTTGCATGTATTTTATTCAGATTTTGGAGTTTTCAAAGATGCGTACTATACACGTATTATAGTATTTGACTAGTGTATATTAGATTTCAGTAGTGGATTTCGAGATCTGCATCTCTATTGTAACTCCGAGGATATGCGTGCAAATCCGATGATTTGCGTGACGCTTGACAGAGTTGATTTTGAGTTTCGTACTCATTTTCATGCGCACTTGGCGCGTTGTGCTATTTCTGCGTTTTCCATGATTTCGGAGCCCCGTTGTTTTGAGCCGATTATTGAAATGTTTTAGATTTTTGGTGTTTAAATTAAAATTCGGGGACCGAATTTATTTAAGGGAGGAAGATTGTAACATTTCAGAAAATATAAAATATTATTTTTGGAATTTAATATTAAAAAAATATTTTTCCCGAAAACTGCCCGATTTGCGAAATTGGGGTTTTCGAAAAAGGGTATAAATATATACCAATAATGGTTAAATAAATGGAAATTAAAATGATTTATTCATTTAAATATATATTTAAAGGATTTGACATTTTTAAAATTTATAATATGCAGTTTTGATAAAAACCCGATTAGTGCACTGTTAATCGCGATTAAGCCAAATCCGTATTTCTACAGCTTTTCATGGCTAGTGCACCATAACATGTTACATGTTATTTCATGGTGTTGTTTTATTTGGGTTATGGTTTATTGGTGGAGAGAAAAGAAAAAGAAAAAGAAAAGTCAAAAAGGGGACATAATGATTAGGATAGGTTTACTTTGGAGAGAGAGAGAGAGTGAGAGAAATAGTGAGAGAGAGGGGGGGCTGCTGCCATCTCCATTTCCCCTATCTTTTTTTCCCTCTTCATCTTTCTCAAGTCATTTCCCTCCACTTTGAATCCCTAGATCCATCTCCAATTAATCCCCAAAACCCAAAACCGCTTTCATAAAAGTTTATCCCCTCTTCACCCTCTACGCATTGGACCAAGCAAATTTCGATTTTGGTGACTTTGGTCGAGCTAGGATTTTCTTGGGTTTCCATGGGAGGTATATCTCTTTCTATGTTAGTTTAGTATGAATTCCTAGCATTTCGGTTTAAATTAGAACTTGTTTAGCGATGTATGAAATTACTAGTGAAGGTTTGAGTGTTGTTTGAATTTGGGTGAGGCCTAGTGGCTGTAACTAGACTTGGGTGCTATTTAATTACCTGGACCAGAGCTTAGAAAGCCCAAAACACGGATTTAGAAACCTCGACATCGGATAAAAGTGTGATTTGTGAGGGTATTTTGGAATCTGGAGCAACCCGGGGTCACTAGAAATGATTTTGCAATTACTGGGAGTCGTGCAGTCACCTAGGAAGCTACCACTGAGACCCGAGCCCCAAACTCCAACCCCAGGCCCCAGATTTATTCAATCTGGCCGCAATTTGCGGCCAGGGTAGGTTAGAATTGTTTCGTATTTGTTCTGGGGTACCTTTAGGTGTAAATTAGGCCCTCCATATATGCAGAATTGACCAATTTGGCTTAGCGTAAAATCTGGGACCATTTCTATGAGTTGGTGCATTGTTTTACGACTTCGTTTAGACTTGATTTTGGTATTTGGTTTTGTGTTTCCATCATGCGGCGTTTGGACGTCCACGACCAGGGTTTTTGGTCTTGTTTTGCAAGCAAAGCTATAGGTTTTGACCTATGAGCGAAACGTATACCGTTTTGGTTTTCCGCCTTGATTTTAACACGCATTGTGATTGTTTATCATTGTAGGTACCTTCGCATGGATTTCAAGGCGACGGAGCATGGCGCCATCGATTTCGGCAAACAAGAACCAAGGTGAGTGGATCTATATCCACGGAGGAAGTCGGATGGATGACGTATAGCACCCCCGCAATGTTTTGGTGGAAACCGATTATAGAATATTGTTAAGGAAACCTAGATTAGGAAACTAGTGTTAGAATGAGATAGCTATGGAACCATATTAGAAACTAGAGGATAGTTAGAAGTGATATGTTACTACTATCATAGGATGATGTTTAGCGATATTGCTGTTTAGGGTACCGTAGGACTAGATAGTCGATGTAGATGCGTCATCTGAACCATACCCTTTTTCTAAACCGAAAAGTCGTATGTATCTTTTAAATATATACCTTGAGGGATGTTACGTATTTTCAAATGATATCCTTTTCTTAAAAACACCGTAACCCCTATTTTCAAAACTACGATTCGCTTCTTTAAAAATCTGATTGTATGGTTCGGGTGTGTATGTTAGATTAGAAACTTATACTTAGTAGAGATAGAATGTTTATGTAAATTTGATTTGATATGTGATATAAATGCGATGAAAGAATATAGGACTGATATGATGATATGATGGTATGTTGGTATACGGATGCGAGTCGATCGAGATGATTTATACCCTGCCGGTCCCCTGATATGAGATTATTGCGGATGTGAACCGGGATATAGGTACATAGATATATATATATACATATATAGAATGTTGTGAATCATGGATGATAGGCCGTATGTGATATTAGGCCGTACCCTCATTTGTCGTATAGGATGATAGGATCCCTATTAGCTTAATGCCGCCGCACGATGATTTTCCGTGCGTGATGAGTTTGACTTAATGGTTGATCCATACCCTTGACTAGAGGATGCCGTACGATGGATTATACCGTACGTGATGCTGTGTGGCTAGATGCCGATCGATAGATTCACCGACTCAGACATATGATAGTTACGTATACCTTATAGCTTTTAGCTGATGATTTACCTTGCGCTGCATTCATGATGTTATCATTGCATTGCTTATACCTGTGTTAGTACACTTACACCATTATCGATGATGCGTATGTTGCACGTACATAGATTTGCCGGCTCACATACTTCATCATCGATAATTGCCATGTCACTACACAGTAGAATTGCTGCATAATGATATGACACTTCGCATAACATGCTTGCATATATACATATTGATACATCCATACTTGCGCATATGCACATTGCATACCCATATTGGCGCATATACACATTGGTACCTCTATACTTGCGCATTTACATATTGTGCCTACATAGATAACTAGTTTTATTGGAAATTGGGAACCGCATGTTATATTTAAAAAAAAATGGAATCATTTAAAAGAGCGGTTTTCCCTTAACATGTCATATCACTTTTCCATGTTGCATGATATACGGATATGCTTACATTTCTTTTATATGTCGCATACGTCATGCTCTATGATTTTACGCATTGAGATATGCTGTTTTCATGAGATTTCTGGATTTGAGAACCGTGGACATTTTAAAAGAGATTATGTGTTGTTTTAAAAACCCAGTTTCTCTTGATATGATATTTCAGTGCGTTCACCATGTGTTTTCTCGGTTCTGAGAGAGATATGTGAAACCCAATTAGAGGAGGTGGGTGAGGCCGATTGCGGGTACATGGTGGACCCGGTATGGTACCCCGGGGCAAGAAAGGGATGCTGTGTCTACAGACGGTGAGCCTAGCAGAGGGACTACTACTTACCGGTGATAGTATTTTGGCTCGGCGGATATCTGGAGGATACCGACTGGAGTCGAGAGATGATATGGGCCGATCCGAACTGACGAAGCCCGTGGGCCGATCCGGACTGACGGAGCCCGATATATGAGGATTTACGTGCCGATGCTGGGCACGGTTTTCATGATGTTTTCGAGTGTCGATGCTAGGCACTCAGGTTCCATGATTTTAATGTGTCACAAGGGACACCGTTGATATATATATCCTCATACATTCATGCACACTCCTTTATGATATTTACATGCATACAGACATTGATTATATGGGTGGACGAGATCCACATGCATACATACCTTGATTATGGTTGGACGAGATCCATATACATGCATTGATTATTACTGTTGGATGTTATCCACATGCATATAGGTATTGACTACCTTGTTGGCACATATACAGACCCGGTCACCCTAGATATCATAGTATTACCTTTATGATATAGTTGACCTAGGAGTCGTTGTTTATTCGATTTCTTTTTGTTGATATTTTTCTACTCACGAGTTGGCAACTCACCCCCGTTGTGCTACAGTTCTTATAGGTTGACCGCTTGGATCAGTAGCGGCTTTGCTGGCATACAGTTGCATTCGGGTGTTTTGCATTGGTAGGTAGGACATTTGTATCATACCCACTCTTGTATGTTGGATATAGTGCCCTCAAAGTCAATTATTGGATCGCAGGTATGTGATTGTGATGATTGAGGAAGGGCCTATGCCGATAAAACAGTCTTACTCGAGATGATAGTATGCTATCTGGTTTGTCTTTATCACTGTTACACTTTGATAGAGCCTATAGGATTCTTGCTTGACTGCCAGCAGTATGATGGCGATCATATATATGGGAGCTGGGGTCTATAAACACATCCTTAAAGTGTCCCTAGTCGTGGGAGTTTCGAGACAAGGGCATCGATACTCCAGAGTAGACTAGTGTATACATTCGAGACCCCGACGAGGGGCGGTGGCCGGTCTCACAAGCCATTGGTGTTAGTTGATTCACCTAAGATGTATACAGGTGCTCATTGGGTTATGAGTACACCGGACAGGACTCGCCGGGAACTTTCTAGTTGGTATTATACCTAGCGTCAGATAGCAGTTCCCTGGAGACATGTGTACAGGTTAGTTCATCGACTTGAGATCGTCATTTGTCTCGTATGAGTTCCCACTGTGCTTTGATTTATACCCTACCATGGGTCAAAGAAGTCGTGCAAACAGGTATTTTTTGGGTACAGTCCCAAGCCACATGGAGGCAGTGAGCAGATCATCGGGAATTCGTCTCTCTCGGTATTGGGGGTGAGATCGCGCTGTGTTTAGGAGAGCCATTACACGAAAATCCTGGCCAGGGTAATCGAGATTTACTGGAAGGTATTCCAGTAGTATCTCAGGGTGTTCTGGGCTGCTCTCTGACACGACTTATACAGCTATTGGGGGTCTGACGTTTACCGGCCCCCTAGGCCCTATATGCGATACTCATAGACGAATGGACCGGACAGTACAGATATTGTCACTGTCAGGCTCAGTAGGGTTTCTGGATGAGTTCGCTCGTCAGCTTCCCTTCCAATCAATACATAGGCAACCGTTATGTACAGCTAGTACCTCTGACGTGCTAGTGGTTATACCAAGTGCCAGTGTATTGATGAGTCATTAGAGTCCCCCACAGACAGTTTCCCAAGTTCGGGCGAAACGTTTTAGAGGCCGTATGGTTTTATGGCAGGGTTCAGAAAATGCACGTGCGTTTACGCACGTGTCATATTTCGGGCAGATAATACTGGTGGGCTTTGGTTTAAGCTAGATCCGAGTATTATACTGTGTAGATATAATATTTTTGTCTTAGTTGCATTTGTATTCGGTCGTAATACAAATGCGGGTATGTTTATACTGATACGGGGTTATCCTGAAATTCGTTTCGGGATCGCTTTTGGAAGTTGCCAGTTTCCAGTTTTCTATCACCCGTCTTTAACATTCGGTTAAATGCGGATTTATCTTTTCGTCACTTGGGTGAGTCATGGTTCTAGAAGATTCTAGAAATGGAGACTAGGATTTGTGACTCATCATGGCATTAATTATTTGGTGACTAGGTTTTCATGACTCATTCTTGCATTAATTACATTAGTGAGGTGTTTAATGTGAATCACCATTTGCATTAATGGTTTTTGGTAATGCTTAAGATATTTCTCCTTGATCTTTTGCCTTATGATTACCACCCTTTGCTCCTACACTCACCTCCCTCCTCTTGTTAAAATGGTCGGCCCTTCATTGTGAGTGATGCATGGTTATTTGCTTAAAAAGATTATGATAGTTTGGTGTATGAAAATTTCATAGCTCATTTTATTCCGTCACATTTTCAAAAGGCAACTTCATTAACCGTTCGTCCATAGCTTTGGACGTAACGAGACAAAGTGTTCTACTCATTCTCTACATCAATCTTGGCCATCTCTTTTAGCAAACTTGATGATCGAGTTGCCTCGGTTCAGAGGCGGGAGCCCGTTTAAAGATCCGTCGACGTGGTGCCACCTCGACGACGAGACCGGAGATCGAGCAAGTTCGGATCAGCTGCAAAAAAGCGTGGGATGATGGTTGAAGACCGAAGGACTCGGATCGTTCGGTATAACATTTCTACGCACTTTGTAGTTTGTTAGTTTAGCTTTAATGGCAGATCCGGGTTATAGTATACGATAGCGCCAGTCGTAAAAGTTTTTGTTCCGGATTTGGCGTCTGAAAGACGGCCGGGGCGCTACTGTGGACTTACAGTGGTATCAGAGTCTCGCCATTAAGCTTTACTAACTTGTGCTAATGTGTGTAAAATATCGATCGAACGGATTTTCAAAAACTACATTTTTTCTGTACAAAGTTTCTGTCGATTTTAAATCAAGCCTAAAAATTATTTTACATATCACAGAAACTTGAGTAGGGTTTTCTAAGCACACTGTAAAAATTTGGTCACGTGATCCTACAGAACCGATGTGGATCCGCGGTCAAACCTAGGGTTTGACCGCGCATCCGCTGCCATTTTGTGGGACCAGTGGTCTAAATTTGTCCAGTTGATTCTTAGGAGGAAATTGTGGTTTTTGGTACATTTCTTTTGGGCCCAGATTTTATTACTGTACACCAGATGTACGTGGGTCCCACTTCGGGAATTTTTTTCGATCGAAATTTTAAACTTGTTAGTTTACAGTATTTATATTATATCTCCGACCGGGAATGTCATTTGATCGGTAAACCGCGTCTGATTGCTATAGTTCTTTTAGACAGGTTTGCGAACGTGACATTCGCGTTGATGTTCTGTGTTGTGCTGTAATGTTGCGGATATGTCATGGTGGATAGCAGTGTGCAATGGTAGTGCTGTTTGAATTTATTTGTACATTTGATATTGCGGGGCGAGCGTCCGACTTGTGGACTGCCTGTTTATATAATATTCTTTTGGGACACGACCGGGCTGAGGTCGATGTACCCATTGTATATATTTTTATTTCTGTACTAGGTTTACCCCGCGACGGAGTGCACGGATAGCCGGGTTCTAGAGGGCAACGGGTCCGTATCTTATGGCTTTGAGAGGCAGAGGGACCTCACTCTAGAATTGGCAGACTATTCGCCGGACTCGCAGGGGGTACAGGTTGACCCAAGGAGGGGTGCTCAAGTTACCGGATTCCGTGAAGTGCCGGGTGGTCCATTCATTTTTGCTGTAGGGGGCTGCCTCGCTTCAGGTTTTGGCGGGTAACTTGACGCACCCGTAGAGGTCTAGGTTTCATTGCATAGGCTATCCACACGACCAGGGGTACATCGGGTTTCAGTAGCGACTCTGTGAAACCCGGGGATCCCAGATTATCTGTATTGTTCTGTGATGCTTATTACTTTTCTGTAATGTTGCATTTATCATGCCTGGAGCGATTATTATATATTTGTATATACTAGTAGATGTTGTATATGTTTTACACCCGCGCTAGTCCAGTCCCCGCTCTGTCGTTAGTTAAGTAACCTAACGGGTGATGACGGGACCCAGTGACGAATGCAGATGGCATATACGTACATTTTATTTTCGTTCTTTTCTGGTGTGATTAATTGATGGGATTGCATTGATTCTTATCAATGCAAGGATAAAACAAACCTATATTTGATGTTGTTGGAACAATTTTTAAAAAAGAGTTATTACAAAAACATATTCTTTTTTTATGCATAGCGGTATTCAGTTAGAATATCCTGCACCTCATTCGACGAGACAAGGGCCGAGATCCCTTCACCGGGAGTGCCCCTTGGGCAGAAGTTTACGTCAGGGTAATAACTTCAATATATAGTCGATTACAAGTTGTTTTGCATCGCGGTATTCAGTTAGAATATCCTGCACCTCATTCCACGAGGAAAGAGCCGAGATCCCTTCACCGGGAGTGACCTCTTTAGCAAAAGGTTTTCGCCACTATATATTTTATAAAAAGCTATCATGTTCCTTCAACGAGATCAAGTTAATTACGTTAAAGGTTTTTCGCCAAAAACCAGCCGTAACCCTCCGTCATTTCTTATGGATGGTTAGTAGTATTCAAGCTATGTTTGTTGGCCTACGTCAAGGCATAGTGTTTGGTAGCTGCTGGGGTATTCATTTGTTTCATAGATAGATGCATTAGTTTAGGACAGACGTACAGCCTTGTTGGCCTACGTCAAGGGCATGTACGATGACCTAAATTAATCAGGAAACGACGGGTAGAACTTGACATGTGGCTTATGATTTGTTGGCCTACGTCAAGGTCATAAGAGCATGGGATAAAAATTACATCGGGAGTTTCAAACATACAGGAAACTTACCAAACTTGCGCATACCTTCTGGAGTGTAATAACATGAGTGGATACCGTTACGTTATCATGCGATGAGAGTTGGATCCCGATTCCCACTGATGAGTTGGTTTACTCTTCGGGTGATCCCGACTAATTCTTCTTTCAAGTTTGGAGGAGAATTTGAGATTACAGTGGGAGGTTTCCTATTTAGATAAAGTGATAACCATTCTGATCTAGGTTAGAGTGCACGCAGAGTGTTTCTTTTCTCTCTTTCTTTGGCAGCGACCTTTGACCGACCCTAGACTATGAATCAGTGACCAAGTTGACCGAACCTTCTTAATATACTGGCTTTTGGATTGTCCGAGTTGCATAAGTCATTGCCAATCCTTCTTTTACTCTTTGTATTTCTCAGAACACCCCGTATTACTACGGACATCCACTTCCATTAGATAGATCCATCGTATGGTTATATACGAACTCGAAGGGACTTCTTCGAGGATGGATCCAGGTTCAGGAGAAATAGAATTGGTTTATTCAGTTGTCTTTTATTATCACCTTCTCTCAGGTTGCGAGGGCTCCTTAGTTTAGGAGAGTACACCTATTACGCTTATTGGATAGTCTTATTCCAAACCATAGGCAGGTGCCGAAAGATAGGGAATGAAGAAAACCAATTAGCCTAAGTAGGGTGTACATAAGGTAATAACTAAAGACAAAATAAAGGGATTAGAAAGAGGGCAAAGTAAATTGCGATTGCTATCATTCACGACCAAACCACGTACTTCATAGCCACTCCTATTTCACCTTTGCCTTTTTTCCAGTTCGAAAGAAATAGAATAAGGTATTATTCAGTTGTCTTTTATCATCACCTTCTCTCAAGTTGCGAGTACTCTTTGGATTAGGAGAGTACACCTATTATGCTTACTGGATAGTCTTCTTCCAAACCATAGGCTGGTGCCGAATGGTAGGGAAAGAAGAAAACCACTTAGCCTAACGATGGTGTACAGAAGGTAATGAGTAAAGACAAATAAAGGGATTTGGAGAGATGGAAAATAAATATACGGTTAAAGTCATGAATTGGATTATGGAAGAGGCATTGCTAGGAATACCAGGATACCCCTACGAAACATTTTTTATGTTTCAGTGCATTGTTAATGGAATACTGATTTCCCGATTAGATACTTACTCCAAGGTATGTATTTACCAGATATGATTCTCACATCTGTATAGTTTTACAGATGATGAGTGAGAGTAAGTCATTTGGGAATTAGGTAATCATCCTCATTATATCGGAATTCGTTGTAATTGGTGATATTTGTGGAAATCACCTGAGTACAGTTTTCAACCTACGATGCACAGGTTTTGAGTTATTCAACTCAGTGGACTTATACAGAGTATTGTATGTTGTCCAGTGTCCATCAGGACAAAGGGGTTGGTCCTCGTACTCTGTTCTGTTTACTTGTAACTTCTCTACTTTTTAGACAAGTGTTTCATAGAAATACAATGTCTAAGTTTTGAGAAGTTGTGGGTATAAGAATAAAGTAGAGAACCAGGTGTCGCAAGTATCGGGATTCTTCAAAGGGATCGAAGATGTAGATACTTGTGATGTGGTATTCAGTTGCTAGTAATGGTTTTGAGAAACTTATTTCTATTTCAGGTTACTCATAATTGGATATATTCCTAAGTTGAGTAATGCTGATTAGCCTCTCTCCATTAAGTTGATATGCACTGGAGACAGCTGCATGATTTGAATCCGGTTCCAATTAAATTAGTGCCTCTATTTCTATATTGGATATAGAATGGTTCATATCTTAACGATGTTAAGGTACGGGGAATTGTCCAGCTTATGCGTAAAACCAGACACTGGATAACTCAAGGCACGTTTCTGTAATGGCAGTTTGTGGGTTGACCCTGGCTTTGACGAGGGTTGATTTTCTACCATCTGGAAGATCAATAGTGATATTATTCTAGACTCGCCACAGTTTTAGTAAAATGGATTTTTTCAGAAAACAATTGTGGGACTATGGTAAAACTGGAAGTGATTCCAGAACCGCAAACGATTACGGAAAGTTTAATAGGACCTATATATTCAATCAGGTTTGACATTCCAATAGCCACTCCGCAGAAATGGTGGGTAACCTCAGACACCCGAGAGGTACTCCGGTAGCCTCAAGGACGGTGACAGGGAGGTTCTTGTTTACCCAGACTTGACACTACTGTTGTTCCAAACTATGAGACCCGGCAGGAGGATAAGTATAGCTTCGTTCTAAACTAGCTTTAGAAGTGTACGTATATATATTATTCTGCCACAGGGTTGTCGTAGTCAGTGGGAGCAGCGGAAGCATAGTGGGCAAGTAGCTTATGCCTATTTATAGACTTGAGCAAATATAGCGGAAATAGATCATCTATGTTTTGATGTGACAGTCATGGGTTTGACTTCATCAGAATAGGGGATGGATCTATTAAGAAGGTAGTAGGGTGTTATGTCCTGGTATTTGGATGACATACACAGAGTAGGAAGTAAAATTCCTATACTACGATCGGTTGTACTGTGGTCGTCACACAGTTGTTTCTCCACAAAGGATATGGATATAATATCTGACATTCTGGTTACTAGATCTATAGTTTTAGATCTAGATTTGGGTAGTTTCCCAATAAGGATACTTTGAGAGTATTCTAATAGTATTTTAGAATAAATGACTCCTGGCATTGTGGTGTACCTGCAGGTGATGGAGTCACCCTCTCTAAAGGTGTCTTACAGACTAAAGTGGAGAGGGACGTGCATGATTGGCAGATCACTTGCTTAGGCAATTGAGTCAATTGTGAGATGTCAAGTACCACACCAGATATCGTTTTTGCACTAGATGCGATAAGTTTATATTAATCCAATCCTGAAGAAACATACGGAAGCAGTTATAGAACATAAGTACATGTTCTATGGATTTGATGACGGCATCCTCCTTCGGGAGACGGTTATTATTCCAGGCTTCACAGGTGACATGCATGACAGAGTGATTGTCAAAGTTATAGGTTTCCCTTTGATGAGGGACGGTATTATGGACAGGTGGTCCAAGAGGATACTGTGGGAGGCATGGTGCAGGATACTGATTAGGTTCAGTTGACGATACAGTCTAAGAAGTTTGGATTTGGAGTTCATTTATGAACTAGGTCCCATCAGATATCCAGAAATATTCTAAGACAAGTATTACTCAATTCGGGAGATGGCATTCTCCGCGAACTTGAGATTAAGAGAGACATAGAAAGAAACATCAGGGCGGATCAACTCACTAAGGGCATTTCTCGAACACAATAGTTTTACAAACGAGATTTGTGAAACTGATTAGTAGAGGAGTTGGATGTTCGGTATCACACGAGCTGTGAGTACGCGACATCGCAATAATTAGCCTTAAGTGCAAGTCGGAGATTGTTGGATATAGTGCTCTCAAAGTCAATTATTGGATCGCAGGTACGTGATTGTGATGATTGAGGAAGGCCTATGCCGATAAAACAGTCTTACTCGAGATGATAGTATGCTATCTGGTTTGTTTTTATCACTGTTACACTTTGATAGAGCCCATAGGATTCTTGCTTGACTGCCAGCAGTATGATGGCGATCATATATGTGGGAGCTGGGGTCTATAAGCACATATTTAAAGTGTCCCTAGTCGTGGGAGTTTTGAGACAAGGGCATCGATACTCCAGAGTAGACTAGTGTATAAATTCGAGACCCCGACGTGGGGCGGTGGCCGATCTCACAAGCCATTGGTGTTAGTTGATTCACCTAAGATGTATACATGTGCTCATTGGGTTATGAGTACACCGGACAGGACTCGCCGGGAACTTGCTAGTTGGTATTATACCTAGCGTCAGATAGCAGTTTCCTAGTGACATGTGTACAGGTTAGTTCATCGACCTGAGGTCGTCATTTGTCTCGTGTGAGTTCCCACTGTGCTTTGATTTATACCCTAACACGGGTCAAAGGAGTCGTGCAAACAGGTATTTTTTGGGTACAGTCCCGAGCCATATGGAGGCAGTGAGCAGATCATCGGGGATTCGTCTCTCCCGGTATCGGGGGTGAGATCGCGCTGTGTTTAGGAGAGCCATTACACGAAATCCCTGGCCAGGGTAATCGAGATTTACTGGAAGGTATTCCAGTAGTATCTCAGGGTGTTCTGGGCTGCTCTCTGACACGACTTATACAGCTATTGGGGGTCTGACGTTTACTGGCCCCCTAGGCCCTATATGCGATACTCATAGACGAATGGACCGGACTGTACAGATATTGTCACTGTAAGGCTCAGTAGGGTTTCTGGATGAGTTCGCTCGTCAGCTTCCCTTCCAATCAATACATAGGCAACCGTTACGTACAGCTAGTACCTCTGACGTGCTAGTGGTTATACCCAGTTTCAGTGTATTGATGAGTCATTAGAGTCCCCCACAGACAGTTTCCCAAGTTCGGGCGAAACGTTGTAGAGGCCGTATGGTTTTATGGCAGGGTTCGGAAAATACACGTGCGTTTACGCACGTGTCATATTTTGGGCAGATAATACTGGTGGGTTTTGGTTTAAGCCGGATCCGAGTATTATACTGTGTAGATATAATATCTTTGTCTCAATTGCATTTGTATTCGGTCGTAATACAAATGCGGGAATGTTTGTACTGATATGGGGTTACCCTGAAATTCGTTTCGGGATCGCTTTTGGAAGTTGCCAGTTTCCAGTTTTCTATCACCCGTCTTTAACATTCGGTTAAATGCGGATTTATCTTTTTGTCACTTGGGTGAGTCATGGTTCTAGAAGATTCTAGAAATGGTGACTAGGATTAGTGACTCATCATGGCATTAATTATTTGGTGACTAGGTTTTCATGACTCATTCTTGCATTAATTACATTAGTGAGGTGTTTAATGTGAGTCACCATTTGCATTAATTGTTTTTTGTAATGCTTAAGATATTTCTCCTTGATCTTTTGCCTTATGATTACCACCCCTTGCTCCTACACTCACCTCCCTCCTCTTGTTAAAATGGCCGGCCCCTTCATTGTGAGTGATGCATGGTTATTTGCTTAAAAAGATTATGATAGATTGGTGTATGAAAATTTCATAGCTCATTTTATTCCATCACTTTTTCAAAAGGAAACTTCATTAATCGTTCGTCCATAGCTTTGGACGTAACGAGACAAAGTGTTCTACTCATTCTCTACATCAATCTTGGTCATCTCTTTTAGCAAACTTGATGATCGAGTTGCCTCGGTTCAGAGGCGGGAGCCCGTTTAAAAATCCATCGACGTGGTGCCACCTGGACGACGAGACCGAAGATCGAGCGAGTTCGGATCAGCTGCAACAAAGCGTGGGATGATGGTTGAAGACCGAAGGACTCGGATCGTTCGGTATAACATTTCTACCAACTTTGTAGTTTGTTAGTTTAGCTTTAATGGCAGATCCGGGTTATAGTATATGATAGCGCCAGTCGTAAAATTTTTTGTTCCGCATTTGGTGTCTGAAAGACGGCCGGGGCGCTACCGTGGACATACATTGTATCTATATTTCTTATTGTATCTAGTTACTCCATCAATCAAAACTTGTAAATTGTATAAGTAATGAGACTTAGTGGGATTGTGGTTGCGAGACTCAGAGCGAGAGGTTTTCCGCTACTTATGAGTTATATGTCTTGCTTTTCTTTATCTTTTTGTGGTGAACTTCGCCGTTAGGCGTCGTATACTTATATATATTGTCTTGCGTGGTTTTGATCCGCCATTTGGCGAAGAGCTAGCTCCCGCTTGGGGATACCATTATCATTATTATGTATTTGTGGTTTTGGATCAAAATATACAAAGGAGGTGCTGCCAAAATTTT